>OY101447.1:103458015-103930269 GCA_956483635.1 Panzeria rudis
CCGAACTTTTCGCTTCACGCTGCGTTAAAAGTGCTTTATGTAGCATGTTTCGTATAAGTATGTACATTTCATCTTAGATGTCAAAGCGAATCTGTGACGCAACGCGAAGCAAAAGTTTTATCTGACATGGCCTTAATCGCTTGTATTACAAAAATTAATCAACTATCATACAATTAATTGATTCTTTTGTAGCACGATTTTAAACTTTGTATTAGAAAAAGTTATGAAAATATTAACTAAAAGACATATCTTATATCGTCATATAAAATGAAAAGCCATATAACCAGGAGTGCCACAAAGAACTTTTTTCTACCACAATGAAAAGGAAATTTGTTTAGAAAAAACATTTAACACTTCAAAAAGAATCAACCCTCATTCTGAGTCCTTATAACCACTACTTCCAAAATACTTATGTACATATATTAATACAAATGATGTTTGATTTATTGTGACAATTCGTTATATAGTCTAGATAATTTCGGATATACAATCTCGATTTGATAATATTCAGAGATGTATGAGGCGCTCAAAGAATACTAAAAGAAAGATGTTTATATATTTTAGTGTGTTATTTGTAGTATTTTTATTAGCCCTTAATTACTCGCATGGGGCCAAATCACTTTATTGTTAAAAAAAACAGGTACATGACGTATACATGCCCCTGGTAGCTTTCTAACTTTCCTTAAAGTTTAGATTTTAGGCTGAACCCACACCGAATAAGACAAAGCTGTTTATTGTGACGTATACGACAATAGAACTTTAGTTCTTATGAGACAACACACACAACATTTTTTTGGTCTGCGTTATAATCATACGAGTGTGTTTGACGTGAAAGACAAACCCGTTTTGTCTTATTTGGTGCGCTTTCAGGCTTAGGAACGATCAAGTCACCCACAAATAAATATACAGCGCTGCTCTCTTAAGCTATGACTCCATGCGAGTAATTACGCAAGTTTTTTGAATGATAAAAATGGATACGGAAATGGAAATTTGGTGTGCAGCGGGCAGTCTAAGACATATTATCAATAGTGTAGTGCTAGAGATCCCGAAAGTTCCTAAAAAGAACCAACATACAAACTTTCATCTTAACATTGGAATAACATTTTTGTATAATTACATATTCAGCTATGTCACAGAATACCATTCCCATCGGAAGTGGTTTCAATTCCGCAAGTTGCTTCTTCAGGAAACGAAAATTTTCTTCGTAAAACACTTAAATTTCAAATTGGAATTGAAAACACTTTTTTATAGACTTCATTTGCGTCAAATAAATATTTGGTCATGAACTTTCCATGTTAATAAAAAGCTTCATGTGAGCTTTGCATCTAAAAACAAGAAAAAAACAAACGCTTCAAGGTATAAAAACTTTATCATTGTAAAAACGAAATACAAAATAAACGGAATGAAAAGTACCATAAATGTACTTTTTCGGAATGACAACTACGGAATCAAAACCTATCCGAACGGAATCTGTGACATGGCTGATTAATTCATTTTCTTTCTGATATATAATATTTTAAATAAACAAATTAAAAATAAAAAATGTTTTACTGAGTTAATTATCCACTATATGTAAGTATATTAAAAATAATGAGAATAGTGTGGGTTACCTGAGACCCCATGCAAGCATTTATGCTCGCTAAAAAAACCGCATCAAGTCAACCAAAACCAACCGCACAACCTAACCACTCACTATAGGAAATGTTACCCATTTTCATGACCATTATTAATTACAGCCAAACCGCAAAACCGAGTTAAATAACACAGGTCTGCGATGAAAAAGTGTTTTTTTATAATTACATATAAAACATGTAGATGTTGGTCTATATATTGCAAATGAAACACGTCGATTAATATATTTTAGAAAGTATTCCATCATCAAGTGGAAAATAAGGGGGCCATTTGACGAGTTTTTACTCAAATATAAACTTCGTTTAAGTGTACCACGCCACATTTACTAGATAACGGTACATTTGCGTTTTTCGATGTATGCTTTGTAATGCAGTTTATTTTCCCATCCGAGGTATGACTCAATCTGTCCAGGTTGGTACCAAAGGTCTGCTTCCATTGAAATAAAATACGTGTATCTTTTAATTGTTAAAGATATGTGGAACAAAGCTTTATTTAACGAAACTTAGGTGATGTTTCCACAATGCAAACAAGCACTGCTTGTCTAAAATTGGTATGGAAATCACTCAAAAACTAGGTGGAACCAACACGTTAATGTGTTGTTTCCACAATGCAAACAAGCACTGCTTGTTTGCATTTTAGATAAGCAGTGCTTGCTTGCATTGTGGAAACAGCATATAAGACTAACTTAAAACTACGGTGTATGTTGGGTATTAGCTTGCGATACGATATAGTGACGAAACGGTACAGCTGCAGGTGGCGGCGAGTGGTGTGATGGATGATCGTTTTTGTAGACCTTTAAAAGTGGAGTTTGTTAAAGCAACAAAAGAGCACATTTTAACTGAAAACCACAACATAAATAAACAGATTAAGAAGTTGGAACCACTACAATACAAACTAATGCTGACTTTAGACGACATGTATTTTACATCTGACTTGTCAAATTTCCCACTGCAAAAGTGATACATGCCGTGTGAAACATATGAAACATTGTCAGATGACATTTACAGAAGCAAAGTCAGATGAAAAATTTTCAATTAGAGCGTGTTCTATTTTCATCTGACAAGGCGTCTGACATCAGCTGTATTATATTATCAAAAGTGTGGGTTGGCTAAAAAATCTTAAAAAGCAAAGAGCGATTTATATATTTACGAAAATTGTGCACAAACTCAGCTGTTGTGAACACTCAGAGGTTATGTCAGATGTAATTGCACATGTACGTGTGAAAGCATATATTATAAACCGTCTGTAAATTAACAATTTTGACAAATATGCGAAGTTACATATGTCTCACACACCTAATAAGCCATATGTAAAAAACATGTCGTCTAAAGTCAGCATAAGTAATGAGGAAAAATTAAAGTAAAATATAATTTATATATGACATTAATAGATGGGAAAGTCTTAAATGTGTTGACAGAAACTAAAAGTGCACAGTAATACCCCATCTGTCATGCCGGTCCAAAGCAATTTCGAACTATAACAAACTTTGATTCTCCTAATTTTGAAGCGAAGGCCAGCACTTTGAAATATGGAATAAGCCCTTTGCATACGTGGATTCGTAGTTTCGAGTTTGTTTTAAAACGTTCATACAAACTAAATTTGAAAAAATGGCAAGTTCGTGGAACAGAATAGAAGAGAGTCCCGGCAGAAAAGAAACAAAAAAATTCAAACCCGGTTTTTGCTTCAAAATGCTTGTAATTGTAATTGGACTACTACCAAATACAATTACTTCTGATTGTAATTGCTGTAGCACCAATTACAACAATAAATAATTGTAATTGTAGAAAGCCTATTATAAATTACCTGTAGTTGTTAATGCAATCATGCCAATTGAAATTACATGTAATTTGTGTTGGCATGATAGCAATTACAATTACAAGGACAATTTAATTTAATTACAATATATTCAATTATATTTTCAAACTTTTGGAAGACTTTTTTATAGCCAAAATGATGAAAAATTTCTACATATTGTGAGAATAAGAAACAATCCCTTAAATTTTTTTATACTCACAAGCTTGACGAGCAGCAAAAAATTGCATAACATACATCACTTTTACTGTGAAAATACGCGAAAAATTGCCGAATTGCAAACAAGCCGCAAGATTTATTAAATATCGCTAAAATTGTAAGGAATTTCAAAATATCATAAAAAATCGCGAAAATGAGGAAAATTCCCAAAAACTTAGCATTAAAAACATAGAAAAGTCGAAGAGTGATTAAAAATCGGTAAAACTGTTATAAATACACGAACTGGTTAAAAAAACACTTTTTTTTTAATCGAAAATAGCGAAAATTCGTGAAAAACAGCAAAATTGCAAACAAGCCTTAAAATTGCTTAAAAATAGCTAAAATTGAAAGGAATGCAAAAAGCTGGGAAAAATTGCGGAAAAGAAGAAAATTCGCAAAAACTTGGTAAGATTAAGAAGATATCAATGTCTGATATTGATTAAAAAATTGGTAAAACTGTTAAAAAACTAAAAATTGAAAAAAAGAATTACTTTTATCGCGAATATTGCGAATTTGCGTAATTTTCGCGATTTTTTTCGCATTCCTTACAATTTTAGCTATTTTTATGCAATTTTAAGACTTGTTTGCAGTTTAGCAATTTTTCGCCCATTTCCGCTATTTTCGCGATAAGTGATTTTTTTGCCGGTTCTTGGCTTTATTACAGTTTTATAGATTTTTAATCACTATAAGACTTTTCTATGTTTTTAATGTTAACAAGTTTTTGAGAATTATCGTAATTTTCGCGATTTTTTCATATTTTTTTGCATTCCCTACAATTTTAGATAATTTTAATCAATTTAGAGCTTCTTTGCAATATTTTAATTTTTCGCGAATTTTCGTCATTTTCGCGATAATAGTGAATTTTTATCAGTTCTTGGATTTTTTGCAGTTTTACCGATTTTTAGTTCATATAAAGCTTTATTGTTTCTTCGACGTTAGCAAGTTCTTGCGAATTTTCGTCATTTCGACTTTTGCCGAGTTTTTTGCATTCGGCATAACATTAACTATTTTTAAGCAATTTTAGGGTCATTTGCCACTTTTTAAATTTTCGCGAATTTTCGCGATTTTCGCGATAAATGTGTTTTGAGCAATGTTTAATGAATTTAAGGGGCTGTTTAAAATTTTTCGCAAATTTTTTTCATTTTCGCGATGTAAGTAATTTTGCTACTTTTTATCCTCTATTAGAGCTCCAGATATTTCCAGTTAATTTTAGAGATAAGATAAGCTTTAAAAATGTTACATATTCTAGAATGATTTTTGAATTCAATAAATAATAGGTTTTATTTGTAATAAAATTCATTTATATTAATTTTTATTGTAAAAGTAATTATTACCCCTTTATGAGCAATTACTATTACTTTTTCCCAAATACATGTAATTGTAGTTGATAATCTTCAATTACAATTAAAATAATTTGTAATTGCTAGTATATCAACTATCCATTACATGTTATTGTAATTGTTCATGCCTCAATTACAATTACATTTAATTGTAATTGATCTTCAGACAATTACCCATTACAAGTAATTGTAATTGCAGTGTACCAATTACAAATTACATGTAATGTGTATTTGAACATGTAATTAATTACAAAATGTAATCATTATCATAGAGCTATGGATAGCTCAGACCCATATATTTCTAGTTTATGCGTGCAAGAACGTACATAGTTAAAAAAAACTCCCGTTTCCTCGAGAAGTCATTGATCTTTTTAAAATGCCCGAATTACCACCAGAACTGTTATTACCTTCAACATCTCAAGAACCCTCCAGCTGCAATTATAGTTCTATTTCTGATGTTAGCTTAGAGTCATTAAACAGGTCATGATTAATTAAGCCCTATATCTTTTGAGGATATGTATTCATTATTTTGTTATTTTCAGATTACTTTACAACTTCTTTAAAAATATAAATTTATGAATTAAAAATAAATGAATTTCTTAGTAGCATTCAATATTTTTTTAATAGTGGGGGTGGACCGCCCATTTTTTCTCAAGTTCTTTTTGTCGGGAGGCGTAGGGGATGTTGGTATAGGAAAAAGGGGGCATGGACCGCTTATTTTTTTCTCAAGTTACTTTTTTGTAAGTAGAAGTCCGTATAACAATTTTGGTGAAGCTAGCTTGCCAATAAGTACGTTTTGCCACTACTTTTAAAAGAGGGGGCGCGACCCGCCCATTTTTTCTCAAATCGATTTTTTTTATCATTAGACGTCTACACATCAAATTGGTGAAGATAGCTTGTCGGGAAGTAGTTTTTGCCGCTAAAATCGCGATTTCGCCCATAGTGCTATGGTTTCAAAAAACAGAGAGCATAGATAAGAACCTTTTCCCAAAAATTATTTCGAAGATAACTATAATTGGTTGTGAATCATAATATAAAAAAAATGGTTGAATTGGTTCGTAACATAGAAAACTCCACTGAGTGGTGAATCATAATAGGGGCCAAAATTGTTACATGTTTCATATTGTCATATGAATTCATAAAGGCCCTAGGTTACATACATTGAAATAATTTTATAGGAGAAGAACAAAAAACTTTTTAATATGGAAAATAACCTATGAACAGGTCGTGAATACTTATAATAATGATTTTACAGGGACGAATAGAGGAGTAAAGCTTAGAAAGAGAGTCGTAATAACATTTATTTTGATACGGTGGGGTTTTTTGAAATCATATATCTGTGGTTTTCATGAATGAGCGCGGATGTCCATTTTTGTCTATTTTGAGTTATTGATGCCAAATAGCATTATTTTATATGCTATTTTACATGGACCAAAAATTTCGCTAATAACATGGACCAATTCCGAAAATTTTTTTCTAAAAACAACGTAGCTTCTTAATTTATTCAAATATATTTCATTTCTAATTAGCTAAGTGACTTGTGCGCAAGCATTTTTCAGGTGAAAAAATCTTGTGTGCTTGAATTAGTTCAATGTAAACAACTGTTATCGACATAAGCTTTTTTGCACATACTTTTAGTGTCCTTGGCAAATTGTTTTTTTAATTATTCTCTAGGATCTTACCCTTAGGGAATTTTTGCCTGCAATTTTTACGCAAACTTCTTACAACATATGTTTACATGACTGTCTAAAAAAAAAGATTGATAAAAATCACACAGAGTCCGTAGTATTAAAAATGAAGTATTTCGGCTCTCCTGAAAAAATTGGTTTTTGGTTCAAGAAAACCACAGATATATTGTCATTATATACATATGTAAGTATGTGCATTGTTGAAAAAATTACCCTTGATATTACATCAACAAAGTAAGCTAGCTTTCATTCGTTCCAAAGATCCTCAGCAAATTTCACGCTATGCCGTACACTCGGTGCTGTGCTATATGTCCTTGATAAAGTATACAAAACCAAACAAAAATATGTAAAAACAAAACTATTTTTGTACTACTTACATTATTACCATTATTACAACTCAGCAGTAAAGTGGAAGATAGTAACTCGCATGATTAGCAGAAGTGATCGGTAAACTGAAAAATTTTTCATTATTACAACTTGCCTGTAAAATAAAAATTATCTTTTTCAAAGTATGGCTATACCAGAGCACAAGTGGCAATGTCATACATATGTATTTACAATCATGGTGAAATAAGTATACAGGTGGCAGCATAACGTCAGCTGATTATTTTTTGCTCTGCTAGTTTTATGCATAATCCACGTCCAGCACGTATATATTTTTGACAAGCATCATCTATTTTGTTGTTGTATTGTTGTATTTGTTTTCCTTATGCGGTCACCTGTACTTATTTCACCATGATTTACAATGGTATAGATAACAGGTACACACAAGTCTACAACAAGAATAAATTTGTTGTAGAAACTACACTACAGTTGTGAAAAAATGTTGAAAGATGGGTGGAACTATCAGTGCATGTAGCTCTATAATGAAATGTGCAATACCGTAAAGAAGGGAAGCTCCATATAGTGACGAAATTGTGATAATGCCATCACTCCACTAAGTTTGCCGAGTAAGGTCATGTGTTCTAGTGAGTTCTTCTGTTAGATACATCTTGGTGTTTACTTGATAAAGAAGCAAGTATGGCAGCCCATGAAAATGTGTGCCGATAAAAGTTAGAAGAAGAATGAACTTGCCAGTAAGTTATCCCAAACTTTTAGGTTAAATTAAAGTTGTAATAATAGCTGTGTTCATTTACTGAAAATTGTTAACAATTGTTAACAATTTTTGATAGAAAGTGTTCATTAACTCCAAAAATTTTCAACGAGAGAGCGTCAAAAGAGAGCAACAAATTGAGACACAAAAAAATTGTTGAAAATTCTTGATAGTAAAATTTTTACTTTCAATAATTGTTCAAACAGCTGTTTTGTGTTTGTATTTACAAATCAAGTTTGCTAAAAGAAGTTGGGAAATAAAAATATTTTTGCAAAATTTAAGAAATTCTAAGTGAATGTTAATTTTTAAAGCGATGAAATATATTAATACGATAGAAAACCAATTTTTGTTTAATTTAGGACCAACCGCACAAAAATAAGATGTCTAAAGCAATGGAATTTAGCAACACAGGATCTAGTACATCAGGGCCAGAGGATGTTGCAGCAAATTTTAGTATTGCAAATATTATGAGTATCTAGATACTCGGTACTTTACACTATGGCGGTAGATAATCCAATTAGTTCATACATAAATATATTTAATGTTAATGTAAATTTGACTATGTAATTTAGACAATTAGCAGTATCTTGGAAACCATAAGAGGGAATTTCTTGAAATGAAAAAAAAGCTAATATGTACTAAATATTTCAAAATTAAAAAAATGTCAAAACGAAAAATCGCCAAAATGAAAAAGCGTTTAACGGAAAAAACACCAAAATTGCAAAAAAATTACTAAAACGCAAAAAATCACCAAAACTAAAAAGATCGCCAAAAAAACTTAAAAAAAAACCAAAAACCGAAAAAAGTCGCCAAAACGAAAAAAACACTAAAACTAAAAATATCGTCAAAAACGAAAATTCGCCAAAAATGGAAAAAATCACCAAAGCGAAAAAAGCGTCAAAGCTAAAAAATCGCCAAACACCGAAAATTTGCTAAAACGAAAGTGTCAAACCCAAAAAATCGCTAAAACTAAAAAAATCAGCAAACACCGAAAAAATTCCCAAAACCCAAAAAAGCGCCAAAACTAAAATAAATCTCTAAAAAATCGTCAAAAAGTAAAAAAAAACGTTAAAACAAAAAAAAAAACGCTAAAACAAAAATATTGCCAAAACTAACGAAAATACACAAATAAACATACGTTATTCTGGCATATTCTGTGTTTCACAAAAAATAAAATAATGTGAATTTTCTTGGCATTGTTGTTATAAAAAATTATTTATAACAACAATGCTATGAGAAATACACATAATTTTATTTTTTTGTGAAACACAGAACATGCCAAAATGACGTTAACATAAAAATATTTCTGCAACTTTCGATTGATAATTGGTCCCAAAATGTAATCCATATATAAATTTTTTAAATATTGTACTTCATTACAAAATAATTTGTTTTTGTTTTCATTACCTCAAAAGTTTAAAATTTCAGATATGTACCCTTTTTTCAATTTCTTATTCAATTTTGTTGAAAAGAAATAATAATAAATGCCGAAATCACATTATTTTTATAGTAATAGGTACATATATTACATTTTTCCACATATAGGAGTAGTTATTAAGTACTCATATATACCTATATATTATAACACTATTTTAGCTTGAAAATTTTGGATGGTAAAGTGTTCATTTACTTTTTATTATTTTTGAGAGTAATTTTACAAAATTCCTTTTTACTCTCTCGTTGATGGAAAGTGATAGGAAAGTAAATGAACAAAGCTAATGAAAACCTGTTTATCCGTCCGATAAAATGCTAATTATAACTAAAGCCTAGTTGTAATAATGGCCCTTAAGCATGTAATCTTTTGGAAAAGTTATTTCTTAAATATTTCAAAGTTTATTGGAACGTCGACTTTGTGCGTAACATTTAAGTACCCAATTTTTTATTTCTGTTTTAACTTTCCAAAGTTTAAAAACTAAACTAAGAACACAATTTTCTACATCCTTGTAATAGCAGTAAGTTATTCTGAAACCTCTTATTTACTAAATGTATTAAATTTTGAATTTTATTTAAGATATTATTAGCAATTTATGTGTTCAAACTTGATAGTTAAAGATCTACCGATGAGTTGGAGTTAGCACTAACAAAGTGCAGGCATGTGGTGATAAGCAAAGTACACATAAGCACTGTTGATGAAAGTGTTGCGACTTCCGAAAACAGCGTTGATATGTTCTGCTGTGTGTATTGAAAATCAAATTTATTTTAATTTTTCCCTGGTTCCTTGGAATATGTATTAAACATGCCTCATTCTTTCTGAATATAACATTACGAACCTTAGCATAATAATCAATTTGAGGAGATTTTATTTATTTTTGTTTTATGCTTAATTTATATGGTTCGAGATATTTGCGAAAAACTTTCTTTTTTGTAGCTTTTGAACTATTGTCCAAAAACTCGATACAGTTTATTTGAACGATATAAACTATACTGTGTTTCAAAGACTTTTCCTGGTTTTTAAGACAGAATATCGTTTGAATTAACCAGATCAAAATCTGACCTGACAAGTGGTATACGCAAAATACACATGAGCACTGACGATGGAAGTGTAGCAGCTTCCGAAAGTGGCGCGTTACTCTGTTCTGCTGTGTACGTTGAAAATTTAAGTTGATGTTAATTTTTCCCTTGTTCCTTGGAATAGTAACCATGACCAATTCTTTCTGAATTAAAACGTTACGAACCTTAGCCTAATAATCAATTTGGATTCACAAGCAAATACGTTCGAAATAATCATATTAATGAACAATTAGCTACTGGCTTGAGCTTTCTACATGTTTACATATGAACATGTATACTTAAGTCTAAAATCAAATCAAAAAAGTTTATCTTGAGTAGAACAAAAATCATAAAAATGGGAATGAAGAAAAATAAACCAATGGCAGCACTGGGAAAATGTAGTTAATATCAACTTGAAAGTGAATTTTATTCTCATATTCAATTTTCACGAAAAGGTTGTATATATACGAATTGAAATCACAATCAACAGAGCCACCTGACAAGTGGTAATAAGCAAAATACACGTGAGCATTGACCATGGAAGTGTAGCGGCTTCCGAATGTGGCGCGTTACTAATAATCAATTTGGATTCACAAAATCTATTTAGTTATAGGCCTTGAAAATTTAAAAAAGTTACTTTTAGAAGTTTGTTTTTCAGAGCAATCACTTTGGAGCTACATTTTTCTCTCATACAAAATTGCTTACAGCGAGGTGTAGTTAAAAGCATATCTAAAAATGAGCGACATCATCACAAAAATAATTAAAATAGCGTACTAAAACATGAAAACTTCGAGATCTGCTAAAAATTTTACTTTTGAAAACTCACCATTTTGTGATAGCGGAGTGTAGAAAAAGTGTGTGGCAATTATAAAATTCTTTTATATCAGAAAAGAAAAACTAAATTAATAAATGTTTCTACAATAACGAAAAAATAGTGTATCAATAAATGTTATTCAGCCGAAATAAAAAGACTTTATCCTATGTGCTTATAAAAATCAAAAATGAATTTGCAAAGAAGTGCACAATAAAAGAATTTAGTGAATGAACTACATATTTTGGAATAAAGAACTAATAGTTTTCTTTCGTTTGGCATTATGATATTATGGCTAGTAAATATGAAATATGATCTTAAGTAAAAATAAAACTTCAATTCACCCTCTAAAAAGAAAGTGTCAAGTCATAACTAAAAAAACTATGTTTGGGAAATACGATTAAGAAATTATATGGACTATTTTTGATTGTGTAAATAAATAAGAGATAAGATATCCATGCCAGCCTAAACATGTATCCAGCGGTAAATTGCAGGAGTAAAGAGGCCTTCTAGGAGGCCTGTTAACAGACATAAGGCCTACTAATTCGCATTCCATACTCATTGCATTTTTACCCATACTGTCACTGCTGCGCAGGCCTTCCAAGCCTCTTCGCAATGTATGGATTCATACAGGCCTCTTCTGGCCTGCCATCTTGAACGCTATCTAAGGAGTTTGTCAAAAAATCAAATAGAGGTTCACTTTTTTCTATTTCAGTATTTTCACAATGCCTTCTTACGATTAGATTAATGTGTTTTTTTTATTTCGAACTATTTCTTTTCATCCAAAGTAGTGTTTTAGGGTTCCGTACACCAAAAGTGTAAAGGAACCGTATGGTTTTCGCTACGCTGTCACTCTGTCTGTCTGTCCGTTTGTCTGTCTGTCACAGACTGTTTTTTCGGGAACCGTAAGAGCTACGGACCTGAAATTTTCACAGAATATGTAAAACCTTGGGCGCTACAACAACAAATATATGCTAGTTAAAAATTGAAGGGTGTTCTAAACAGAGCCACGAAAAATGTTGAAATACTTATGTAATATACTTATATATAGACACTTTAAATTTTTAAAGTTAGTGTTAATTGGTGAAGTCTGTAGAATGGACTACACCAATTAATACTGATATTTAAAGCAATAAAAATTAAGGGGTGTTCTATCAGTTAATTTAATTTTGACTATGTAATTTAGACAATTTGCTGTTCTTGGAAACCGCAAGAAGTAAAATCTTCAAATTTTAAAAAAAGCTAAAACTAAAAAATTGCTAAATTAAAAAAAATTTCAAAACGAAAAATCGCCAAAAATAAAAAAGGGCTTAAAGGAAAAAGCACCAAAATTAAAAAAAATCGCTAAAACGCAAAAAATAACTAGAACTAAAAAGATCGAAAAAAAAACTAAACTCAAAAAACGAAAAAATTCAAAACAAAAAAAAGCTCTAAAACCTAAAAAAATTGCTAAAACTAAAAATATCGTCAAAAAACAAAAAAAAATTATAAAAATGGAAAAAAAATCACCAAAACGAAAAAAGCGCTAAAACAAAAAAAAACGCTCAAAACTAAAAAAAATCGTCAAAAACTGAAAAAAGCGCTAAAACCAAAACAATAAATCGCAAAATCAAAAAAAACTTAAGAAATAAAAAAAACTGAAATAAATAAGGGCAAAAACGAAAAGGGATATATGCGTATTCGTATGGAACCCTTCGTGTGCGAGCTAAAGTCACACTTTACTTAATTTATTATACATTGAATTGGAAATAATGTAGTTCCGGCGGAATAATGATAAGTTAATATGCTCCGACATAATAGCTGCATGTGTGATGTCTCTTGTATGTAAATTTTTTTCTTGTATACAAATTACATGCAAAAAAATACCAGAATGTTGTTATATCCAAAGCACTTCTTTTAATTTAAAAATACAATACTCCTTCTATCTTCCCTGATTAAAGAAGGGAATGTGGAATGCTTATCGAACAAAAAAACAAAAAACTAAAGTACTACTTCCACCTTCCCTTCTACAAGAAGGCAGTTTGTATATGTATCGGTCTTGCAGGCCTTCAAGAAGGCCTGAAATTTGTAGGCCTGTTACTTTTTACCGCTGGGTATTTACGCAACAAACACACACGCAATTACACACACTCGCACTTATATACTTGCAGAAAATTTAAATAGAAATATAATCGAATAATGCCGAAAATAATATGTCTAACATTACATAATAGGAACTGTCAATATTTGGCAGGCGAATTTAATGGCAAATGCTTTAATATTAGTAGACCTTGCGTCAGTCCTTCAAGTAGAAACTAAAGCAGGCAATTTGGTAACTTGCGACTGAGTATTTCTTTGTTCAACTGAGTAAATATCCTTTATCCAGCTTAATTTTAAGGCCTTCTGGAAAACACTTTAAATAAAAAGAATTCATAAATAAATGCTTAAAGTCTTTAGTGGCGACTTTTAAAACCTTTACTTTGCGTGAGCTTAAAAGCCATTAATATCATAAAAAATAAAAATCGAAGACGCGTTCAGACATCAGAGCTGTAAAAAATTGCAATCAATTGTAATTGCAATCAAAGTGATTTCAACCAAATTGATTTCATTCTTTGATTTCAAAATAATTTCAGATTTCCCAATGATATCTTGTCAAAATTGCAATCTTTTGTGATTGCAATCATTTTGAAATCATTTATTTTTAAATTATTGAATGCAATGAATTTAATTGCAATCAATTTGATTGCAATCAAATTTTTGTTGAAATCATGCGATTTCAATAAATTAACCTGAAATCACAACTATAGTAAAAGCCCAATAAAATAGTGTAAGAGACGTTGCAAAACTTAGGTTTGTTAGTCATTTCATGCATTTTTTTATTATCAGAATAAGTTTTATTTCTAGAAGAAGGAGTATCATTTGAAGAGAACGATCATTTTGATTCTGATTTAATTTTGATGGCAATCGCTGGATTTGATTGCAATCAATTAATTGAAATCAAATTTAATTGCAATCGAATTTGATTGCAATCAATTAAAATAGAAATTAATTTCAACAAATTTATTGCAATAATTTTTATTGAATTGATTTCATGATTTCAAATTGTAATCATGAAATCTAATGTACGATTTTGATTAGAATCAAAAAATTAGCAATCATTAACAGGAAATTATGCGATTGCAATTAAATTGATTGCAATCTTTCACAGCTCTGACGTACATATGTATGTATGTATATCATGGTATTAAACATCCTTTTTTAACTGGTAAAATTAAAAATATTATATGTTTATGCATCAATGTACCTACTCTGATATGTAAGTGTCTATTAATGTAACCAATTTACTTTATCTGTCATTACAAATCAGTTTCAGACAAAAAAGAGAAAAAAATATTCATTAACATACAATCATTAGATTATTGTAATTAATTTGAACCACGTTCTCTAAAGAAATTTTTGGTCGCTGTACCCATATAAATACTTGTAAATGACAAATCTAAAGAAACATTTATTTACCACCGGGTTTGTTTATGAATTCTTTTTATATTTCTGTTTAAAATTTTACTATTTATCAACATAATAAATGTTGCTTGGATGTATCGCACAGTGGGGGATTTTGAAAAAATGGAAAATTATCAGTTAGAGGGCGAAAGCGGGTAGCCGGACTCGAATAAAATTGCATGCATCATTTCAGGAGTTACTAAGATATGTTTATGCGACTAAAAAAAATTAAAATGCTAACTTTTCCACCTAGCTTGGTCCACTGTGTTGGTAACGGAGAAGTCAAATCTTGTCCGATTTACAAAAACTTTTTGAAGTACATTTAAAACAAAATGTTTAAGATTCCGATAAAATTTGATTTAAAAAGCACAACGCAGTCAAAATTTAGGTGACAGGTAATAAGGTCAATGGAAATAATTTCAGTTGACCTTATTGCGTTTTTAAAAGTGAAATAAAGTCAACAAAAATTTGGAAATAAAGTAGTTGACTTTATTTCTCTATTGAAATAGAAACAACGTCAACAATGCTTAAAGGTTCAATTAGACGTGCCATAACCATAACCATAGAAAAAGCTGTTCGAACCAACCTTATGTACAACAATGTTATTGATTATAGGTGACTTGCCATAACGCCATAGCCATAACCATAACCATAGAAACAAATTGAGTTTTGGTTTTCTGCCATAATCATAAGCTGAGAGGACGAATTTATTGTATATTTTTCTGTTTTGTTTTTATTTTTTATATTCGATGAATTTTTAATTTATATTTTCGCTTGTGCTTCTTTGTTAGTAGATTTTATTTTTAACACATTTTCTAATAAAATGGATGAAAAAAAGCTGCTTATGGTTAAGGCAAAACTAATCGAAGGCAGTAAGTATAGTTATGGCTATGGCCACAGTTATGGCAATGGTATTATGGTATGCTACGTCTAATTGAACTTTAATAAAGTATGTCGGGCTTAAGGTTTTTCCCTCTTAGTATATCGAAAAACGGCTTCGCATAGCCGACCTTCGGCTGGACTTAAGGCTTTTTCCCTCCCAGTATATCGAATAGCGGTTTCGTTGAGGAGAGATTCTTGCATAGCCGGCTTTTGGAAAGATTTAACGATTGTCTCCTTTTGCTTAAGCGAAAAGCGGCTTCGCTCAGTTAAGATGTTCTCTTTGTGTGGGCTTATGGGTTTTCTTCTCTCCGTTTGTCGAATAAATATCTCGTACTAGTGAAGCCTGGCTAGGCAGAAAATCTTATATCAGAAAAAGACCTCCAACGCGGCCAAAAGCCGGCTATGCAAAAATCTTTGCTCAGCGAAGCTGCTTTTCGATATACTGAGAGGAAAACCCCCTTAATTAAGCACGGGCAAAGGCCGGCTTCGTAGATAATCTTAGTAATAAAAAAATTTCTTAACATTTTTAATTTTCATGGAAAAAACTAATAAAATATGGCTTAAATTAATAAAATATGATACCAATATTGACTTGGCACATTCAGATTATTAATCTTTGAAAGTACAATAAAGTTAATTGACTTTATTTCGTTTTCGAAGACGCAATAAAGTAAATTGACTTTATTTCCCTTTATGGTGGAAAATAAAATTAATTGACATTATTGATCTTATTACATGTCAGCCGAAACTTATACGCAGTTTAAGTTGAAGTTTTGAAAAAAGTAAGTTTTTCCCCGTTTTTGTTTTCTAAAAAAAAGTGTATTAATTATTTCGTAATTGCAAACAAAATTTTATGAAAATACCTACCCGATATTTATATCAATTGGAAAGGCAATACTATTATAAAGCATATCACAGCAAATTTGTTTTTTTTTTCTTCAAAATTTACGCTATTGAAGGTACCAGAACGTTTCAACACAGACATATTTTTATTGTAAATATCAGTTATAGGGCGTGTTTTCTCAAATCGAAAGGCTGCAATCAAAAAGCTTATCAAGTCATCTTGAGGCCTAATATGCTCTTAAATATTAAAAAAATTATTTGCGCCTGGCGAAAAGTAAGAAAAATACGACGAAAATACTGAGAATCCCATTTTTTAGATTTCCTGGAATTTTCCTGGGGTTCCCACAAGCAAATCTTAGTTTTTTTCTAGCCTCATATTTAGTATACATATAAGTTTCTATATAGAATAGTGTACAAACTAAGTTTGTACAAAAATATAAACATAAACTTTTTAAACCAATTAAATATATATGTATATTAAATGTACTTATTTGAATATATGAATTTTATTTATTACTAATTATCCTAAAAATTACCATTATTATTCACTAACAAACCTATTGTAATATCTACTTAAAAAATACCCTATTATAACTACTATGATCTAATATCGAAAAGTTATTTAAAGTGTCTTCACGGCAACACTTGATTTTTTCCTTTAGTTATTTTTTTATAAAAATTAAGACTCACTTACATTTTAACAAGAGAGTGAGCAAAGTGAAGAAACTTTAAATAATTTCACATTTACTCCCAAGAATTACCGTGGATCAAATCTAAATAATTGCAACTATTTTTGGAATGTAAAACCTATGAAAATAATTATCTAAGCATATACATCCGTCTATAGATCTATAAATAAATACCAAGCCTTGCATGACTCCCCTTGTGAAAGCCGCCTAATATCATCCGAAGACAGAAACTCAAACACGCCTTCTACTATTCCATAAGGCAATACAGTCACAGAAATTGTGTGCCATTGTCTCATCCTCTTCCAAGCATAAACGACACAAGGGTGAATGAACTTGGTTAATTTTCTACAGAGAATAATAGTTCAGTCAAAAGTGACTAGAGAGAAAACCACTAACAAGCCGTAAATCATTACTGTTAAAATTCACGTTATCACTGTATGAAAATGGCTGCACCGATGCTTTGGCTTGCCTTAAATCAGAGGAAGCCAGCCACACTTCGAAATGTCAGTTCTTTTGCACACATCGTACAATAATGTAAGAAAAAAAAATTTCGCATTGTAGAAATAACGAGTTAAATGAGGGTTGGCGCAGCTTTCAATTCTTTTTAGAATGAAATCGGCTAGGGGAAACTGTGTTATAGGAGAGATACCTGTACAGTATGAAAACGGAAAATAAGGAATTTGCAAGAAAAGTTTTTTGTGCAATGTTCAGTGCTGAACTGTGCTAAGATGAGTCTGGTGATGACTTGACAATAGAAGAAACTATCGACACTATTCCAAGCATTTCGGCAAATCTTTTATCTGACAGAGGTACGGGTGAGCAGTAAGCAATGTTTTCCTGTAGACCAGTAAAGAGTTCCAAGATTTTGGCATGCGCACTGGTGGCCTTTTTCCATGCACCTGCTGCCTCAGGTCTGATCGTAGAGCTCATGGCTATCCGCTTAACCATGAGATCAGCTGGCAGGCAATGCATCATTGTAAGGCGTGCTTTTGATGGAGTGGTGCGGGGAGCGCCTGTATTCATCAAATCGGTTGTACGCTGGATCCCTTCTATGATCCGACAGTATGTATTCTTGTCTAGTGCAGTCCACTATACTAGTGCACCATACGTAATTATGGGTTTTATTACCATGTTAAAGAGCCATTTGGAGTTCCTGGGACTTATTCCCACTTTATGCAAAATATTAAGTATACGTATGATTGTCAAGCCAAGGTTTGCAGTACCAGATTTTATTATTTTACACGTTTAAAAGAGAAATGTAGACATATCACAAGCCAAAATTAAAACAAAATTATCTGCCTGTTTACAGGATCTTATGCGGAATGGGATTGGAAACGGAATTCCAATCTAATTCCAATTGTGAATGCGTTAATGAAAACGTAACGAAATAGCTTTGTTAAAAAACTTTTAATTTCCGTTCAAAATTCAAAATATCGTTTACTAAGATGTGTATTTATAGGTTAGAAAAAATATGTCCCACCTGATAACTGCATAAATTAAAGGGCTCCTGAACTCCAATTCCGTTTCTGAACGGAAATTTTGCAAATCCAAGTATAAACGAATTTCATAAACGCAATCAACCGGTTTTGTAGAGAAAACGACACCAAACCAATCCGTATTGGATTCTGTGAACATGCTGTATGTGTAGTTTTCAATAGTGCATTCAGCAAATTTAAAAAGTTTCGAAAGAATTTTTGTAAAACAATGTGAAAAATGTTATGCGGTGTCTTGTGCATACTAAAATGTTTCTTAATGCTATAAGATCGTTGATTATTGATATTTCCGAATGAAATTTTGCACTTCTATACGAATTTAAGCACTAAATATCGTAATTTCTAAAGAAATTCCAGAAAATTCTAAAGGTGGGATTTTCAGTAGTTTCGCTGTATTTTTCGCCAGGCTCAAATAATTTTTTTTTATTATTTAAGAGCATATTAGGCCTCAAGTTGACTTGATAAACTTTTTCATTGCAGCTTTGCCAATTGATAAAATACACATTAAAACTGGACGCAAATAACAGCATTCGATATCGATCGAAAATTTCATTTTAATTGTATTGAAATTTCGATCGATTTAGATACCATAATTTGGCCCCTGATATTTACAATAAGAATATATATTCTGAAACGCTCTGGTTCCTTCAATAACGACAATTTTGAAAAAAAGTTTTCTGCTTTGATACGCCTTATACCTTTCAAGTAGGTGTAAATATGGCGTAGGTATTTTTGCAAATTTTTGTTTATAATTACGAAATATTTAACGCACTTTTTTTGTAAAAAACCGGGAATATCGACTTTTTTAAATACTTTATATTAAACTGCGTATAACTGTAGACTGAGTTGCGCTTTTTAAACAACTGTTTTTAAGAATATTTAAAATTTTGTTAATGGGATAAGATTTTAATATTTTAGTTGAATATTTCATAAACTGAAAGCAGAAACCCAGTAATTTAGACTACTTTTATTTAGCTCTTGGCTAGGAAAATCTATTTGCAAAAACTATACCTTAAAGGGGGCTTGAATTTTTCATAAACTCGAGGGGATCCAATTTTAGGTGTTGTGGCACCGCCCTCCTTTAAAGATATATGGTCCAAATGCCAAACTTAAATGTAGCGACACCACCTTAAGTGACATGTGAAATTTTCTTAGAATCAGGCACCCGTTTAGAAGATTTATTAAAAATTTTTCCAAAATCCCCCACTGTGTATCGTTGAAAATTTATATAAAATGTTTTTTATTCCAACACAACTTAAAAATATTTAACACGAAATCTAAAAAAAAAACACAAAAATTTGTCAAGGGTCAGCTGTGTGGTGTCAGTTTAAATTATAGGTTGAAAAATGATTTACCAGTTAGCTTAATTGTTCGGTAGAAACTTATGTTTTGCAAGGAGTACTTTTTGCATGGACTTTATTAAAATTTTTTTGGGCATTATTTTTTTTTTGAACGTGGAAATAACGTCCATGGACACTATTTCATTGGAATTTATTGCATGTCACCTACATATATGTGCAGTTTGGTTCCTTATGGGTATTTGAGTCGATTTTAGGAAGAAATCACCAAAATCGCATAAATAAATATTCCCAAAACGCCACTACTCTCGTCCAGCTTTCTATGAAATGCAAATAAGCCAACGATCTCTACAAAATTGAATTTGCCATAAAATCCTCAAAACTACATAACTGAAATTTTTAATGCTGTAAATAAACTGCGAAAAAATCAATAGAATGAGGAACATATTTAAGAAATTGATAAATACATAAAATTAAATCAAAAATCGCAAAAGAAAAAATTTCTAGATATGGAAAAATTTTAAATATATCGAAGGCAAAACAATTTTTTTTTTTTTGTAAATATGCATATTAATATATAAAAAACCAAAATATGCAGAAAAACAGCCAAATATGGCACAAAAAAATAGAAAAATGCCACAAATATGCGACTACATGGGAAATATGCAAAAACATGCTTTTAAAGGCAAAATGTGCAAAAATACGCACTAACAAATCGATGCCAATTTTTTTAAAAAGTTCTGAAACCTATAAGTATCATATATTTGCCTACATACATCGCACAGGAAAAAACATGAATTTGCATATTTGCGGTTTCCCTGCTTGGCATGTATTTTAATTCAAAAGCACTGGACTAAAATAAATTTTTGCGCATAAACTCGAACCATGCACAGTAGAACGAATGAGCCGCCAATTTCTGGTGTCAAAGATACATCTCACATAAAAGACACACACGACAAAAGACAAAAAAGATAAATAATTATAAGTTAAAATATCTGCTTTGTAGATAGAGTACTCGTCCCACGCTCATAAGCCGTATGTGGTTTTACCCCCTCCACCCTCACTCAGTCCTCCAGGGCAGCGTTACCGTTGAAAAAATTCAAAAATCCTCAAAACTACATAGCTGAAAGTTTTTACAGCTGTAAATAAACTGCGAAAAAATCAATAGAATGAGGAACATATTTAAGAAATTGAGGAACAAATACATTAAAGTAAATCAAAAATCGCAAAAGAAAAAATTTCTAGATATGGAAATATATCGATGGCAAAACAATTTTTTTTTGTAAATATGCATATTAATATATAAAAAACCAAAATATGCAGAAAACAGCCATCTATGCCACAAAAAAATAGAAAAATGCCACAAATATTCGACTACATGGGAAATATGCAAAAACATGCTTTTAAGGGCAAAATGTGCAAAAATACGCACTAACAAATCGATGGCAAATTTTTTAAAAAGTTCTGAAACGTATAAGTATCATATATTTGCCTACATACATCGCACAGGAAAAAACATGAATTTGCATATTTGCGGTTTCCCTGCTTGGCATGTATTTTAATTCAAAAGCACTGGACTAAAATAAATTTTTTGCGCATAAACTCGAACCATGCACAGTAGAACGAATGAGCCGCCAATTTCTGGTATCAAAGATATATCTCACATAAAAGACACACACGACAAAAGACAAAAAAGAGAAATAATTATAAGTTAAAATATCTGCATTGTAGATAGAGTACTCGTACCACGCTCATAAGCCGTATGTGGTTTTACACCCTCCACCCTCACTCAGTCCTCCAGGGCAGCGTTACCGTTGAAAAAATTCAAAAATCCTCAAAACTACATAGCTGAAAGTTTTTAAAGCTGTAAATAAACTGCGAAAAAATCAATAGAATGAGGAAAATAATTAAAAAATTTAGGAAAAAATACATTAAATTAAATCAAAAATCGCGAAAGAAAAAATTTATAAAAGGGGCACAAAAAGAGAATTTTTAAAATAAAAGGGGCACAAAAAGGGGGTGTCTGAGAAAAAGGGCACTTTAATAACAAGAAAAATTTATAAAAAGTTATTTAATTTTTAAAAATAAAGGCTAGCAAACATAAGCTGCAGCTCATCTGATTTTGTCCAAGAGCAGTGCCTAATCAGAAAAGGTTTCTGATTAATTTTTTAGTTTACATTATAAACTTCCCACAGAATTGTTATTTTGTTGTTTTCAAGATAAATTCTCACACCAAATTTTCGATTTATTTTACAAAAACTGGCAGTAAATTAGACTAACTATGGACAGAACATGAAAGGAGACAACTCAGCAGCTGAGAGAAATCAGCGAAAGTAAGGAAAAAACTTGGTACTAAAGTTAGTTTGGCGACTGTCCCAGCAAAAATAAATTTGGTACAAGGAAGCAGTAAGATTAACTATAAGGGCTTCATAGATGCGCAAAAGTACACACTGCGTCCCCTCTGCCTTACGAGGATACAATAACGTAAGTGAGCGAAAAAATTTACCGCGCACACGACGAATTTGGTCAGCCCAAACTTTTTTATAGTGCATCCTCTCTCGCTTACGTGAATACACATATGGCAAGTGTTATTTTTACTTCGTAATTTAATTTTTTATTCTTCTATTGTATGAAAATAAATGTGGCTCTGTAGCTTAGTGCTTAGTGTTATAGCTTATCATGCGGAGATCGTGGGATCGATTCCTGATTCAATATACGAACAAAACGTATTTAATAAAAGTAAATTGTAGTGTTAATATAGTTTCCAATTGTATTTGTACCATTTAATATATAAATAAAATAGAATACATAAATAAAATAACATAAAATAACATAAGTGCAAGTAAAATTGTGATGTAAAGAGCAAAAATTGTTTTGATTATATACATATAAAAAAGTCATGAGGTTAATGCGTCTAGAAAGGAGCTCATATCTCGAGACCTACCAAGTGGGACATCCCATACAGAAATCATGTAATCCCGAAGCAGGTTTGTAAGGGAGAGTACATAAATCTCTCCCTTATGGACCTGCTTCCGGTAGACGGATATTTTTGCTGGGCTAGGATGCGTAATATATAATACAACTTTTTATTTTTGGAAAGTATAACTCTTCTAGTGCATTTGTTTAGGGTAATAGGCATATCCTAGATAAACACGAGAAAAATAAAATAACAATTTTAATTTCGTCCATTGTATATATAGCGGTACATTTGTGTTTTTCGATGTATACAGCCCGTTAAGGCGCTATCCACAGTCAAATGCTGGTTTAATTAAAGTGCTCTTGTTTGAAAGGCTACAAAAATTACGCGTCGAATAGTGAATAATCTACTTTTATCGGATAAAAAATGACGGTGTTACAAGGGATAAAATTAAAATTATTTTAAATATTTACGACCGCATGCATAACGAAAACTTGGCTTGGAGTTAGCATAAATGACGAAATTGTGCTTAACGAGTTTTGATATAAAATTGTAATTTATACTACAGTGTAGCCGAGACTCATGGCTATATTATGTGATGATTTCTAATATTAAAATATATCGAAAAACTCTGCAAGACCCAGTTCAATTTTCTCACTCATGCTTCATGCATGCCTTTAACGTTTTTCACCAAGTTTTGTCTATTCGGAAGCTGTTTTGTACCACAAATACTAAAAAACTCCAGGGCTAAAAATTTTTATTGAGTAGTCTGTTTGATTTCAAAAGTTTTAAGCAATAATGGACCGAAATCAGATAAAAACTAAAAATGTTAGAGGAAAAAAACGAAAACACTAGCATTTCAATTTACTAGCAAATCCTTTATTTAATAGTTTTGCTTTGTTGTTTACTAGTGCATTTTTTAGTAAACTTATATGTTTTATGTGTTTTAGTTTTTTTATTATAGCATTTTTAATTTTTATCTAATTTCGGTCCATTATATCTTAAATTTGTTTAAATCGAAAAGACTATTCAATAAACATTTATAACTATGGATTTTGTTATTATTTGTGGCAATTTTGTTAGAAGCTTTCTTTTAGATAATAACATTTTCTACAGCTACACTAGATACATTTTGTGTGTTAAATTGTACAATTAAATAGTTATAGAAAAAACCATTTTGAAAATTAAGCGATTTTTCTCTTTTAATCGTAATACCTATTCATACAGAAAAATTTTAACGTAAACATTTTATGTTAATTCAACATGATTAACAAAATAGTCTTGAAAGAACATTTATGCTTTTGAATTAAATATATTTCATGTTGATTTAATAGTTCAGTACAGTTAAATCAAAATGAAGTTGATACTGCAATAAAACGAAAAATCATGTTGAATCATAGTTATTTCGAGTTGAAACAACGTGAATTTGATATTGGAACAACACCAAAAATCATTTCGAATCAAAGTTATATATATATATATATATATATATATATATATATATATATATATATATATATATATATATATATATATATATATATATATATATAGCACGTGGACTACGATGCAGGTGCCACGAGCTCAAATCTTGGTTGGGACAGCCAACTACATCACAAAGTTTTCTGTAGCTTATGCTAATACACCATCACGTAAGTAATGTATTTAATAGAATATATATATAGAGTATAGAACATATATATATATATATATATATATATATATATATATATATATATATATATATATATATATATATATATATATATATATATATATATATATATATATATATATATATATATATATATATATATATATATATATATATATATATATATATATTCTATTAAATACATTACTTACGTGATGGTGTATTAGCATAAGCATCAGAAAACTTTGTGATGAGCTCATGGTACCTGCATGATAGTCCACGCGCTAACCACTGCAGCCACAACAGCTTCAAACTTTACTTTAGCTATACACTAAATAAATACCATCGTATGTAAAATGAATTTCATTTTAATTCAACATGATTAAGATGATTATTTAAATAAAACTTATTTGAAATTAAAGTTATAGTCACGTTGATTTAAAATGAAATGTAAGGTTTATGACAAAGTTGTTTTAACAGGGAACATTTTTAAATCAGAGAGATATAATGTTAGATTTATAACTTTCCTTTTAAAGTTAATATAAAACAAAGATAATTTTAAAGCAGCAGCAGTAAATTTTTCGGTGGTTATCTATTTTTTGTCGTCTACATAGCCGACACATGTAAGAATAAATAACAACAAGTCACACAACTAAGCAGAACAATGAATTGTAGCAACAAACAAAGCAAATAAACACTAATACACTTAATCGACAATAAATTTTTTATAAATTTATTATGATTTCCAATCAAAATTGCGTCATGTTGATCTTACATTGGTATTTGTTTTCTGTGTGTAACTATTTCTGAAGTGCTCCAAAACTTGCTTAGATGGCTGAAAGTGGCTTTAGTTCGAAAGCAAGCTCATCAACAATCTGAATAATGGATAAGACACAAGGCCCATAAAGTAAGTTCATGTCTGCTACACAATAGAGATGGGCGCGTGTCGTGTATTTTTTCATGACAGGAACACGCACGACTGAACACGAAGTGTTCGTGAAAGAAAATCTGATTTCGTTCGTATTCTGGTCGTGTCGTGTTGAGCAAGCTTGACACGAAAAAACACGAAACGATTTTATGATTAATATATGTATGAATGCAGAAGCTTGTCAAACAGGTATTAGATATATGCAGCTCCATTTTTTGATAACTCTTCAAGTCGCACAAGTTTATTGAGCGAAAATCTTGATAATTACGTACGTTACTGTTTCTCAACAAAACTATGTAAATAAAAATAAAAAAAATAACATGAAACGTTAAAATAAAAGAAAAATATGTCTTTCAATATAAACAAATGTATTTTTTGTTTCTTTTTGGGTTTGATTTCGTGCGTGTTGTGTCGTGTTTTGAAAGGTTTTGACGTGCGTGTTTAGTACGTGTTGGACATCCCGGTGCTCGTGTTCGGGTCGTGTTGTAATATTTCGACACGCGCCCATCTCTACTACATAATATGCCCCATGTCATGGAAACATTGTGATAACTTTATGGAATTCTGTCAATAAAAAACTACATGGTTTCCTCAAATCTGAGCCAAAAAGATCAAATTAGATGAATGGGGGAAAAAATAGCTGATGATTACTATCAAAAATTAGTCGCATCTACTGTTTTAAGTTGCAAACATATTTTAAGTTATTTCTTTTTAGCTACGTATAAACATTTTTAAATCAAAAATATTTTTTCAGCTTGACAAATTATATTTGAGCGTAGAACTTGACAACGTCTTAAATATCTTGACAATCAAGACCATCTGGCAAGCCTAATGTAGATTCAAATTTAAGATACTTGTTCTGTGGTGATTTCTTTAACTTGAAGTCTACACGTAACATAATATGTAAGATGAGATTGTCAAATTCAATCGCAGAAAGAATTATGCTACGTGTAGACTTCAAATTATTGTTATCTCAATGTTATAGGAATTTTTATGAGAGCATTGTTATAAGAATTCTTATAACAACAATCTTATGAGATGTACGTCAAAAAACACATGTACATGAAAATAAATAAATGCAAAGCGATGTTTTTTTTATCAAATTTCTATGTTAAATAAATGAATAAATGTGTTTAATTGATTCATAAATTTAAATTTGTGTGAAAAATTAAAAATAAAATAGCTAATTATGCAAAAGTAGTACATGTTAACTCGATGAGCATTTGCATAAAATGAAATCTTATCGGAAAAGTTAAATTACGTCTTCCCCTAGTGTGAGATTAAGAGAAAATTCGACATTTTGTTTTTAGTATTATGCCGACGTTTTTTCTCATGTTATCTCAAAGTTAATGCCTCGCGAAGACGCTGTGTTATACTAGTCAAACATGTCTGAGCAATGATACCAGCCATAATCTCAAAATCGACAAAATTTGTGCAAACTGCTTTTTTTGGGTCTACTGAAAATTCTTGATGGTTAAGGCCCCTTTTGATCAGGATCATCACATATCTAGATTGACATTTTGCCTGTGCGCCTAAAAAATATACATACGTATTATATTCTATACCGAGTAATATTTTCTCATATACCTTATATGATAATATAAAATCACATATCTCATACACAACAAGTCTTTAAGTTTATATCCGAGAAAATCTAAAATATTTTTGTATGTACGAATATTGCTGCCAGAAATATCTGACTATCTTCATCAATTTGAATTTTTTCTCCTACTGGTACATTTTTCGGTTTTCTATTTTTGTTTCTCATTTAACCACTTCTACCAAAATGTTATAATTAATTCCGTTTTTTTTTCAATTCTCTGGCACTTTTAAACATGCTCGACACATAATGGGTAAATAGAGTTTGTGTGTTGTTGCTGTTCAAAGTGCCAAGAATGACATTGCGTGCTAGTGTCAAAAAATATCACAACATCACATCAAATAAATGTTAAATTAAAAAAAAATATATATAAAAAAAATTAAAAGACCAAATATTCATAAAAGAATTAATTACTAAATAGTAAAAGTTTCAAAATATAAATTTTTATGTGTATCTTTAAAAGTATGAATGTAGATTATGATTAGAAACATTCAACAAAATTAACAACGATAATAATTATAATGGAAAGTGCTTAAGGGAGAGTCCACCCATAGACACTAACTCATGTGCTATCGAATAAAACTTTTAAATTTCATTCTACTATTTACTGGCAGAGGAGTTTGGTTGTAAATTTTTCTGACTGACAGCTTAGACTTGTTGGCTGGTGTCTGATGTCGTTACTGACCCTTCACTAATATGAAGGAATATTCATAGCTGCAGGTATATGATGTATTTAAATTTTTTCTCTATATTATTGCTGAGTTTGTTCTAGTTTTTAGTGTCAAATATTATTTTCTTTTTAATATTTATGTTTGATTGCGAGTGTATTGTATTTGTCAGCGTCTTCTATCTATAGACTATAGTTATGACATGTATTTGACCTGTGTCGTGTGTGGTTTATTTGGGTTTCTTTATTAGTTTTCATTTTACATTTAGAAAAAAATCTAGAAAAGGAGCAAGCTCCACTGTGTGCAGTACTTAGATATTTTTTGTTTTATTTCTTTGGTATTACTTCAAACTGGCTGGAGTGTTTAAGGTTTGCGTGTTGTCTTTATTAAATTTTTGCTCGTAATAAAAATAAAAAATACGCATTAAAATTATAATTTATATCATTTAAACAAGTGTTGTTATAAAAGATATACTGTATATATCTAGAAATAAAGAAATAATCATAAATTAACACCCATAATAAGTTAGTGAGATATGCGTTTTTTAAAAGCAACTAATCGATCAATTAGTAAATTAGTACAGTTTAGATTTGCTGTGAATAAAAGGACTAGTTAGTTTAGTTAGCAGCGTCGGCACTAGTCTTTGATCAAGGTAGAGCGAGATTGCCTTTCGGCGCCCCTTGGTTGACGACTTCACTTAAAGATTTCGGTTAATTTAGTGCTTTTGGCACTATTTTTAGTGCTTTGGGTAATGCCTAAAAACGGTTGATTCCTTACAATTTTAGCTATTTTTAAGCAATTTTTAGGCTTTTGTAATTTTGCGCGTTAAAATTGAACTTTTTGCCAGTTTTTGGCTTTTTTCAGTTTTAACAATTTTTAATCAATATTAGACTTGAATATCTTTTTGATGTTAGCTTTTGCAAATTTTCGTAACTCTCAATTTTTTTAAGAACTTTTTTATTATGGAACTTTTTGCGAGTTTTCGCAATGTTATAAGCTCTTTTCCGAATTTTACATAAATACTAAATCTATGTGAGTGATTCTCATTTCAAATGCTTTTTTCGTGTCCGTTGAAAGTATAGTAAAATGTTTCATAAAATAAACGCATAAATTTTAAAATAAAAACTGCTTTAGCTAATTTAACATATTTGGGTTGGGGTATTCACAAAGTGTCACATCATGTCATAATGTGCTAAAACTTTAAACTTTTGCTGAAATCATTCAAAAACAATTGTTGAGGAATGGAGAACGCTAAACGTGTCGCTGTACTGTGTCATATGTGGTCTGAAAGGATGTTTGTTCCACTTTTTCTTCAAAAATTCGGCTGGAAATGCGATTATGGTGAATGGATGGATGCGTGGTCGTGCTGAACATCTATCGGATACCATTTTTCATATATATTTGCCAAACCTTACTCTTTCTAATGCAATACAATTTTTATTGATTTCGGTATGAATTCTTTATTTTATTTCGTTTAAAAAAAAACAAAGTTCCTATTGAAAACCCCTGTACTTTTGCTTTCTTTTTTCAATTACAGTGCTGAATTTCGCGTAAGATGAGAGTTGTCATAATTTTTGAGGCGCTTTATAATAAATTCGCGTAAAAATAAAACCCATAATTGAAAAAAATGGTTGCTATTATTGATCCGTTTTATATCAAAATCGAATAAATTAATTACCGCGCCAATCCAGGGTTATCTGTAATGTAATTTTATTCAAAAAATTTTTTTCGTTCAACTGTGTAACTAATTAGTAATGAAACCTTTCAATAAAAATCATTATATCTATGTACTTTTGACAAAAAAAAACTTATGTTATAGACACAACTAATTTTCTATTTTTCTGAGATATTGCTTCCTTGCAGTGTGAGTGATTTCTGCAATACATTTAGAACATTTTCGCGAACTTACGATTTTTTCGCGTTCTTTCCGAGTTTATTATATTTTTAACAATTTTGCCGATTTCTAATCAATTTTAATTCTTCTTTCCGATATTGCAACTTCTAACTAATTTTTGCAATGGTCGCGATAAAAGCGACAGTTTGCAAGTATTCTGCTTCTTAATAGTTTTCGCGAATCTTAAACAACATTAGACTTTGCTGTTATGCCGCTGTTAACCATTTTAAGCGAATTTTCGCCATTTTAACGTGCTTTTTTTTAACGATTTTTTAGCACTTCTTAGACTTTTTGCGATTTTTAATAATAGTTATGGCCTTTTAAATTTTATTAATCTTTCGCGAATTTCTGCTATTTTCGCGAAAGATGTAATTTTTCCAAAGTTTTTGGATTTCTTTATTTATTTTTGTTTAGGGACTTAACCTTATAGTTTAGTTATTGACTTACCTTATAGTTTTAGCGAGTTTAATTAATCTCAGCTTAGGGCTAGTTTCCAATATTTCGATTTTATGCGAATATTCAACATTTTCGCGATAGGTGTGATTTATTTCAAATTGTTGTTTTTTTTAGAGATTAGGCGACTTTTAATCAATTTTAAGACTTCATATCGATTTTTTGCATTTATTGTTTTTGTTTTTGCAAAAAGTTATAATCTTCTAGGTGTGAACATTTATGCAAGTGATTTTTGGCCCCAGTGAATATTTGTATAACTTAGTATAAATGGGTTACAACAATAAAGGCAAAGATTTGGAGTAGAACTATCAGTTCGCCAATTGTGTTTCAAAAGACGAATTTACCCAACGAATACTTGCCGAACTCACATCAAATTTAGAGAGTCTCACTATTGTAGTTGTGAAGATATAGGAAAATTAAAAATTATTTTATGTGGAGATACACGTCTCCCCCTTCCTATACCTTTAAAGTTTTACTAGAAAGCTTAATTTCTTCTAAGAGCAACCCTGGTAAAATTTAGAGCGTCTCAATGCTGTAGTTCTAGATATAGGAAAATTAATAATTGCGTTGCATGGGGGGTACCAGTCTCCCCCATTCTAAGAGTAAGTTACAGCAATTGTAGAGCGTCTCACTATTGTAGCTTATCAGATATAGCGAAATTACAAATTATTTTATATGTGGGCGCGCTTCTCACCTTCCTATACCATCAAGATATTGTTTGAAAATGCACTTTATTCTAAGAGTAACCCACGTCAAATTTAGGGTGCATGACTATTGCAGTTGTGCAGATATATGAAAATTAATAATTACTTTGTATGGGGGTACCAGTCTCCCCCATCTTATACCTCTCAGCTTTTGGTGGATACTGCACTTCATTGTAAGAGTAATCGACCTGATATTTTACAAAGTAAGCTATAAGAAATATAGAGATTCGCTCTTAAATAAGCCCTAAGGAACATTTATCGCGGCTCGCGGGGTACTTGCCCCTCCGGAGCGGTCTGGCAACTTTCAGAGGGGTCTTGGAATGGCACTGTTGACAATATATGCAAAATTTAGCCTTGCTAAAATGATGTAGTTTACCTAATTTTTTGTGGCTCCTTAAGGGCGTCTGGCGGTACTTTGCCCCCACGGACGTGTCTGCCAATATTGAATGTCTATTTTTAACAATATGTAAAAATCAGCTTTGCTAAAATGACGTAGGTTGGCTCCGTTTTTTTGCACCTTTAGTACCTCCCAACTCCTAAAGGTTCCCGGTTTCCAGGTACAAAGTGTCCATACCTTCTAAACTAGATAGAAGACTACCAGTCCTTAAAATTTCAGCTTTGCTTAAATGACGTGGGTCTGGCGCTCTGGGCTCTTGGACTAATTAAACCAAAAGGCGCGCCTTAAAAATTTGTACTTAATGTTAATAATAGTTCGAAACTTTAATTCGACTTCCGGCTCTTCACAACGTACGATTAAGAGTTAACATGGACTTTAACGGAAACTTCACCATACAAAACTTGCCGTTAAAGTCGACGTTAACTCTTAATCATACATTGTGAAAAGGGCGTTAAGTGCTTTTGTCAAAAATCCAGATATGTAATTGTTTAAAGTAATGATAATACCAAAAATTGAATTAGCATTATTATGAAATCGATCATTAATTGACGTGCTTAAAGCAATAACTCGATAAGACACATTAAATCTAAAATTGGTTTTGTGTGTTCATTATCTTGATATACCTTTGCATGGTTTAGATATTTTTGGATAAATTCTAGTATTTTGCAAATATATATGCTGCGTATTTAAAGTGGAAGTTTTCAAAATCATACAATTTTAAATTTTGTTTAAACTTAAAAGTCGATTTATTCAATATTTAATTTTTCTGGCTTACCGAGTTATGATACTAAGCGTCTCAATTAGGAGTTTAATGAATCACTCCTATGTATGGCTTTTAGTGTTTCTTAATAGTTTTCATATTTATAACCTTTTATAACAAAAATGTACAAATTAGCTGGAAATCGTTTTTCGCCTTTGGTTTAACTATTTGCGTCACTTGTAGGGTTTTTATTAACGGACTTTTTTGTTTCCCGGGAGTGCGGGAAATAAAAAAGAAATTTCCGTGATCCCGGGAATTCCCGAGAATTGAAAAACGTACTAAAATATTAAACAAAAATTTTAATATTCGGTATCCATTGATTTTTATATAAACAAAATTAATCATTCAATCATTCTTTATTTTAAACTGAGCTTTATTTTAAAAGCATTTCACAAACAAGAAGTGTCTAACGAAATGAGATAAAAAGCACAAAACTTAACTAATCAGAAAAGCAAAACGGTTTAAAGTACATCAGGTAAAAAAGAACAATATTTTTATCAACATTTTAAGGAAAAACTATTTTTAGACCGAGCACCAAGAGAGAATAAAAATCATTAGTAAAATCACTGCTGGACTGAAATCAAAGCACTTTTATTTCTGATCCAAAGAGCGATTAAAAGGTTGTCTAAGATAAATGTTGCTCATAAAGAGCAGTCTTAGAACAGTGAAATCAGTTCTTTACTCGTTGGTATGCAATGAAAATTCTCTACACTTAGAAAATGTGTACTTCTATATTCTTTGTTGCAAATGGTATTTTAAAGCAGTCAATGTATTAACTGCTTCATCTCACAATCGGTTTCTTATTTAAGTAACACAATTTCAGATGTTGAGAAAAGACTTCGCCCCTGTCAGACGTTGCCCGGCAGCTAAGAGGCCGTTGTATAAATAAAGTTTTCTCGCAAGTCTTCTTTTTAAATACATCACTGTCATCTGAAGTAATATTTTCTTCGTCACTAAATGCATCAAAAAGACGTGCATAAAGATCTTCTGCATATATAATTACCGCGCATTTTAGTGCATACTGAAAAACATTAGAGTTGCTTTTACTAAAAAAAATTAATTCTTTTAAATAATTAATTAAAGAGGCAACTTTTTTCTCTTCGTTTTTCGATCCATAATAATTCAATATACACTTGGTTTCTTTCCCCTTACATAGATATTATTTCATGATTAACGGCAATAACACATGTTTACATTACATCGCGTTGCGGAAAAAATTTTAGCCGTTACCGACTACTTATGCTATGCAGATTTTAAATATATAATTATAATTTTTTTATCAACTTTAGTTTTCGAGATATAACGTTATGTCAAAAATTAAGGTACTTGCAGGACATATAAGAACATAACTTGAGAAGGCCATGCTTTCTTCAGTTAAGTAAAAATTTTAAATTCGACAAGAAAATAATCTTTAAGCCGTACAAACATTATTTCTAAGTCTGCAGTTTTGGCGATATCGTAAAAGTTTGAGCAAAAAAAAAAATCTTATATAAAATATTTTTAAATTTAGGTTTTTAAAACTTTATAACAAAATAACGATACAACAACTGGCCAGTTTTTTGTCCAGTAGTATGTAGCTAAATATATTCCAAAAGAATTGAGCTCTTTTTCATTGAAGAAGCAATTTTGATTTCTAGCGAACGAAAAAGTTTTTCGAAATTTGTAACCATGTGTAATTGAAAGAAAATGAATACTTTTTGTGTGCCAAATCAGTACTTTTTATATATATAAATTGATTTTTATCCCGGGAATTCCCGGATAAATTTCCCGGGAAAGCGGGAAACGAAAATAGTAGATTTTCCCGGGAATTCTTGGGACGGGAAATGCCGGGAAAACCCTAGTCACTTGTCATCTGGCGCCTAGAGCGACCGCTCCACTCTCTCTACCATTGGGCAGGGGCTGAAGACTAGAGTTCTGATGTTGCATTCCCACTGCCTAAAGTTTAGTTGGAGCAGTGCGGATAATTTACTTCCTATTTATATGCGTATCTACACCAAGAGTAAAAATCAATAAAACCCATATATTGATTCAATAAGAAATATTAACGAAAGTCTAGTCATGTTGAAAATTGTTATTTTAATATTGAACCATATTTATTGAAAATTTAAAATTACTAATTTGTTAGCTGTTCTCGTTTAAACTGTTATATGCCTCTTATAACTCTTAAAGTTCAAATATTTAAGAGATCTTAAAATAATTGAAAAATATTGTATGGAAACGATTATACAAGGATCTTAAAATTTTAAGAAGCAATTTTGCCTAATTGGCCTGCTTAACATACGTGCCACAATAAACGTGTTACCCATCAATTTAATTCACTGTGAATTACAAAATTGAAATGAAGTAATTTTGTCCAATATAGTAATCTCGTACAAAACTGCTTTTGTCGCGAAAATGGCGAATATTCGCGAAAAACCGCAATATTAAAAACAAGCTTTAAAATGTATTACGAACCGTTAAAAGCGTAACGAATGGCAAAATGTTGAAGAAAATCGCGTAAATGGCGAAAATTCGCAAAAACTTGCTAACATCGTAAAGATATCAATGTATAATATTGAGTTAATACAGCTTAAACAGTGTAAAGCTAACTAACTTGCAAAATCTGCTTTTATCGCGAATACAATGAAAATTCGCGAAAATTTTCAAATCGTCACCGCTAAACCGCTAAAATTGTAAGGAATACCGCAAAACCTGGAAAATTTTGCGAAGATTGCGAATATTCGCTAAAATTGGATAATATCGGTAAGATGAAATTCGCGAAAAATTGCAAGTTGAAAACAAGCCCTAAATGTGATTATAAATCGCTTAAATTAGTAGGAATGATATAAGTTCGGAAAAAATCTGAAGACAATGAAAAAAAAAAAAATTAAGCAGTATGTTTACGAGGTGCGTTCATTTTACTTTGTTGCTAAAGGCAAACAGTTTAAGCATCGATAAAGTTAGTAGTTTAAAAGTGCCCCCTACTGTATTTCAATAAAGTTTGAATTTTTTTATTGAATTTTTAAATTGCAGTTTTTTCCTTAGTGTAAATATCTAAAAATCTAAAATATCTACAAATCATATAAAAATTCATATGTCCAAAAACTTACCTAAATAACAGAAAAAATAGTTTATTATCTCCATCTTTCCTGATAATAGAGCTTCCATGTTAATTCTGTAGTCTCATAAGATGATCGGGAAAAATAGTCCATTAAAAAGCGCGTTTCGACATTTTTGAGCATATCATGCTATTTTAGAGTACTACTAACATAGCATGACATGCTGAATATAGTTTCCTAACCAGCTAATAAAGTTTAAAAATTTTAAATTTTCCTCAAAAACTAGAAACATGGGCTTAAAAAACGCCCGTGTTGGGAAGCCTAAAACGAAAATTACATGCTGGATGTGCCCAATTTTAAAGTTTGCCGTACTGGTATGGTGCAATGATGTTAATAACAAAATCCTTGGGCAAATCCAAAAGTAAATTTTGTTAGAATCACAACAAATAACACTGTACAAAAAAATCATTATTATTTTTTTTGCAAGGTCCTAACAACTGATTCTGATAGAGCAAACAAAAAATATAAATAAACGTGTATCAACGTTTTGAAAGTTTAGACCTGTGAATTGTGTACGATAGCTAAATCCCCCTTTGCACATTGTTATAGCGAATTGGAATAGAAATCTTGTAATCTTCATATTTACGATGCTCAACACTTTTACGTAAAACACCACGAAGAACATTTGTGTGGAACATTTTAACCATTTAATGCTTTGCTGTGTTTTTCGGAAGCTGTAAGCTAAACTTGATCGCCAGAAATCAGTCAAAATATGATATTTGTTTAAAGGTTGATTTGCTATTTATTCACAGCTAGTACTAAAATATAAAGATATTAAATCGTAGCAAGGTCCAGCGACAAAAAACTAAGCGAAAAAATAGTGTAAATAATAGAAAGGTAAAATGGCGACATCTCAAGAAGTAAAGCCAATTTGAGAAATAACTCATAAATTGCTCCGTATGCAGTAGTCCAAAATTAACAAAAATGACTAACTCCAGCTTTTTTAATTTCTTTAATTTGAAATGGTTGCGAGATTTTGTGCGAAGCACGTTGTTTGATTCTGTTTAGAGTAATTTTTGTTTTTATTTAAATTGTTTTATTCGAATTGTTTTATTAGCACATCGTTTTTATTCTGTTTTAAACTATAGCTCCTGACCACACCCCATATTATAAAAAATACATGTATCATGGCTACTCAACTGAAAATGCAAGTTTCTTTAAGACTTTTTCCCCTTGTATGGAATTATATACAAATAAAATTATACAAAATTTAAGTTTTACTAAAAAAAATGTAGGTATACATATAATAAATTTATAAACTTTAATAAAAATGTCTACACTTAATAGGCCGGCCATTGTTTTCCTAACAATAGTTGTTCCAATGTACATCTGCGTTTTAGCATTTTCCTCATTTTGTTGCTGCTGCCTTGCTGTTGTTGGTTTTTGTAGTGGATGTTGTTCGACAACATACTCATATGTACGTGTTAATTCAATGTCAAGAAAAGTAACAAAAAATTGAAAATCTTAATTCGGGTAATACATTTTGACAACATGACGGATCACCAACCAAAAAAAAAAAAACGAAATATACAAAAATGCACAGAGGAAACAGCCAAAATAAATGGAATCTAGAATACATAGCACATTGGGCATGTAATATATGTATGTATTAATATAAATACACATAGTCGTAGGTATGTATGTAGTATGTTCATATATAAATATATTTATGGATGTACATACATATGTATGTATATGTATCAACATAGGAGAATCTGTATATACTAAAATCACATATGCATGTATGAGTATGTACATATGCATTTGCAATTAAAACCTTGATATCTAATTTGCCAAATAAAAGTTGAACATATTGTTGTCATACATGCATATATGCATTTCCATGTCTTCGTACGTGATATTTGTACGCCTACAAAGTGGAATAGGTTTTGCAAAAATAGGAGTAACTGGAAAAAAATTGTCGTTATGTTACATTCCAATGGTAATATACAACATGGAATTTTATCAAATTTGGAATCCTGTTGTCTAAAATATCGAGGGATATAAGGGCGTGACATAAAATGGAAGTGATATTGAGTTGCATGTAAAAATGCGCGAAACTCTGCGAATTGCGGGGAGCTTTTTTTTCTTTGAAATTTTTACACTAAGCCAAATATTTTTTCTTTCCTATCCGTAGTTCTTAAATAAAAAAAAAATTTGTAGGATTTTATAATGAATAAAATTTCATATCGTTCGTGAGAAACGATACGTGACAGATTTTTCTCTCATAGTATTCTTATATTATTACTTATTGTCAGTTCAATTTTATTGAAGATACAATAAATAAATACATATAACCCAAAAAAAATAGTATTTTTATATAATGAAATATATGTTTGATAAATATATTAAACAAAAGCTTTAAAACAAATAAAAAATATGTATTTGGTGGTAATAGCAATAAAAATAATCAAGTTTAAAATTAATGCAAAGAAGTTTATTATTCAGGCTTAAGTTCGTTCAACTTAAATTTTATAATTAAATCATTTTTTATTGAGAAATAATTTTTCAAAGCATGTGGCAATTGAAAAGTACAAAGACCAATTTCTTGACTTTTGTAAGGGTCGAACTGAACATCGATGTTTTCGGGATTAACCAGAATCCCATCGTCAGAGCTCTCTATACTCTAGGCTACTCAGCCTCCAAAGTCAAGCGGTAAATATCTGGCATTAAACCAATTGCATTAAAGCTCTATGTTTCCTGGCTTTAAGCTTATTTTATGGTGTCTTAGAAATTTACCATACTTGGCACTTATCCTAATCAACAACCACACTTGGAGGCTGAGTAGCCTAGAGTATAGAGAGCTCTGACGATGGGATTCTGGTTAATCCCGAAAACATCGATGTTCAGTTCGACCCTTACAAAAGTCAAGAAATTGGTCTTTGTACTTTTCAATTGCCACATGCTTTGAAAAATTATTTCTCAATAAAAAATGATTTAATTGTAAAAATTAAATTGAACGAACTTAAGCCTGAATAATAAACTTCTTTGGATAAAACTCATATAGTTCGACTAAATACACACAACTTCAAGTTTAAAATAAATTTTTACTGCAAGTATGTACTTGAGCGCTGAATTTACGCCGCACTTTAGCCTACTACACACTAATTAAATTTAAATTTTTTCGCTTCATAAATACGCAGTTTAAGGTATCATTTATATAATGACTATATTGATATGAAAACCGGTGAAGCTTTTTTATTTTTGGAATAGGCTGGAAATATTTCTTTTTTTCATTTGCATTTAGTTGCATTTGTAGTACTACAATATCGTACGTGATGAACTTTAAAAGCTTTTAAAACTTGTACTATACAAAATTGAAAAAAAAAATTACAATCAATATTTGTTTGTGACAAATATCTTGCTTTGAACTTTTATTTTGAACCACTTGCGACTGATAAAATACAAATGACGTAGACACACAACGTTTTTGCACCACGTTAGTGACATTAGAATAGCGTCCAAAGGAAATCAAAAATATACCACTAGTCGAACTACATATTTTATCTTTCCTCATGGACCATGCTTTTTTATGTTGGAACATTAATTTTAGTGTATAACAGCAATGTTACAAATAACTGAATTAAGTCTGTAGAAAAGAGAAAATAGTTTATGGCAATGTCTTAAAACTAATCAAATAGATAGTCGGTTTAAGCTGTTATATTTGATGTTTAAAAATTGTGCCTCTACATCAGTCGGTTTAAGCTGTTATTTTTGATGTTTAAAAATTGTACCTCTACATCAGTGATGCGCAAAATTTAAATTGTGCTTGTATTGCTGCATATTAGTATTAGTGAAGAGCACGTTTGAGATACGATGCTGCATTATATCTTTGTTTGCAATATAAATTCCCAAACGAAAAATTTAATTCCATTTTCAAAAACAGGCGGTAGTTTTTAATATTTAATTTTTTTTGCCTCTAATAATACAGCTTTATGAAAAATGGGAACAAAAACATATTTTGTTTTCAATTAAAAAATTTTGGGGCCTTTTTCATGCTTGAGGAAAAATTGCAACAAACGGGAAACTTAAAAATGTCCCCAACACATTCCATTAAAAACAATAATAAATAATCAGGGTCCATTTTTCCCAAGTTAGTGCAATTTTTAGTTTGGAGCCATTTTTTCCATTTTGGGGCTATTTTTCAATCTAAGTTTTTTAATTTGGGTCCATTTTTAATTTGTTAGTTTGGGGCCATAATTCAGAAATAAAAAATGGCGCCGAAAATAGGAAACATAGTCCCATAATTCGTATTGTTCTTTTCAGTTCAAAATTTTTGGGTTATTGTCATGATAATGTCTTCCAATGATAAACATATGTATTCACTTAAATATTTGATAACATAAAAGGCCTTGAATGTTACCAAATACATTGTTTATAATAAAATATTTTTCGCATATCATCACTTTGAAATAAAACACGAGTGTTTGCTGGATAACTATTAATGAAAAAATTTATGAAAAAAAAAAATAAAAAATTTATAAGCATCCGCCGAGTGTGCATTCGTCGCTGTCCCATTGACGACTAAATAAAGAACATAAAAATATGAAGAATGCTTGTGAGATATATTCCACGATTGTGGTATGGGCTGCGTATCTCTGCCCTACATAGTAAAATTTTATGGTTTTTCTTCCTCTTTACCATATCATAAAAAAGTTTTAAGGGTTTTAATTTGTTCAGTCGTAGTTGACATATTCATGGAAATGTCCATATGTAGTTATGTACATACTTATATCCGAGTTTGATTTCATAGCATTCTTATAAGAATATTAAACTCGCATGCCTGCTGGCATGACTCGGAAAATTTCGCAAATGTAAATGGTGCTTAGAAAGGTGTTACTGCTCACATCCAACAATTCCACGTACATATGCATGTATATATATGTACATTTTTACCATATATTGTACTTATATGTGTTTGTATGTATGCACATTGTACATACTTTTAACAATAAAATTAAAATAATTTGGGATTTTTGCTAGGAGTTTTAAGGGTGCTTTTTATCGCATTTCTAAAGAAGGAATCTTGCACAAACAACAATCAACAACTTTTCATCTTTAATGTATGAGTGCGTATACGCACTCTCATATACAACATACCTACCCAGTTTGCCAGACTGCCTTGCACGAAATTGTAATCTACGATTATTGTACGTTGTCCTCTGTCGATTAGTCTTTCTAATCGACAATTTAAGTGAATCGTCGTTCACGACAATCTGAGCGACCAGTTCTTAATGTTGTCCTGTATTAAGCACTTTTGACAACAATATGAGCGACAATGTCTTTCGTTTTGTCTTCAATCCAACTTTGTTGAGGACAATATAAGCGACAATGTCTTACAGTTTGTCTTCAATAACATTGTGGAGGACAAATTGAGCGACAATGCCTTAATTGTTGTCCTCAATCCAACAAGTAGATATATGTATTGGCATCTTGTTGTCGATGTTTTAGGTGGTGCAGCACTAGGGTGGTAATTGCGAAAACTTATAAACATGCAGCCTTAGTTCGAATCAAAGCTAAGTCAGTCAATAAATCAAATTAAAAGGAAGCAAACAGGTAAATCAAAATTTAGATTTCTGTGTTAAATATATTAATTAAAGTCCGTTCTAGTATGACATTTTCGCTATGTAATCGTTGATGAAAAGTTAAACGACATTGTAGCCTACATAGTCATTGACGACAAAATAGGTGACCTTGTCGCCTTTTACTCATTGACGACAAGACAGGCGATAGATATTTTCACGTATATAATTATTGACGACAATCTGAGCGACATTGTCGCTCATTGAATCGTACACGATTTTCGCTCCACTTGTTCGAAAACTTCATTGATGATTGGTTTCAGCTGTCCGACATTTGTCGTCGACGATTTAACATTGTCGTGCATCCGTCATTGATGATGTATCAAAGACGTGGCTAACTGGGTACATACATACATATATACATATTTGTATATGGCTGTGCCTGAATGAATGAACCGTCTTTGATTAAAAAAAAAATCAGGAAAACAAAAAATAAATTAAGTAAAAATGGTGCGATTCTAATAAGACTAATGTCGTAACGTTGAAAATTTTTATTAAATGTATTTAAAAATAACAGTGTTTAAAATACTAGCTGCGAAGTAGCAAAATTATATACACTTTTAAACTTTAACAAGTACAGCACAGCAATAGCAAACGTTAAAGAACTAAATACATTTGCTGCCACAAAAAATAATTGCTTACATTTTAATTTACAAATTTGTGCTGTTGTTTGCTCCTGCTGTGGAAAATTGAGTAGCAGTAGCAATATAGCATAAATTTGATGACGCAATCACATTCGCAGAATATCAAAGCGATACAGCAAACGTCTTATGAGAGCTTTAAGGTTTGTCAAGACTTACTTGAAAGTTCGGTTCCAAAACTAACTTTATGTACATATCGCGCCATAACCGCAAGAAAATCGTAACCAACATAGTTTTAGAAACTGGTCTTTGGCGAAAATCGATTACTAACGACCATTTAGTCTAGCTGTCAATGTTTCAAAGAAGTATTATCGTAAGTGAATTTTGTCTTTAAAATTTCTTTTCCAAGTAAAGCAAAGTGTGTGGAAAACACTACAAGGATAACAATTAAACTGTCAAAGAATAGTTTACTATGGACAATAATTAATGTTTTTCTTTGTCTACATGCTTCACATTTATCTCTAAATAAAAATATAATTGAAAAATTAAATTAAAACCGAACTCAAGCTAAAATAATTCAAACTTCTTTCCCATATATAGTTCGACTAAACTCATAACTTAATTTGTAAAATAATTTTATTAGATTAACTAATTATTGATCACAGCAAAAATATCTTAACTCACACAAACAAGCGTTGTCTTATACAATATTTATTAAAACCAGTGTTCAAAAATTTACCTTATAGTGCATTTACATCTGTTATTTTCACACTAGTTTATGATTATAAACTATACAACAGTTAAGTTATTTATGAGTGTTGTGTTTTTCTTCCGACGGGGTTTTTTTTAATTTGGAACGATTTTCCGTCATCCCACGTCAAATTTGGTTTGTAAACAGACCGGTTTCGGCTATGTGCCATCTTCAGTGTTCTATTGAATACTAAATCGTTTTTCTGTTGTACGTTGTTTCTTTTATAATAAGGAAGGAAGTTAGGTATACAAACGAATTATAAAAGAAACAACGTACAACAGAAAAACGATTTAGTATTCAATAGAACACTGAAGATGGCACATAGCCGAAACCGGTCTGTTTACAAACCAAATTTGACGTGGGATGACGGAAAATCGTTCCAAATTAAGTTATTTATCTTTGACAATTCATAAAACAGCTGTGTTTAGTCTTCAATTTCAAAAAATAAAATAGGGAGTTTGACAGTTAGTAAACGTAAAATAAATGAACAGCTGCCCCTATGGGCTTACCTGATTTTACTATACCACAGGAAGACTGTCAAATATGACTAGCGCTGCCTGAAAAATGTACAAAAATAGAGTTGCAATAACAAAAGCGGGTTGTTTGTAACTAGTTTTTGAGAAAAACGGCCATGTTGTGTAAACCGAAGTAAGTTTATCGTTTTTCAAAAATAAATAATTCCCCCATTGATGTACTTTTAATCATATATAGTAAATTAATTTCAGATATGATATTTTCAGCTCTAAGGGTGTGTGCCAAACGCTACCAAAGTAATTACTATTGTAAGTAAATTTTTGACACTTCTGAGGTGAATAAAATTTCACTAGCCCAGGGGGCTAGTAGAAATTTTGACACAAGAGATAAATTTTTGACAGGCAGAAATTAGAAGCATGGTATCGTAACAAGGCAAAACCACCGCCGTCGTTTTTGGAAATTCAAGCCGTCACCCAGTACATCGATTTTTGTGAAAAATGCATTGTTTATTTTAATTTGCGAAAAATGTTACATCATACTATAAATTTTTTCGCTACAACAGAGAATTTTGTCTTATATGTATAAAAATTTTCTTTTAAAAATTTGTTGGCGGCTTGTAGGAAATTTTTTTGCTTCGCCGCCGCAAAATTTTATATTGTCAAAAAAGGTATCATTTCACACAGCTGAAACATGAATGTTCTTACAGACGTCAAAATTTTATATTGTAAAAAAAGATATCATTTGGCACAGCAGAAACATGAAATTTTTTCCCCACAGGCAAATATTTTTTACCATACTACTTTTCTACCATTTGACACACGCCCTAATAAATAGAAAACTACAAAGAGTCTTAAAAAATGCTGCTATTAGTGGATTTAATTTTTCTAAATCTAGCGTTTTGAAATCGACTCGATTTACAGAACAGGCCGGATGAACTTGTTTATGATTTTTATGGATAAATAAGTTTTTCAAAGTTTTTCAAAGCTTTTCACCATAAACAACTTATAACTTGTTTATGGCTTAGATGTAAATATACTTTTATACAGTATAATTCGTTTATAATATAAAGTTTACTTTTTGATGCTTACGATTTTCTTGCGGTTAAGGCTCTATATGTATGTGTGTAAATTCGAAAATAATATCGCATTCGAATGTTGCGTAAATAATTCTCGGACAAAACACACGACAGCGGCTATTGAAGCCGAGTCTTTAGCAGTATAAAAAGTGAACCGAAATCGAAAATATATCATTACCGCAAAAAGGCCGGAAAAAGTAATTTTTCAACATTGTTATCTTTATTTTTGATTTATTTATTTCAATGTAACTGAATTATTTTTTTTTTAGATAAAATCGAACACGTTACCTTCAGGCTAACAAACTTAACACATATCCCCTATGCTATCATGGCAAATTTTTTCTAATCAATTATTACACACATGTGTGTAAATTACACATTCGAGATATTATCGAAAATAGTTCGATTTTCCGAACATCCACATTCTATGAATTTTAGCGATTTGTGTTTATTATCAGGACGTTATCGACATAAGTTCGCTTTAGCGATCATTCGATAGTTTTAGATTCACGAGCATTTATCGAACAATTTTGTTTCGAAAATTATTCGCTTTAGCGAACCTTTGTTTATTTCGAATCTCAGGTTTAGTTGATATGTCCCTAGAAACATTTGGAAGATATGCATCTTCCTAAGAAGATATTTGTACAATATCTTTTTAACCGACTTCAAAAACGAAGGATGTTATCAATTCGTGTGTATGTTTTTTTTTACTTTTTTTCTGTTTGTACACGCATAACTCTGTAATTTTTTAACTGGTTTTCAAAATTCTTTTTTTAGTTTGCAGATTGGTCCCATAAATTTTTTTTTCGAAAATCGGGGGAAATTATCCCCCAAAAATATTGATTATCGCACAATCATCCGTTTATGCACCGATTTTCAGAATTATTTTATTGTTTAAAAGGCCTTGCTTGCAGGTTGGTCCCACAAATTTTTTTCGAAAATCGTTGCGGAAACATCGTAAAATTATATTCCAAAGACAAAAAGCTTGTGCTATTTGTAGATGTCGTACTAGCGAGCCTTCCGCTAAATTTTCAATCCCGATTTCCCTGGAAATTAGTGGAAAAAATGGTATAAGGCACTTTCTGTAGAACGTTCAATTTTCTATTAAAATATGTATGAACCTTATAGTTTGGATCATTAGTTCGTGAGATACAAAATTTTTAAGAAAACAAAAAAATTCCTTTGTAATTTGTATGGGAAATTGAAATTTTCGATGCGCGGCCTGTAAATATTAAAATTAAGAGCTCCGACTTTCATACGCTCATCTTTTCGTTACCCTGAAGATATTTCAGTGCGACCTTTCAGAAAAAAACAAAAGCCGTCTTTTTTGAAACAGCCTAATACATATGTATTATATGTGTGTAAATTATTATATTTTTAGCGTCTTCATCGACTTCCTTTTTACAACAAAATTAAAATGTCAATATTACAAATTTAAAACATTTATGGAAGGAAAAAAATTGGCAGCCACTTAATGGCTTATCAAATAACTTGTCTTCTCTCCAATATTTCATTAATTTTCTTTCAAAGTCGGTTCTACTGTTTTATTGTTAATTTTGTTGTTTTTGTGCTTTGTAATATTTTTTTTAACCATGATGCTAATGTCATCATCAATCTTTATTCGAAAAAAAAAATTGCAAGGAATGTATGTACGTCTTCAAAAATGTAGACATCTAATATTAAACTTACACATTTCGGCATTTACTTAGTATACATTCTCGCATATACGTTCATATTGTTATAATGTTTGTTTGTATGTTTTTTTATACTCGGTATTCTGACAGCCTTAACAAAAGTGTCTCACAAATGTCTTTTATTTCTTAACGGCTTCTGTTGCCAAGTTTTGTTGTTGAGAATTGTTTTATTAGGCGGATTTTCATTTTTAATAGGTGGGGTTTTTTGGTTTTCTGTTTGCATTTTATTTTTCTCTTTAATTTGACGAAGCAAATTTCAAATTTCATTAGACAAATTAACAAGACTAAAAATTTCTACGACTTATTTGTGCACAAGTAGGTACTGGCTTTAACAGTTTTTGTGTAGGTATTAAATTTAAAAGTGAGTGGTATTAACTTGTATTTTATGAAAACTGACTTTATGTTTACAAGAGATAATACTTTTCTAATAAATCACTTTGTCTTTTCTTCATTACTTTTTGTCATTTAATTTTTTTATATTAAGCTATTAAATTTAGAGCAAAAAATAGGCTTGATTATTTAGCCAGCGCCGGCTGTGGTAGACCGAATGGAGCGGTCTAAGTTGGCGGTCTAAGTTGGTACTAAGTTGGCATCGCTGACATGTTGAAGTGAAAGCGCCGATAGACAATCTCGCTCTACCCTGATCAACGGCTATGGCCGGCGCTGTATTTAGTCGCAATTGACATGGTGCCATTTTTGCTTGACTTCAGAGGTACCACTTTGGAGTTTGTGTACACTAAAAAAATTTAGCTTCATAAAACCAATCAAACAATGTCATTAAAATTTTTCATTAATTCAATAATAATTTGATGAATAGAATGAAATTTTCATTAATATTGTTAAAGAATTTCATTGGTGGAATGACAAGTTCATAAATTCAATGAAATTGTCATTCCACCAAACGCAATATTAATGACATTTTTATTAGATTTGTGAAATTGTCATTGGATTTGTGAAATTGTCATTGGATTCATTAAAAAGATTTAATGAAACTGATTCATTGGTTTTATGAAGCAAAATTCTTTCAGTGTAGCTGTTAAGAAGTCGTAATTAGTCGTAATACACTTTTTGTTTTACCTTAAAGGCACGACTTTGGAGTTTGTTGGTGATCGGCATTGAGAAGCTTACGGGATAAGAATATAAGGTAGGAATCGTGAATTTAAGGTGCTTTTTGACATTTTTGTATTCTCCTTGTTAAGCGTACACATAAATGTCAGAATTGTATGAGGAAAAAGTCTTAATCTAAATGCTAAAACTAAATTGAAAAGGCCAGCAGCGCAGACAGAGGGTAGTATGAATAAAAAAAAGTATTTGCTTAAAAATTTATTTTAAAACTCAAAATTTTTAGTTTTATATTCATTAATTGCCAGAATTTTGTGTTTTAAAACTAGTTTTTAAGTAACAAGCAAATACTATTTTTATTCATACTACCCAGAATATGGAAAGGCACTTACGGGGTAAGAATTGCAAGTTCAAGGGGATTTTTTGATATTTCAAGCTGCTATTTTCATACTTTCATGTATAAGCATATGGATAAACGTCAAAAAACCCGTAATGTAAATTCAAGTCACTATTTGTTAGGACTCTAAAGGAAAACTGTGAAAAAAGACATGTAATGAAGAAATAAAAATATAAAGAAAAAAACATTGACTGCCTTTTCATCGACGTCGATAGAAAGCGTCATACGCATTCTAAGCGAAAGAACACTGATTTGGGTTTATGTTTAAGGGAATAAATACACTTTTATGCGAACGATGACTCGAACGGCAAGTCGAAAGAGAACGCAAGTGTATTCATACAAAATCCGATTAAAGAATGTTGAAGCAATGCGAACGTAATGTCAAAACACAGAAAAATAATTGTGTAGAGAAATTTGTTTTCATTCACGCAAATTCACTCCCGAACTCCTAAGTTTCTGTTTTTTTACTGTATTTTAAAACACGGTTGGTAGAAGGAAATATTTTCTAAAAGGTGGTATAAAATATATGTGTTTAAAACTTGAATTCGTTTCTAATTAAATATAATCCTTAGACTTTGAATTAAATCGTTAGCAACAGTATTATTGGATTTTATTAAATTATCAAGTTCAATTAGAGTAGCAGAGTCTTTACTAAGCTCTATTATAATGCAGAAGAAAACAATGGACAAATTTTTCTTTTTGAAAAGTCAACACGTCGTAATTTATTGCAATTGCAACATGAACTAAGCAAAAAAAAAATTTTGCAGATTTATATTTGTAAAAATTTCCTTACAAAGTAAATTTTAATTCATATTTTATCTAACATAAATTAGTATGCACTTTCATACATATATGCTGTATAATACGCACAATATGTTCTTAAATTATCAAGTTAGCTTTATGAATTCGCTAATGTGCTTATATTTTATTTTAGTTTTTTATTATTTTTTAAATAGAATTTTCTATTTTGAAAAATAAAAACTTTTTAGAGTGTATTTTTCACATTTTAAAAGCAATATTTCTGTTTTTTACAGCATTTTTATGCGTTTAAAACACTTTTTCTACAGCGTACTTTTGGTTGCCCTGATGATAATAAATAACCCAGTAGATACGCAGTGCACAATTTTTTATAATGAATACAGGCTTTAGTCTTTAACTGAAAGTAATAATGGTTGGATATCAAAATTTTTTCATATATTTTCATTACATTTTAAATAAAATTTAAACAATTTCAGTGAGAAAAAGAATAAAAAATTTATGAAATTGTGAAACAATTTTCAAATAATTAATAAATAAATGAGGTCTATTTGCTGATAGTTAAGAAATGTCTATATGAATTTCATTGGCGCTTTATCAAATCGTCAGTAGACTTCAACCACAACTTTGAAAAGTCACAAACCCTTTATCTTATGCACAGACTTTCAAAAACCACATGAGAATTTAATAAATAACTAAAATAGTAAATGAACATTAGAATAGCAGAAGCAGGAAAATGTTTTCACTGATATCAAGTAACTCAAATCACTTTGTGCGACAAAGCTTTTATTATAATTATCAAAAAATTCTTGGCCTTAAATATGTAATGCAGTACAAGTACAAAAACTCGAATTTATAGCTACGCAAAAGAAAGACTTTGAAGGAAGTATTGTGCCGCCTCAAAAATAATTTATGAAAATACCTCAAGTTGACGTTGAGCGTTACCAGATCTACAATCAATTAAAGCAATTGTCTAATTATTGTATGAAAATTCTCCAAAACTTGAATGTGTCAAATAAATTTCAGGATAACATAATCTATCGGCAATAAATTGGAAAATGTATCTGAAATGATGAGACATTTCTGTGGCACTGTTGCACTGTTTTATTCTTTAAATATTAACACATTCATCTAAAGATTGCAGTGGCTACAATCATACCTAAGCTAGGAAGGGATTACAGGAAATATATCATATAAGCTTCGAAATTTCTTGGCAGTAGCGCAAAAACTTTCGGAAAAGCTACCTTTCTTAAACCGACTTAAGCACATTACTTTTTGCCACATATTTAAACAAACTCGGAGAGATCTTTTCATTCTGTTTATTATAATTAAGGATGGGAAGCTAAACAGTTTGATATTCATTATTACACACTGTGAAAGTTAAGAAAAACAAACCTATTTTATATGTATATATGAAAAACCAACGGAACTCGGAATAAGTAAGTAAAAGCGCAAACAGAGTGATAAAAACTTAATATGAAAGTATGTAAGTATGTATATAGTAAGCAAGTTAATAAATTTTCAGTGCTGGCATTCAAGTGCAAACTTAATAATTCCAAATTCAGTCGATGTTTGATGCGTTTTGTATAGCAACTGTTCGTAATTGCAACACTTTTGTTACTGTTCGTGAGCGCTTCCTTTAATCACTTTGAAAAACTGAATAAAAATGTACACATACACTTAAATACGCACATACACACGCACTTCTGTTGCTACATCTAGATTTCAACCAAGTTTTAGTATCCTGCGTATCCAATTTTAATATTCTTCTTTTAATTTTCATTACTATATCTTGAAAAAATTTGTTAATTTTTGTAGAACTATTTGTTAAAATGTGAGCTACGAGATTGCAATACAAAAAAGATATACAAGATATACCAATTTGAAATAGCAAAGCTGCAAAAGTGTTGTAACTGCTCACCACTTAACAACTGTTAGTGGTTAGTATCAAAATACTATACCATTTCGCAAATGCAACGATGCAAAACCATTTGCACAATATTTTGAATTGGGCTAATGTATTTAGTAGGGATGTAACGAATACCGATACTGATATATCGGCGATACTTCAGATTTTCCGATACATCGGTATCGGCGATATTTTACTGTCGATACGACGATACTTTAAAAAAAATTTTTTAATATTTTAAAATGTTTGTATAATTTACTTTCTTACACAGATTTTTTATCATCAAATTGTTGTATTTTTATCAGTCTAGTGTTTTATCACCTACACAAAAAATTTTTGATATAAACATTTTATGCCATCAGCCTATAAGACATGTAAATAAGCAGAAAGCCGCAAACTTTAATAAAATTATTTTATCAAATTATAATTTACAAGAAAATATTTTTGCAGAGAATGAATGGTGCGGTTCCGCATAGGGTTTAACAAGTTTGTCCAATTTATCCAGCCAAAGAACATGGATGGACAGAAAATATCAATATAAATAAAGTTAAAAGGCGAAGAACTATGTAACACAATAGCCCAATTCACAATCTTGTGCAAATGGTCTTGCATCGTAGCATTTGCAAAATGGTATTGCATACTTATACTTAACAATTGTTAGTAGTGAGTATAAATATACTATACCATTTTGCAATTGCTACGATGCAAGACCATTTGCACAAGATTGTGAAGTGGGCTAATGTATTTTGTTGTTTGATTGCAAACAAATTCTACATTTGGCACTTGCTACTTTGCAAGACCATTCGCGCCAAACACTGAATACCGCTAATGTTAAATACCTATACTAAGTAGTTCGACATTTCTTTAATTTATTGTTATTGACGCAAAGGGGAGATTTTTTCAATTAAATTTGAAAAATCATGTAGTGTAAAATTTTAGATTGAATATACGTATTCGTTTTCGTTTTCGTTTTCAGCGAATATTGGCGCAGATATTCGTATTCGCGAATACTAAAAATTGATATTCGTAACATCACTAAACATATGCAAATTGAAGAATGGAAAATATTTATATATGCAAAAATTTTCAAACCGCCCTACAGTGTGTCGAATTAGATCTAGAAAGACGAGTGTATATCTCGCGAAAAAAGTATACGTGCAAAAATTTGGCATAAATAATAAACGGCTTAGGAGCTATAAAACTGGAAGAAAAAATATTGGGTTAGGGTGTTCATGAAATTTTTTGCAAATAAGTTTCTGTTCGATCTAGAAGTAAATTTAAAACGTTATAATTTACATTATTGCAATTCTTATTCGGTGTTTCGCGAAGATTGCATATTTAAGGATATATACAGAACGTCGTTTTTTTAAAGCAAAGCTATTCTGATCATATTAAAACATAAAATAGAGAATTGGAAAGTGGCAACAATTTTTTAATTTTTCCGGGAGGGGCACATTTGGGCAGGAAATTATTTTGCAAATATATAGAGAACACTGTGGGCTTTGGCATATAGTAGGTACTTGGCCTGAACAAGGTTATATTTACTATTTCCATTCCAATGAACTTTTATAAAATTGTTATACACTTACGATTTGTGGGACTGTTTAAAGGCACATTCTGAAGGAGTGCCCTTCCAACATATTTTTTTCATTGCCACTGTTTACTTACAAACTGTTTACTGTTTACAAATAGCCTTTCAAATTCTGAACACCTTTCTTAAATCCGTCCAGTAGTTCCGATTTTATGGCCGCTGCAACGTAGCAATAATAATATGCTTTCGAATTGTATTTCTCAAGGGTTTTAAATGTCAACTTTTAGTGATCATTGAGATCTAACGGTAGATTTTCATTTTGTTTTGATTTCGGGTCTCTTTCGCCTAATATGTTACGTTGGACATACGTCACAGCGTGCGCCCCAGTTAAAAAAACTTAGATACATATGAATAACAAGTTATATACATCTCTTCAAACATTTGGACATTTCTTTTACATATTGGCATTTTGTTTTGTCATATGTCAAATTAACAACTCAATGCGACAAAGCGACAACATGCTGTCATTTTGTTTTTGTGGCTGTAATAGTGTCGCACTATTGTGACAATTGTACACATTAGACGCGCAAAATGTTTGCCACACACCGAAAAACATCGCAAGTGGCAAACGTTGCCGCTAGTACACACTATCAGGTTTGCTTGCGATGTCATAAAACGGGATAGTGTGTACATAGCATATTTATTCAATATCTTCTTATTGTCATTTAACCCTTATCCTGTACTTCAAAAATAAAACGCATATGACCCACTAGGTCAATTTTGCCCAATACAAAATATTCATATTTTTATTACTTTTGACTATTTTTTTACATTCATTGCATGAAATAGGGATTTCGGAATGGTTTTTGCAAATAAATTTATTACAGTCCGTAAATTTTTTGGAATATTTCGTTGTTCTGTACCGGTTTGGGTAAAATAAGAAGCATCTACTTTTCAAACTTTTACCTTTGAGTTGTTTGCTAAGTTACTTTGAACGCTTTTCACGATTGATTTGGCATGACTGCTTGGTAGTAGATTCATTCTACATGATATATATTTTCTGGCTTATAAGCTTCACAACCGAATCTTCCAAATAAGTACGTCGTTTTTACTTCTTATTCCGAATCCAGTCCGGAATAATCTTTACGTACGTATTGTAGGCTGATATACCCATATATACTGTCTGTGGCCATCGATTTGTTCTTCTTCTACAGGTGTTTGTTTTTATTAGTTAATCTAATATATTAACTCCGGATTTCATCTCATTATAAACGTGAATGGTACCTAGCTGCTCAAATGGGCAACATCCACGAAATGTACCTAGTTGCTCATCCACTGTCATATATCAAAAAGGATTGAACATTTTCAGTACATTTTATTCCTAATGGTTCCAAAAATCTTTGATAGTAGTAAGTTCACCGCAGGCTCGTTTTTCGTCTTATCAAACCGCATCACTCACGATATATTTTGCAATATTCGCAAACACATTGTTGATTTGGATAATAGCCGGCCTTACGGTCATCCCATAAAGACTCCAAGGCTCCACCATGAGAATGATATACGCCAGACAATAAGAGAAGTCCAAAATATGAATCGCTTGTGATCTGCCTACATTAGGGTATTCACTCTAATAATGTTTGCTCGATTAATCGAATAATTAAATTCAAATAATGTTCGATCAAACAAAAAATTTCTATTTCGAGTAAAAATTTATTCGAGTAATTTTGGTCGATTAATCGAATAACTCGATTAAAATATTTTATGTAAATTTTCTTTTTCTTAACGAGTTTTTGTAGATTTCGTAATAAAAAGTGGAAAATTTTTTTATTTATATGAAATTTGCCATTGAATTCGAACGTTATTTCATACTAATAGTCCGCATGATCAAAAGGTTAAGTAAATAATGTAGTAACAATAATAGGGAGAAAGAAGCCAACTTCAAATATCTTTTAAGAAAATTCGGAAATATAAACACCAAACAAAAATTATTTGAAATAAAGAAGATATTTCGAGAGCAACTAGTTAACTACATGTTTCGTATTAAAATATAGAATGTAATGTTCGGAATTATAAAAGCCTTAAGGTACGGTCACATTTGGCAAATATTTGCCGAAAAAACGTAACCTACGGACAAGTTAAAATTGTATTTCCTTTAATTACAATATTTTTTTAAATATGCATTCGCATTTATTAAAAATAATATAAAAATAGCTTTTTGCAGCATAATTAACCTTATTTTTTGATATAAAAAAACAAGTTTAATCAAACTAACTTTGAGCAAAAGTAGTGGTTACGTTTTTTAGGCAAATATTTACCAAGTGTTACAAGTTAATATTTATAACAACAATAGTGCTATGCCAATTCTGATTATTTTTATTCTGCATTGAATACAGGACAGGTCGGAATGTTATTAAATATTTCCTGGCGCAAAATTTTCTAAAAGCGCAACATTGAATAGTAAAAAAAACTATTTTAAAGAATTTCTTTTGTGTTCATTATTAAAATATATTAAAACGCGAAAAAACTTGTTACGTTTTATTTTTGTCCACAAAAATGTACAAAAAACCGATTAAATTCAAACTGTTCCGATTAACTCGAATAATTTTTAGCAGTAAAGCTTACTCGAATAACTCGAACGAAATAAAAGTTTTACTCGATTGCTCGAGTAATATAAAAACCTCAATTTCGATTAATTGATTAATCGAACAATTGAAAATTTGATTAAAATGAATACCATAGTCTACATACATTCAACTATTTCCAAAGACTGATTGACGTAAAAGTATTGATTGAATAATGTAAATGCCGAATCATATTCAATAGATCTAATATCAGAAACGATATCTTGGCCATCTTCACTTGATGAATTATTATGAGTTTCTCCTTCCAAATCAGATTGCATAAGCAGAGCTCCAATTTCTTCTGGTTTCATTATATTACATATCTTCCCTACCATGTCCAACTGTCGAATATGCCAAATTATTTTTTTATATTCGTTACCGTGGTCCTCCAATTAATGCGATACGCATTGTTATAAAATGTTGCATTTCTCATGGAGGATTGAAAATTCCATAAGAAATATTTTAAAAGTGGCCCACTCAGGAACACGCTGAGTTTAAGTTCACTATTGGCAGATTCTTGCGCTCTTCTGAAATGTACATATTTCCTTATTCGATAGTTGGACATGGTAGGGACGATATATGCACTGCAAAGACACAACCGCGAATGATCAACAAATTAGATTCAAAATACAAAAAAAAAAACTTCTGATACTCTCAAGCAGTTGCACTTATAAAGAATAAATTAATATTTTTTTTTATTTTTTTTATGCTAGTAATCCTGTTATAAGAACCACATACTTTTACTCAGCATGTCACTTTATACATTGACTTTATTGTATTGGGCAATTTTGACCCACGTGTACCAAATGCGTGATTTTTTTGACACAAACATTACGAAAAGAGCTAGGAGATTTATATTTTATATTTATATGTTATTCGCTAAAATAATAATTGTACAAAAATTTCAAAAAAATCCATTAAGTAGTTGTGAAGATAATGAGTAATAAAAACTGTTTGGGCAATTTTGACCCATGAATACAGGATAAGGGTTAAAAGAAAATCACCAAAAAAATACATTTTAGATATATTTTTTTCCGAAAAGTCTAGAATAGACAATACAAAATATTTGGATTATTTGTTTTTTACACAGATTTTTTATCATCAAATTGTTGCATTTTTATCAGCCTAGTGTTTTTATCACCTACACAACAAATTTTTGATATAAACATATTATTTAAAAAATAAAAAAGACATTTGTTCTAATTTTAAGAAAAATATATTTATGAAAATATATTTATGAACGTCTAAAATCGAGAAAAACGCGACATTAACTAACCATCAGCCTATAAGCCGCAAACATTAATAAAATTGTTTTATCAAATTATAATTTACAAGACAATGTTTTTGCAGAGAATGTATGGTGCGGTTCCGCATAGGGTTTAACAAGTTTGTCCAATTTATCCAGCCAAACGACATGAACGGACAGAAAATATCAATATAAATAAAGTTAAAAGGCGAAGAATGATTTGAAATATATATGAAAGCGTATATACAAAATTTTCGGACCAAATGATATATGGTCCATACATAACATTTTTAGCTGGGCGTAGCAATAAATTTATTTGTTTGCAAATGACAACATTCCATATAAAACTCAGAAGCTCAATTCACACTCTTGTGCAAATGGTTTTGCATCGTAGCATTTGCAAAATGGTATAGTATATTTATACTCGCCACTAACAATTGTTAAGTGGTGAGTATCAATATACAATGACAATTTGCAAATGCTACGATGCAAGACAATTTGCACAAGATTGTGAATGGGGCTAATACTCTTGCGAGCAATTTGTTTCTAAAGTATTGCTTCTTTCCCGTGAAAACCTGCTTGCGTTTGTTTGAGCTTCATTTTTTACAGTTAAAATCAAGACGAATTCACTACAGGTGAACTTGTAAAACAGCTGTTAACTTTTTTGCATTTTCATCATGGTCGGATGTTAAAATACACTATTTGCTTTGTGAATTTGATTACGCACTATGATTTTACAAAAACAAAATGCTTGTGGTTTTTGTTACATGTTGTACTTGTTTTATTAGTGAAATTACCTGGTATGAATTTGCCTTGGTTAAAATAAAAAAATTTAATTTTGAAATTATTGTAGAATAAAATGTTTAATTTGTAAGACTTAAGCTGTCTTTTAAATCCGTTACTGTGAGCAGCACATATAATTTTTTGACCCATATCGCAGAGGAACTTTTTAATTTGTGCAAACTAAAGATTAATAAATAAATAATGAATAACTTTGTAGTACTTAACGGGGGATTCCTTTCAAAATCTATATATACATACATAATTGAATACAATTGTACTAACTAACAAACGCTATTATTTGCCGTCGGCCTTTATCAGTTTCTGTATGAATTTCATGAATTTATGAATTAATAAAACATACAAAACACACAAGCAAAAGTACCTGTAATTATTTTAAATGGAATCAATATTATTATCCAAATACTTTTCGTAAACACGAAGTGACGGCTAAAGATTATTATCTATTTTTTCTTGTGGAACTTGGAAGTAAAAGCTAGAAATGTATTTACATAGTTGTACTCTGAGTGGACACACAGACCGCCACAGAAATATTTAAAATAATAAACCATTTGTTTACCTGAATAATGTTTCAATATCGGTTGCAGTCTGTGTTTTCTTAGATACTGTTTACAAAGTTGTCACATGTTGATACCATTAATGCTTTGGTGCCACTGGCGCTTACGATTGTTCAAAAACCATTTCCACCCCCACTTCTGATACCGGTGGAGTTGTAATAATTATCGCGGAAAAATTGAAATAAAGTTATATACATTCATAGATAAATATGTATATACATATGTATGTACGTACCATGATGGTTGGCCATATTACACTGAAAGAATTTCACTTGATGAATTATTATGAGTTTCTCCTTCCAAATCAGATTGCATAAGCAGAGCTCCAATTTCTTCTGGTTTCATTATATTACATATCTTCCCTACCATGTCCAACTGTCGAATATGCCAAATTATTTTTTTATATTCGTTACCGTGGTCCTCCAATTAATGCGATACGCATTGTTATAAAATGTTGCATTTCTCATGGAGGATTGAAAATTCCATAAGAAATATTTTAAAAGTGGCCCACTCAGGAACACGCTGAGTTTAAGTTCACTATTGGCAGATTCTTGCGCTCTTCTGAAATGTACATATTTCCTTATTCGATAGTTGGACATGGTAGGGACGATATATGCACTGCAAAGACACAACCGCGAATGATCAACAAATTAGATTCAAAATACAAAAAAAAAAAACTTCTGATACTCTCAAGCAGTTGCACTTATAAAGAATAAATTACTATTTTTTTTTATTTTTTTTATGCTAGTAATCCTGTTATAAGAACCACATACTTTTACTCAGCATGTCACTTTATACATTGACTTTATTGTATTGGGCAATTTTGACCCACGTGTACCAAATGCGTGATTTTTTTGACACAAACATTACGAAAAGAGCTAGGAGATTTATATTTTATATTTATATGTTATTCGCTAAAATAATAATTGTACAAAAATTTCAAAAAAATCCATTAAGTAGTTGTGAAGATAATGAGTAATAAAAACTGTTTGGGCAATTTTGACCCATGAATACAGGATAAGGGTTAAAAGAAAATCACCAAAAAAATACATTTTAGATATATTTTTTTCCGAAAAGTCTAGAATAGACAATACAAAATATTTGGATTATTTGTTTTTTACACAGATTTTTTATCATCAAATTGTTGCATTTTTATCAGCCTAGTGTTTTTATCACCTACACAACAAATTTTTGATATAAACATATTATTTAAAAAATAAAAAAGACATTTGTTCTAATTATAAGAAAAATATATTTATGAACGTCAGAATATTTTTAAAATCGAGAAAAACGCGACATTAACTAACCATCAGCCTATAAGCCGCAAACATTAATAAAATTGTTTTATCAAATTATAATTTACAAGACAATGTTTTTGCAGAGAATGTATGGTGCGGTTCCGCATAGGGTTTAACAAGTTTGTCCAATTTATCCAGCCAAACAACATTGACGGACAGAAAATATCAATATAAATAAAGTTAAAAGGTGAAGAATTATGTAACACAATGAAACATTATTTTCTATTTTTTTAACACCAAAGAAAATTGCGCCAATATACATATAGAGGCTTTGCTACAAGAGAGCCATAACTCGTGACATGCGATTTTTTAGTAAATAATACAGAATTACACGCAATTTACACCGTGATTTTTAAGACATGTCTTTTTTTTAATTCTCTTTTAAAGTTGCTACCAAAAACTTTTTGCATTTATAGAATGATTTTTCATTTCATGTCTTTTTTGTACATTACTCTCAAAATTTGCTTTATTTACTCGTTCATAACAACAAAAACCCTAACACAATCATATAAGAGAGAGAAAATTCAAATGGAACTAGAGATATATGAAAAAAATCTCGAAAACAGAAATCGTGTCTTTTTTTCTACCCCGCTTTCTTCTCTACCCCGCTCACTCTCATACAAAATAAGACGTGATTTAAAGACAAGTGAAAAAATCACCGTATGAATTGCGTGTTAGTCTACTGACCTTAAACATATTTTACTCTTGTTTTATATAATTATCAGTGAATTTTAAAATTTTCAGCAGAGGTCAAAAATTGTGGTTACATTTTTAAGGAGTTTTGAAAATCCGAATACATCATAGTAAGCAAATTCCATTTGAAAATATATTTACATTGTTTTTCTCTTAAATTTTTTCAATTATAGAATCCAAATGGTTATAACTAAAGAAGGATTGAATTATTTCATGAAAAGGATCACAACTCAAAAAAAAAAAATTCAGCAATTTTATCATAAAAAGTGTCACATTTCGAATTAAAATCATAAAGTAAAACAAATTTTAACAACAAAACAGTATCAACTCAAAATACAACCGAATTTAAATAAAACAATTTGATTATTTTTAACTTGAATACAAATCAAAATTATACCTTTTTTATGAAAATATTCGATGCATTTCTATTTCAACTTTTGTATTAACTCAAAATAATGCCTTTTTGTTAATATAAATGTAGTAACTACACTATCTCGAAAATGGTGTCAAATGTGGTTTTCGAGATGAAAGAGTAATCGGAATACGTTGAAATTTTTACAGTAGATAGATATTGATGTTGTTAGTTGATTTCTTGCAAAAAGAGAAATCTTAAAAATATTGATATGTAACATATATGTAACATATATGAAATCGTATATACAAAATTTTCGGACCAAATGATATATGGTCCATACATAACATTTTTAGCTGGGCGTAGCAATAAATTTATTTGTTTGCAAATGAAAACATTCCATATAAAACTCAGAAGTTCAATTCACACTCTTGTGCAAATGGTTTTGCATCGTAGCATTTGCAAAATGGTATAGTATATTTATACTCGCCACTAACAATTGTTAAGTGAGTATCAATATACAATACCAATTTGCAAATGCTACGATGCAAGACAATTTCCACTCTTGCGAACAATTTGTTTCTAAAGTATTGCTTTCCCTTGAAAACCTGCTTGCGTTTGTTTGAGCTTCATTTTTTACAGTTAAAATCAAGACGAATTCACTACAGGTGAACTTGTAAAAACAGCTGTTAACTTTTTTTTTGCATTTTCATCATGGTCGGATGTCAAAATACACTATTTGCTTTGTGAATTTGATTACGCACAATGATTTTACAAAAACAAAATGCTTGTGGTTTTTGTTACATGTTGTACTTGTTTTATTAGTGAAATTACCTGGTATGAATTTGCCTTGGTTAAAATAAAAAAATTAAATTTTGAAATTATTGTAGAATAAAATGTTTAATTTGTAAGACTTAAGCTGTCTTTTAAATCCGTTACTGTGAGCAGCACATATAATTTTTTGACCCATATCGCAGAGGAACTTTTTAATTTGTGCAAACTAAAGATTAATAAATAAATAATGAATAACTTTGTAGTACTTAACGGGGGATTCCTTTCAAAATCTATATATACATAATTGAATACAATTGTACTAACTAACAAACGCTATTATTTGCCGTCGGCCTTTATCAGTTTCTGTATGAATTTCATGAATTTATGAATTAATAAAACATACAAAACACACAAGCAAAAGTACCTGTAATTATTTTAAATGGAATCAATATTATTATCCAAATACTTTTCGTAAACACGAAGTGACGGCTAAAGATTATTATCTATTTTTTCTTGTGGAACTTGGAAGTAAAAGCTAGAAATGTATTTACATAGTTGTACTCTGAGTGGACACACAGACCGCCACAGAAATATTTAAAATAATAAACCATTTGTTTACCTGAATAATGTTTCAATATCGGTTGCAGTCTGTGTTTTCTTAGATACTGTTTACAAAGTTGTCACATGTTGATACCATTAATGCTTTGGTGCCACTGGCGCTTACGATTGTTCAAAAACCATTCCCACCCCCACTTCTGATACCGGTGGAGTTGTAATAATTATCGCGGAAAAATTGAAATAAAGTTATATACATTCATAGATAAATATGTATATACATATGTATGTACGTACCATAATGGTTGCCCATATTACACTGAAAGAATTTCGCTTTGTAAATCTTAATATTCTTGATATATATGTACATATACAATAAAAAATTTAATGTCATAATTTTAATGAAATGTATCTTATTGTTTTGATGAAAAATTTGATTACATTTATGATATACCGAACAAATAAACCATGAGATTATTTATAAATAATAAATTTATTTTTTATTATTTATAAAAAATATTTTTAAAATAAAAAAAATTTATATTACTGAGAAAAACTAAAGAAACCCCAAATTGGCGATTTTGGAGATTTTTGACATAGAATCTGGCGAAAAAGGTCAAAATAAATCAGACAACCCTGACTGTGAACAGTCATCAACATTACAATTTTGTCTCAAGTGCATTGGCGTCTATCATCCGTATATGTAGCATGGAGTTGTCAATAAATTAAAACAGACAATAAAGGAGATAAGCTAATGTAGCTACTAAAAAGTTTAGTTACCCTACGGCAAATGGAACCGACACCAAACAAGTCACGCGACCGGTCCCCAGGTGGTAGGGTCCAGTCCTAGTTCTAACACTTCCTATGAAGCGGACCAGCCACTTTTACATGGGGATGGCCTAGGATGGGGTTAATTGATACTTTGTAGGCACCTTGTAGCTTGTCTCTGAACTATCTTATAGAGCCCTAATCGGTGTAGAATAATATATGTAGATTATATATAAAAATTATTCCAAAATTAGCTGTAATTATCGATTAATTTTTTTTTATGGTTACAAATCCAAGTAGAAATTGTATTTTCTTTTTAAGCGGTGTCTTTGATAGAACTCGAACCGACAACCTCCGGCATGACAGGCTAGTACACTACCCACTCGACCATAGGGGTATTTATATTTTATAAATACCAGTTAAGCTGGAGCTAATATCTGAATATAGTTACGGAACTGGTTCCTGAGTGGCATGGCAGTCTCATTGAAGGGAGACAATTAGTATTATATAGATACTATGTGACAGGCCTTAGATCCAGGTGCATAGAATTTGTTCAGTGCCGTTTACTACAATACTAGCCGGAGTACCAACTAAATTGACTGAAAATGGTTAATATGTGACCATATGTCTTTTTTCACCATTCACTACTCTTTATTTTTGGTACCAGTCTCATTTTCTCAAGTCATAGGCCGAGTACTTTTGGATCATTTGTCACCAAATTTTCCGCAGGGTATTTTATTAAAACAATGAAATAATTTCATTACAAAAATGACATAACTTCATTAAAATAATTACAGAATTTCATTGAAATAATTAAATAATTTAATTAAAATAATGAAAAAAATTTCATTAAAATTCAATTTATGAACAAAATTCTTTCAGTGTATGTACTAAATGTGAGCACAAAGCTTCAGTTTGTGAAGTGCTTATAATGTACATTAGGGCCTATTCACATATTACGTAACGCTATTTTCTAAGGTTTTATACCCCCCTTCGTAACGGTTTTTACAAAATTTTCAGTATATAGTATCTAGTCCGTAACAAATCATTCACATATTACGTAACGCCCCCAATGGCGTTACGTAATATGTGAATGGCCCCTTATTGAATTGTTCTCTTCTTTTTTGCTTTTTATTTTACGAGAAAACTAAAATTGTTATTCCCTTATATGAAAGCACACAACAACAATACCGACCAACGACAATGTTGATTGTTGTGTCGAAGCAAATTTCAATTGTATCGAAGCAAATCTCAACTGTGACAATTGTGTCAGCTGAATAGAAATATTGTTATAGTGTGACCACATATGTAAGTATACGTAAAAGAAGAAACAAATATAATATATATGTTTGTAATTTGTATTTTATTATGCAGAAAAGCCAAAAAAGGCTTAAAAAGTATGTGTGTTTGCTTAAAGTCTTGTGAAATAGTGTTCATATTCAATTGTACAGGATTTTTTGTACAGTTGACACAAGTGTCGATTCGACTTTTGTACAATGAATTTGTGCATTGTTGTTTCATTGTTTTCTATATTTGCTTTATACTCAGCTAGAATTTGCGCTTGAAAGAAATTCAATAATGTACATTATTAATGGCAATACGCACACGTTTAGTATGTACTAAAACACAATGAATTTCATCAACATATAAAATAGTGCATAGGAATAAAATTCTGTTTGTTGGGGTAGACCGATACAGTTAACCGTAAACCGTAAAACTAATACCCCACAAACAACAAGATACCACTGGCGCCCTGGGCCAACATAGGCGCCGCAAACTGCCGCGTCGATTTTGACATGAGAAGATTGCTCGCATAAAAGTCAACATACATATGTATGTACATTTCACGTGTATGAACAACACATTTGTAATGTTAGTTTGTACAATCACTTACTGGTTATTAGCTGTTAATGTAGTGAAAGTTGAAGTGATTGTCTATTTACAATTATATGTTTGAGTATGTTTGTGTCCTTATCAGTGTCAGCAACGCTACTAGCTTAGTAGCTGTAGCAAGAGCAACAAGAGTTAGCTGGCTGTTAACAGATAAGTAATGTAAAGTTAAAAAGTTGTATAAATGTCGACGACCGATCTTCAGTTAGGCATTTAAATGAGCGTTTATTTTGTAAGGAAAAATCTTCGTTTAGAGAAAATTTACACGCAGAAAAATTTCATATTAAAATCGCCGAAAACAATATTAGTTTACAATATTTCGGTAATGATTTTCATAGGTATTTCATGTAAATTAAATATGATTTTATACCTTCAAAGATCATTTTTCATTTTGAAATAACTGTATTTTATGTTGACTTAATATACAGTTAAATCAAAATGAAGTTGATATTTAAAAAAACACGCAGAATGATGTTGAATCAAAGTTATTTCAAGTTATAACAACGTGAATTTGGTATTGAAGGAACACGAAGAATGATGTTTAATCAAAGTTATTTCTAGTTTAAAAAACGTGAGTTTCATAGTGAAACAACACGAAGAATCATGTTGAATCAAAGCTATTTCAAGTTGAAAAAACACGAATTTAATGTATCCATCAGAAAAATGTACGTTGTAGTTGGATGCCTTAGCCAAGATTTGAACTCGCGCCTTTTGCTCGGTAGTCATCGCGCTAACCACTGCAGCCACAGTAGCCTAAAATATATTTTAGATATTCACTAATACCATCATAAGTAACATGAATTTGAGTTTAGTTCAACATGATTTAATTGATGAATTAACATAAAATTTATTTATTTTAAGGTTATAGTCATGTTGCTTAAAGATGAAATGTAACGTTGATAGCAATATTGTTTTAACAGTGAAAAATATTAAATTATCAAGGTTAGGTTAATCGTTTATCGTTTAAAATTAATATGGAACAATGGTAATTTTAAATCAGCAGCAGGAAATATTCGCTGGTAATGCGAAGTTTGTCCGCTATTTACATTTACACAACACTAACATCAAAATAAACAACAACAAAAGAGCAACAAGTCACACAACTGAGAACGATAGTGCTTGTAGCTGTGAACAAAGCAAATGAACGCCACCACACTTAAACAACAAATTATTTCTCAAAATCCAGTCGGTAGCACTGTCGACGCCAATGTCCTCTAGTAAGTTTGTTGTATCTTGGTGTAAGCGTGGTGTGTTTTTTTTTACTTCTTGGATAAATCATTGCACAGAAAAAAACACTTTCATTTTTATAACAAAAATCCCGGTATTCAATATCTTTTTTTTATAATTTCCTCTGGGAAAGAATTCCGCTATATTGATAACAAAATTATTTCAAAAGAAAAAAATATATATAAATAAAAAAAAATTTTGACATGGATGGGATACGAAGTCGGGCTTTCCGGACGTAAAGCATACTCTCTACAGCTGAGCTACATCCCAGTTATTTTTTATGAGATAAAACTTGTTTTAATTACTTATGTATGAAAAGAAAATGTATTAATTTAATGACAAATGTTATTGAAATTCATATTTTTTTTTTAATAAAATTGTTTTATTGAACATAATTCTTGTTTATTTTTTTCTGTGTGGGCACGAAAGATCCAACAAGCTTACCAGAAATTTACGAGAATAGCTATCCTAATGCGTAGGTATTCGAGACATACAGTAATAATTGGTCGTGGCATGTGAAAAGAAAAAATTAAATAAATGGTTTTATTGCAATTAAAAACTTTTTGATATCAATTAAAAAACTATTTATTCAGATTTATAGCAGTAAATAAATTAAAGTAATCTTTTAGCTTAGCTGGTATATAGCTTAAACGAAATGTTACAGGAGGGAAAAATCTGTCTATCTTATTGTGGTTTTATGTGCTGTTGCCACAATGCAAACAAGCGAATTGAGAAAAAAACTTATGGAAAATGATCAAAAAATTTTGTGCTTTTTATATAACTTTTAGACAAGCAACGCTTGTTTGCATTGTGGAAACAACACATTAATATTTTTTTATTATCTGTAAACGTAATTTTCCTTCTACAAATCAGTGTTTAGTACCCAAAATCTAACTATTTTATAATAATCCTGTTTGAAACGAAATCAAAAAACGCAAAATTGTGGCATAATTACACAACATTTCTGATACAAATATTAATTGACGAGCCTCCAGAAGGACTCATGTGTAGTCGTGGATCCAGGACAGAAGAAAAGGACTATCTCCCACAAACGAATAAAACAGCTTTAATTTATATTAGCAAGCAAATTTGTTATTCCGGGGAAATTAATTAGCATACTTGTTTCCGCTAGAACAAAAAATTATTTTGCCTTCTTCTGAATTCATCTTTCATACTGGTAAGATCTTTCGTAATCCAGAAAATTTTATATAAACAATATCTTCCAATTCTAATTCAACTTGGTTTTTATTTCCTTTTTTTCATTGGTTCAAACTGGAACATTTGTTTATTTATGAGTAACAATATCAACTGAGATTTTGTTTTGGCTCAATCTAAAAAATTCCAATTCTCCAGATTTCATCGTCACCCCAACTCCCAAGTGTTTCCTCTGTGCCTTAACAGTCATAAACCAAAAGAATCGCCAAAAACGAAAAAAATGTAAAAACAAAAAAAAAAAACAAAAAAATCGCCAAAACTAAAAAAAATCACAGAAAAAACTCCCCAAAACCGAGTAAAGCTCCAAAACTAAAATAAATCGTTAAAACTAAAAATATCGTCAAAAAGCGAAAAAAAAACGTTAAAACAAAAAACGCCAAACCAAAAAAAAACGTCAAAACTAAAAAATCGCAAAAAACCAAAAATCGCCGAAAAAACGAAAAAAATCGCCAAAACGAAAAAAAGTGTCACAACAAAAAAAAAATGGGTAAAACTAAAAATCACCAAAACCGAAAAAACCCCAAAACCGAAAAAAATTGCAAAAACTGAAAAAATCGCCTCAACAAAAATAAATCGCTAAAACTAAAAATATCGTCAAAAATCGACAAAACTAAAAAAATCGGCAAAAAACAAGATTGCAAAAAACGAAAAATCGCCAGAAAAAAACGAAAAAATACGAAAATTAAAAACGCGCCAAAGCACAACGAAAATCCCCTTCGTGTGCGAGCCAAAGTCGCACTTTACTTTACTTTAGTTGCGAAAATAGCGAAAATACGCAAGAAATTGATAACATTCCGGAAATTGAAATGTCCCGTGTTTTTTTTTAAACAAACACAACCCGCGAAGCAATTAGCTTGTCTGCGGAAAACACCCAGGGTCTATGGCGGGAATCGAACCCTCGACCTCTAGGCTGACAGGCTAGCATCGCTACCACTCAGCCACAGAGGCACCCAAATCAAGCAACATAGGTAACATATAATATGAGAGCTGACCTGAAATATAAATTCTATATGCTATCAAATTTGTTATATGCTGAAAAGCTCGCGTAAGTTTTTCAACAAATAACATATATGTAAGCATACGTAGTAAATTTGTCAAAACGTAAAAATATGGTGTCTACACGATATGCTAAAATCGTGAACATACTTTTGTTAACAACGTTAAAAGATGGCCACCATATGTGGTTAAACACGCGTATGTTGAAAAAATTTAATGTCTACACGATATGTTGGCACTGGTAACAAATATTTTACCATAAATATGCTAATTCAACATATCGTCTAGATTAACCTTAATATTTGTTTTATATAGTGGGGTATAAGCCCATAGCCAACCGGTTTAAAGGCAAAGTTTCTTATAGTATGTTTCCACCGGCATGATTTCGACAAATCATGGTGATTTGATCAAATCATGTTAATTTATACATGATTTAACATACATTTTGCATACGAGCAAATTACCTCAAAGTGGGTGATTTATTTTAAATTATGTCGGAAATACTATTTTTCGAACTATATTTATCTATAAAACCCATCGTTGCTTTTACGAAAATTCGAACACCAAATCACTTACAAGCTCGGTGGAAACACTTCGAAGTTATATACCTAAATCTACGTAATTTAAAGTTGGTGGAAACATAATATTAGCATTGGTTACTTTGCGCAAACATTTCGCCATGACGTTTGAAGGCTCACCGGCCCTCAGAATTTAAAGGTATACGTTTGCCAAACGCACAAACATATATATTGAAGCTGAATATTGACGTGTGTGCCGTTCGCTTAAGGATATTAATTATATAATCCCGGGCGGGAATAAATCCATTCCACAGTTCTGAAACTTAAAGGTTCTAAAGCTGCTGGCTCCGACAGAGTACCAGCCAAATTGCTAAAGTACGGTGCTACACCTATTACCGAAGCCCTCACACCAGTACCTCGTTTCTGTATTTCTCGCATTGTAAAACCTTTCACATGAAGTGTGAAACAAAAAATTTAATCGTTTCTCGATTTGTGAGTAGAAACTGTTTCTGCATTTCAATGCGAACAGCCAGCTTATTTATTGAAACATTCCAATCATTCAAGTGTCAAACGGAGCAACAACCCGATGGAAAAATATTCGGCGGCGGCGTGGAAATATTTTCATACAAAACTATATTATTTCTTAAACAAAAAATACTTTATTGAATGTGTGTTATACGTTTAAACTTTCCAACCATTGTAAAGTACTTGTAGTCTTATTTTCAATGCAAAATAAAACGTGTTCAGTTTTTGCAATGGGCGGAGCGCGATCGTAATAAAAAGAACAGTCGGCGACTAGCCATCAGAAAGAGGTAATTTCTATAAAAAACTATTTTAAAACAAAATAATTAAGTAAATTAATTGCTTACATTATCCATATATAGCTTCAAAATCTATAATATAATAATTTTAATTTTAAAAATAACGAGTGATTTTTTTGCTATTATCTTTTTGGCAACACTAGTTTTGACAGCTCACGCACGTTTTGTATCTTGTGTCACTGTCAAACATCTTCAGTTTGGTCTATAATTTAATCATGAATCGTCTTACAAACGAACAACGCTTGCAAATTATTGAATTTTATTACCAAAATGCGTGCTCTGTTAAGAAAGTTCATCGCGCGCTTCTTCCATTTTATGGTCAGTTTAATCGACCTACTGAGGCTTCTATTCGGGCTATTGTAAAAAAATTTCGCACCAAATTTACATTGTTGGACATTAAACCACCAACACGTTTACGTAGAGTGCGAACTGAAGAAAATATCGCAGCCGTATCGGCCAGTGTTGGTGATGACCGTGAATTATCGATTCGGCGCCGTTCGCAGCAATTGGGCCTCTGTTACTCCACTACGTGGAAAATTTTGCGGAAGGATTTGGGTGTGAAGCCTTATAAGATACAGCTGGTGCAAGAATTGAAGCCAAACGACCTACCACAACGCCAAATTTTTGGTGAATGGGCTCTTGAAAAGTTAGATGAAGATCCACTTTTTTATCGAAGAATTGTGTTCAGCGACGAGGCTCATTTCTGGTTGAATGGATACGTGAACAAGCAAAACTGCCGTATTTGGAGTGAAGAGCAGCCAGAAGCATTGCAAGAGCTACCAATGCATCCACAAAAAACAACCGTTTGGTGCGGATTATGGGCTGGCGGCATCATTGGGCCGTATTTCTTCAAAGATGATGCGAATCACAACGTTACTGTGAATGGTGAGCGCTACCGTGCGATGATAACAAACTTTTGTCTGCCCAAAATGGAAGAGCTTGACTTGCATGACATGTGGTTTCAACAAGACGGTGCCACATGCCACACAGCACGCGAAACAATGGACCAATTGAGAGGCGAGTTCGGTGAACAGTTTATTTCACGCTTGGGACCAGTCAATTGGCCGCCCAGATCGTGCGATTTAACGCCTCTAGACTATTTTTTGTGGGGCTATGTTAAGGCTAATGTCTATAGCGACAAGCCCGCTTCGATTGACGCACTGGAAGCCAACATTGCCAACATTATTCGTGAGATACCGGCCGAAATGTTGGAAAGAGTATGCCAAAATTGGACTAAGCGGATGGACCATTTGAGGCGCAGCCGCGGCCAACATTTGCATGAAATAATCTTCAAACATTAAATTATATCGACCCAACTATCGATCCAAATAAATATTTCATGCATTTTTCTGAATTTTATGTGCTTTTTTTTTACTTTCCGATAGTTCTTATAAAATCACCCATTACTTCTCGCATCATTTTCAAATGTGAGAAAATTTGACGGCGTTAGTGAAAAACTTTTCACAATTTGTTGTTACAGAAACACTTTTTCTCACATGCTTCCAATAAGTATTAAAAAAAAATATCTTAAATGAAAGATAGTTGTCGCATTGTAAAGATACAGAAACACGTTTCACGTAAGTTATTTTACGATGCGAGAAATGCAGAAAAGAGGTACAATTATACAAAATGCTTGATTGAACTACAAAATTGCAGAGTACCGGAAAACTGGTGTAATAATAATAATTGCGAAAAATGCGATCTTAGCTATTGTAAGAACTGGTTTGGTATAACTAGGGTATTAATTTAATCGGGTTTTTGCTTTAATCGGTTAATTAATCGAATAATTAATCGATGTTTTGGCTTAATCGGTTGATAATCGGTTAATTTCGGTATTAATCGATTAACAGATTAATAAAGTTTTACATAAATTAAGTAATTTTAACAAACAAAAATTCATAAATTATTTATTATTTTGAGTTTATTAGTAAAAAAACAAGAACATAACAAACATAACAATTCTTGAACTAGATTCAGCGAAAAAATCATAAATATGTATTAATTAAAAAGTTTGTGAGATAATTTTATTAGTTATTTTAATAGTTTAAGGAGATCTTCTAAAACAATCTTTCAGAAAAATAACATTTAAGGATTTAAGCGGTTCTTTTCTTTAGTTTTGATAAAACTTGAAAGAAATCGAAAGCAGACCATAATACAGAATATCTAGTTTTTCAGTCATTTTCCTGGATTTCTCTAAACATATAAAATCTTACATTATGTCTGGTTTTAATTTGTTAAATTTCTTAACACTTCTAATTGTTTCGGTTAATTCTGTTGAAAGAATTCTTGTATTAATATCGTTAATTTCTTCTATTATCATATGATCATCTGACCCATACCGGCAGAGTTCAGCACCAATCAACATTCTGCAAAAAAGTTTATTTCCGAATTCCTTAGTTTCAGTTTATGTACTGTACTTTAAAACACTGCTGCTAGAAGGCAATATTCCTGAACTCGTTTCTCATCAAATTTAATCCTTAGATTTTTAATTAAATCGTTTACAATAGTATTATTGGCTTTAATTAAATTATTAAAAAAAACTTAATACTTCCCTCAAGTTCAATTAGAGTAGCAGAGTATTTACTAAGCTCTTTAATAGTCAGGCCTAAAGGTTTTAAAGTTTATTTAAGTTAAGATCACTGAACACACTTCTTTGTTTGTATGAACAATAATTTCTAAATACATACCTTTTGTAAATCAGACGAGACAAGTAATTAAACGCAAAAAATATGTTATAATACAAATTTTGAAATATTTTGTTACGTCGGTTAATAGGCTAATCGACTGAAATTAACCGGTTTAATCGTTAATCGAATTTTAATTTAACCGATCAGTTAATCGGGTAGTAATTAACCGGTTAACCTATTAACGGTTAACCGAATGAATATCCTAAGTGTAAGACTGCTGAACGTTATCAATAAAGTATTTCCTTTACTTCTCTTGCAAAGGTTGGCACCAATTATAGAACCTCTCATACGCCATTAGCAAGCTGGGCATAGACCCGGAGGATCACTCTTCGCATCATAATTGAACAATCTCGTGAAGATTGCGAATTGGGCTAATATGTCTGGACAGGAATGCAAGGAAATTTGATCTGAAGCTGAACTTCAATAAAAACAAAACTTATGCACATTGGTACGGAAAATGCATCCTCACTCTCACTTAATGAGGTCATAATTGAGGACGTCGGCTCTTTCTGTTATTTGGGGAGTCCTATTGTCGTTATAAAAGAGCGCATCAACAAATCTAGAGTTGCATTTCACTGCTTGTATAAAGTGTGGCATGATAACAACATTTACATGGCCACAAAAATAAGAATATTTAGCTGAACGAAAAATCGGCACTACTTTACAGCTGGAGCACTACCCAAAATAACCGTTCAAAGCTCCAAACATTCGTGAAACGCTGCTTAAGACAAATCTTGCCAATCTTTTTGCCACGATGTGTAACATATGAACAACTTTTATACTTGGCTAAATGTGAACCGATTGAAGTGGATATAAAACGCCGTAAGTGGTCTTGGATATACTATGCAGACCAAGAAGTGATATTGCCAGACTTGCCGCACTTCGCCTGGTCGACCTCGTAGCATATGGGTAAGAATGGTTAAAAGAGAAGCGGAAAGTTGCAGTTTGTCGTGGAACTAAATCAAGTCCTTAGCTGATAATCGTTCGAATTTTAGAGAACTTATAGTCGCCCTATATTCACAATGGACTTTTATACAAATATTGTGTAGATTGCATTCTATATTATTTGTGTAAATAAAAAGGAAACACATATATATATATATATATATATATATATATATATATATATATATATATATATATATATATATATATATATATATATATATAGATATATATATATATATATATATATATATATATATATATATATATATATATATATATATATATATATATATATATATATATATATATATATATATATATATATATATATATATATATATATAGATATATATATATATATATATATATATATATATATATATATATATATATATATATATATATATATATATATACATATATATATATATATATATATATATATATATATATATATATATATATATATATATATATATATATATATATATATATATATATATATATATATATATATATATATATATATATATATATATATATATATATATATATATATATATATATATATATATATATATATATATATATATATATATATATATATATATATATATATATATATATATATATATATATATATATATATATATATATACACTTTTATTCAATGAATATACGCACATTTGTATGCATTGATTTATTCAATTTAAATCCGATATTGTATTTTATTTATATATTCTTGTTTCTTTGTTGTGGCAACAAATAAAATGTATAATTGCGATTGCTACTGTTTAGGAGTTGCAGTTGTTATTAATTTTTTATCTCTCGATTTCTAACAATATATTGCTTTTCTTTTTATTATATTAGAAGTGTTCCTTTACACATATGAGTAAATAAATACAGGTAAACTCATTGGCGTTGCTATGAATTTTTCCGGGGGTCGAAAAAAATATATTTTATCAAATATGTATTAGCTTTTGTCATCCGAACAATAAATGCGCACTAAATTTTATAAATCCTTTGAGTGGCTAAATAAAGCCAGTTCAGGGATATTAATAAGATTCTCAAAATGGCACATCTACGCCTATGTGTAAACTGCATACATACCATTACATTAAAACTTTGTTTCTGGTTTTTATGCATACATATGTCCTATAAAATTTTTATTTAAAGTGTAATAAATTCATCAAATGAATATTTTATCTTTAATTTCTTCTTTTTATTTATGACCCCCAATAATTGGATTCCATTAGATAATGATTGATTACTTTATCACATACGGAGAGTTTATTAATTTCATATTTTAAATAATTTTAAATATATATGCTATACAACAAAAAAATAAGAATGTTGTAACTGGTTCTGGCAGAGAGGCGCAAAAAATAATATACGTGTATCGGCATTTTGAAAGTTTACGCCTGGGACTCATTTAGGGGGAACTAATGCTCCGTCTTTTGCACATTCTTATAGTGAATCGGCATAGGAAATGTTGTAATTCTTACATTTAAGGTACAAACTGTGCTTGGCATTTTTATGTAAAACCAGATAAAATTTTCTGATACATATTAACTGTCTGATACATATTAAGGGTCTTTTTAGCCCTTTCTTGAAAAATGGGCAAACAACGTCCATTTAGCAGTGATATAGCGAACTGGAATGTCACACGAGACTTTTTATGGCTAGTTTGTATTAAAAAATATCTAACGTAAAACTTAACTATATACTTCAAGGGGATTTTTTGCCCTTTTTCAAGAAAGGGACAAGAAGGGACGTACAACAATGAGTTAGGGGCATAAAATGTTCCTCGTAGTGCTTTAAATAATAGCGCCAAACAATTCTTATGCGTTCTATGTACACACGGAAAAACTACCAATGTAAAATCAACATGTATCAATTGTGATTGGAAATCATATTATATTTTTACAACAGTACAGACTATTTAAAACTATCATTGGTTCATATTAATTTTAAACGAAAAATAATTTTTATTATTCATTAATTTGTTGTTCAAATATGTTGGTGGTTATTTGCTTTGCTGAATGCTACAACGCACTATTGTACTCTTGTTGTTGTTTATTTTGATCATATTGTGTAAATGTAAAAGCCGACAAGATTCGCATTGCATGCAACCTTAAATCTCGTTGGTTTAACATTTTTCACTGTTAAAAGAAAAATTTTCAATATTGAATATATGAAATCAATCCTGTTTTATGGTTGGTTGGCTTACTTGGCTGCCTGTTACGCACAAGCGCTCAAGTAGAATCAATAAGATTCCGTTTTGAGAGACCACTCCACACGTCAGTGTGAATCTATGTAGGTCCCAACCCAGGCCTCGGACTCGGTGTTAGATACTAGATCAAACTCGTCGCATTGAGATACCTAATCAGGTCACCCAGACCTACCGCTGATAGCTCCGAAAGTTCGTCTAGTATGCTGTTGCCCAAGAATTTTTATCTCGAGAGGTGCCAGGCTGGGCATTCGCAAAGAATATGGAAGACTGTTTCCTCTTTGCTTTGATCCCGGCAACTACGGCAGACCGAATCGTAGGAAAGGCCTATCCTGCTAGCATGGAACGAGCATCGAGATGTCCCCATGGTTTCTATTAATTAGTTGTGGTAGGCGCTTATCGTTGTAGCAAGGCCACATTTTCCTAGCTACCGTACACGTGCTCAACTTGCGCCACCTATCCTCAGCTTTCTGGCGATAATATTTAAGAATGCAATTCCTACTAGTGCCAAATGGCATGGCTACCGATTCAGCAGTGGAGACTTCCATGGCAGATCTAGCCCTGGCCAGCTCATCCGCCTGTTCGTTGCCAGGGAAGTTGCTATGTGCGGGAGCCTAGATGAGGGCGACGTCAATCCGACCACCTAATCTGGATAACACGTCTTTGCACTGGCTTATTAAAGTAGAAAAAGTAGTATGTGACCTTAGAGACAGAAGTGTCGCCTGGCAGTCAACGAAGATGCCGACTCTTCCTGGGACACCCCTGTCAATCAACACTCTACTCGCCTCCATTATGGCCAGTATTTCAGCCTGAAATCCTGTTGTATAGTAAAAACAATTTTTGTCATGTTAAATTAAAGTGGATCTACTTCAGTGAATCAATGAAACATCAACGTTACATTTAATTGTATATCAGCATGACTATAACTTCAAATTCAAATAAATTTTATGTTAAATAACCGATTAAATCATGTTGAATTAAAACTAAATTCATGTCACTACTTATGATGGTATTTATTAATTGTATATCTAAAGTATATTTGAGGCTGTTCTGGCTGCAGAGGTTTACAAGGAAACTAATGGCAGTTTTTTTTTATTTTAGCACACACGTATTTGAATTTATTTTTAAATTTTATTTGTTTTTATTTGATTTTAAATGTTCCTATCCGTCAGCACTATATTCTGGTATGTGATGGAAATCGATTGATTTCAAATCGAGTCGATTTCGAAAAACAAAATTTCCTGAAAGATAACTGTCAATGTTTTTATTGTTTTCGAGGCTTAGAATACTTTATTTGATTTGATGAAAGTAACTTTTTTGAAAGAAAGGCGTAAGTTTTTTTTATTCTTACCGTGGCAACACTGTATTAGACACGCTTAACCCGGAACAAATAAAATTTTGTTTAAATAAAATTGGGAAAGTATCTCAAATAATAAATATAATAAATGCTTAATTTGGATTTTATTTTGCATTTTGTCTTATAAATACTTTTATTGTCAGCCAATGGGCGGGTGACTAAATTTGTAAAGATTAGGGTATTCATTTAATCGGGTTTCTGCTTTAATCGGTCAACCACTCGATTAATTAATCTAGGTTTTGGCTTAATTGGTTAATAATCAGTTAATTTCGGTATTAGCCGGTTAACCGATTAATAAAGGTTTTTCATAAATCAAGTTATTTCAACAAATAAAAATGCATAAATTATCTATTATTTTGAATTTATTAGTAAAAAAACAAGAACATAACAATTCTTGAACTAAACCAAGCAAAACGAATATATTATAAATATGTATTCATTAAAAAATTAGCAAGTTTATGGGATCATTAAATAATTTGCTTTAAATGCTTAGGATTTAAGAGATTCTCTTCTTTAGTTTTGATAAAACTTCACTTGGAAAAATCCTGTCATTTAACGTAGATGTTGAAGAAATCGAAAGCAATCCATAATACAGAATATTGTGGTTTCTCAGTTCTTTTCCTGGATTTCTCTAAATTTATGAAATTTTTCATTATGCCATTAGAGTCCTGTTTTAATTTTTTTTTTCAAATTCTTAACACTTCTAATTTTTCAGTTAACTCTATTAAAACATTTCTTGTATTACTATCGATAGTTTCTTCTGTTGTAAGGTCATCATACTGGCAGAGTATTATTAGATTTTATAAAACTATTAAACAAAAACTTAATACGTAATTCCCTCAAGTTCAATTAGAGTACCAGAGCCTTTACTAAACTCTTTCGTAGCCACGTCCAAAGATTTTAATGTTTTACTTAAGTTAAATTCACTGAACACACTTATTGTTTGTATGAAAAATTATTTGTAAACACATAAATTTTGTATATCAGACGAAACAAATAATTAAACACAAAATATACGTTATAATACTACAAAATATGAAAAAATTAGTTACGTCGGTTAATCGGATAATCGACTGTAATTAACCGGTTTAACCGTTAATCGAAAATAGCCAATTTTAAATTAACCGGTCAGTTAATCGGGTAGTAATTAACCGGTTAACCGATTAACGGTTAACCAAATGAATATCTTAATAAAGATGTAGAAAAATAAAATAGATTCATATTGAATATAAATTGTTTGTTGTATTTTGTATAATTTTCTAAGCCTGCTATGCTTATCCTATTGTGATTTTCAAACAATCATTTGGAAATGAATTCGCAAATGATTTTTGAAATTCTGCGCAGAAGATAAGAGGTTTGAAACTTTTCAAAAGTATGGTTTAATTATACTGATGATTTGGTAAAACACCAACGAAATGCAGATATGTAGACATGCTTAACGCGCAACAAATAAAGATTTTTTAAATAAAATTGGGAGAATATCACAAATAATTAATTTAATAGATATTGAGAGATATTTTTGAAATTTTTTTCAATTCATAAAAAATCTAAAATTAATAACATCTTAAATTGTATTCTTAAATTGTATACCTATGTACAAATAATATGTTACAAATAAAATGTGTCACATTTCATTCAAATCGATTCGTAACTTTTGATTTTGTTCACAATTAAGTTAGGGAACTCAATTGGTAAAAAATTGCTATTTCCATACAACACTCATACACAAACAGATTAAAATGTTGCTGTTGTATGAAAATCATAACTATCATTTGAAACCTTCACATTTCAAACGTTTGGCGGTCTGTTTGTTGGGTTATTAATCAACCATACACACAAGTACAAGCTGTTTGCCAACTTATGTATGTACTTATTTTTAAAGATCGAAATGATAAAACTTTTTAAATAACAAGCTAAATGCAAACAAAACTTTTTTTAATTTTAAAGATTTTTTAAAGACAAACATTCAGAAATCTAAAACTCAAACAAACATTTTCAAATTGTAACAAATATGTTGAGCAAGGGTTTAAAATAAATATATTGCAAGGTGTTACGATTATTGTGAAATGTTAATATAAAACACCTACAGAACAAATAAATCAGAAAAAAAACTTCCTATTTGAACAGAAGAATATTTTAAACTAAACTCACGAGCAAAAAGTAACATACAGACACAGACACATATACATAAATATTTTAAAAGTAAAATTTGATAAAACATTGGCGCCACTTTAAGTCCCTGAGCAAAAGGATTATTAAATTAATACAAGAATGCATTTCTTTTAATATTTTTTTAACGTTTATTATTTTTATTCCGAAACAATTGTTTTGGTTTTATGGATAAATGGTTGTAATGAGATTAACTTTTAAATCTGTCTTAAATCCCATAGGACGTACGTATTGTCTCCTCACCCATAAAGTTGCTTATACATAATGGTGAAAGAGGGTATTAGGTTCACTTTTTTTTATTAAGGCTTATAAAAATAAACTCGTATAAATGTTATAACAAATCGTGACTAATATGACCGCGGGGAGCCATCAAATCAATGCACTTTCAAATGAACATGTATAAAACATTTTTTTCCTTTAATTCAATTTAAACCAGTCATTCCCAATATTGCATTTACCTCTAAGAATTTAAATGATTTTATTGCTAGTTGTAATATTCTATACGAGGGAATGAGTGTGAATAAAAGTACTTTATACACTCGAAACAAATTTATAGTTAAAAACAAATAGGAAAGCTTTCTTTTATGCATTTCTATTATGTATTACCATAAAGGTTAACATTACGTTAACGATAATTGAACATTGATTGCAAACCGCTGGGTGAGAGTCGTAGTGATCCATTAGTCGTCGTGGACTTGCCAGAAATGTTAAAGAAAAAAAAACATGAAGCTTGTCGCACTTCCATAATATTTTTTCTAGGACTTGTAGAAGACTCAAATTGACACAGCATTAAAAAAAGATTTCCCCAAGGGGAAAACACGTATACAATAGATACGTGTGTGTACTCAAGAGAACAAACCCAGCGGGAAAACTGAGAAGACCTTCTTACATCAGGCCTTATTAAAGGCCTGCTTAGACAGTTTTTTATTCAATTGCATTCTTATCTAACTGCTAAAGAATGCCTTACAGAATGCCTCGGCTCTTCCGTATAAAAGATAAGATACACATACCACATTCGCTTCTATGAGAAGCGAGAAGAGAAGCAGTAGCATTTTTTTTTTTTTGCCAAAGCAATAGAAATTCGTTTTGTTCAGCTTTGTCAACTTAATTCAATTCAATTTCAAAAAGCACTGAAATAAGGACGCGTAATATTTGAAAAAAAGAACTGAAATTTATTTTTTTCATATTATTTAAAAAATTCTTAGTTTGAGTAATTTCAAAACTTTCCGACCAAGTCAGGATTTTTACCCTGTCCGATTATAATGAAAATCTACATACATACATGTATATTCTACTCTTAGATTCGCATCACATGGCTCAAGAATTACTCCTTTTACGGCTTGGGCATTAGAGCGGGTCGATTTATTTTGCAAAAAATTGTATAGCAGAAACATAATCTACGTACAATTCTAAGAAATTTTCTCAGAGGAACCATAGGTCGGAAATGAATTCCTAGGCCGCGCAAATCGAAATAAATGTTTTATATGGGCTAAAACAAATAATACCAACAACAAAAATTCTAGCTACGCCAATGTACTTCACGTACCTTCTAATTTAATAACAATTAACGTGCTTATGCATCTGTACTAGAGTTTTTCTTTTCCCGGACTTTTTCATTTCCCGGGAAAGCGGGATTGATTTTTCAATTTCCCGGGAATTGCCGTCCAATACAAAACGATACAAAATAGCATTTCACTTAATTTATTTGAACAAAAACAAATACCAACTCACGAGATCTATTAAATAAGTTTATGAATGCATTAAACGTTAGTAAAAAAAAATTATAAAATTTGAAGCTTTAGCCGCATGCTTTTTAATTTAAATTAATGTGCTGTTTCCACAATGCAAACAAGCACTGCTTGTCTAAAATTTGTATGGAAATCACTGAAAAAACTGAGTGCTTTTCATATAAATTTTAGACAAGTAGTGCTTGTTCGCATTGTGGAAACAACACATAAAAAGTTTTATTTTTTATTGTATAACTTCTGATTAGTAGCCACCCAAATTAAAAAAATGTAGCTTAATTTCATATTAAAAATTTTAAATTTACTAATTTCATACTTTTGTATAATTTCTCTAGCTTTTTAAGTAGAAAAGATATTACAATGATTTGTACTTTATTTCATAAGACACTAATGAGATTTCATGCTGCTAAGCAAAACTGAATTGAAATAATTAAGTGGCGGAAAAGTGACCACCTGAAAATTACATTTTTTTTTGTATCGATTTTTAATTGAACCCTGTGTAAACCTGTTGTGCCTTTCTCTGTTTCTTAAGGCCGCTTCACACTATAATACAAGTATTAATACTTTTAAGGAAAATGCTTCCATGATCTACACAGAAAAAATATTACTTATATCCAAGGAGTTTTTTCATAAATGTTATGAATCGAACATGATAATTTTTTTCCAAATTATTTTCATTCCAGCTAGGAAACATAAATTAATTCATATTTCTTTTAAAAATTCAGTATTGATCTTGTATAGTCTGTTATACTAGGCACAACACTTTCCTTTCTGCCAAACAGACTATTTGATATTAACTGTATTTTTACATTATATATTTTTTTTTTTGCAAAAATTTATAATTTTTGAAAAATTCAAAATTTTGAGCTTCAAAAACTCATGTGTGGCGTAAAATAACAATCTGATATTTTCAGAAAATATAGACCAGTACTTCTTTATTATGCCCACTTTCGCTATGTCCACTTAGTGACAATCTGCTATTTTCATTTCTTCACGAAATATGATTTTTTGAGTGCTGCTCTTAGAAATATATGAAAATAAAAATTAAGACAAATAAAATGTGCTCAAAAACACATTTTTTTCTTTTATTTACATATTTTTCTAAATAAAAGCAGCACTAAAAATGTGTGCTTACAAAGAAAAGTTACCATAATAATAATTAGAAAATCCCGGGAATTCCCGCACAATTTTCCCGGGATTTATTTCCCGAAAAATATGCGGGATCACGGAAATTTTTTCCCGAAATCCCGAATGAAAAACACTAATCTGTGCTCTTAAGAAACAAGTTTTTCAACTGTTGCATTTCAGAAGCTATAAGACTAATCAATAGCATTTAGCAGTTAAAATATTCATTAAAATGTGTCGTTTCTAGAGATGTGAAAATGTCGTGAATTTTTCGTGTCAGGCGTGATTCACGCGTGATCGTGATTAAATTAAAAAATAATCACGCAATAATGCGTGAGCGTGATTTAAAAATTAAATACCGTGCGTGATCGTGCGTGATTTTAAAAATGTAATTTTCGCGCACTCACGAAATTACATTTCGTAGCTTCGTGGAAAAAAGTCCTCTTTTGTTCTACAATATTTTGATTTTATTTGCAAATTTTATACGACATTTCTGATATACATCTAATTTTAGATCCGACTTTTCTCCAACATCAATATGGAAGGGAGTAAAAGTTATGAGTTAAATCGAAAACTTTTCTGATTATTTGTCAAACACTTTTCCGCCATTGTTCAGGCATGTCGAAAATTCCTTTATTAGAGTTTCCCTAGAAGATTCTTCAGAATTCGTTGGGAATTCTCTCAGACATTTTCTAAGACAAAGAGGTTCGTTTACTTGTCAACCACTAATTTGATTTTCGGTACGTTTTCTGACCGTCCTGGAATGCGAAAATGTTTGAAATGCGATATATCACTTATTTACTGAAGCAATGGGCGCAAAGATTTTCTCTTCTATGATATTTCGCACCACGGCTTCGCTTTTTTAGTGTCAGACTGACGATTATGTGTTAAAAACAAAGAACTAAAATACTTTTTAGACTCTCTTCATACAAAATGACGTGTCCGAATGGTATGGTGTTGATATTCCACATTAAGAAATTATAAATTTTTCAAAAACGAGAGTAAATATATAACGGTTGTAGAATATTTGAATTTGCTTTTCATATTCTATACATTAAGGCCATATTCATAATAAATTATCAAATGTTAATAAAAGGTGTATGAAACAGATTTCCGTACAAAGTATTATAAATAAGCGGGTACATATTTGCAAAATAATAGGAATTATAATCTTTTTAAAGAAATTCTTGTTGTCCGCTGTTATGTCTACTGAGCGTTTTTTTAGCATGCTTCATTACTAAATTTAGTTGTTGAAATTGCATTAACAACAGATACAAAATAAGAGCGTAGGTTTATACTCCTAATTATTTAAAAAACAAATGTGTTGAGTGTTATCTATAGTTTTTTAATTCAAATGAAAATTGTTAGTGTATAAATAAGGAGTCTATGTTAAAATTCATCGCTGTTTTAAATTCAAAATATAATATGGTCTGATGTAATGTATCTTTAAATTTATGACGGCAAAAAAAGGTAACAGCAGCGGAAGTGCAGAAGCGACATAGAGAGTGTTATCCGTTACGAAATTACTTCTAAGCTTTCAAAAAATGTTGATTCTACCGCACTGTGGTGTGTTATACAGAAGTCAGACAAACCATACATTTTATTTAATAGCATTTTCCTTTTTAGAAAAAAAATTTTTTTATATAGAAATCACTCACAACTTAAAGCTTTAATAGTCAATTAAAGAATACAATAAAAAAAGAACTACATTTTTAGTCCATCTCGTAACATTTTACAATAAACTGAAAGTAGACAAAAAATTACATCCAAAAAGATGTCGGACAGATTGACCATTCGTTCTTTAGAGCATTCTGAAGGTCCTTCTCAAGGTCCTTCCTGTTGCATTTAGTGTTACTGCTGTGCTTATTTTTCAAATGTCATTTTAGAATGGTCCATGACTTAATATTTGGAGAGTAAGGTTGTGTTTCACGCCCTTACTGATTGTTTCACGCCCTTACTGATAGAGGAGCCACAAGCGGAAATTTCAAGCTTTATCCTTCGGTTCATTGTCTTGGTAGAAGGAAAATAAAATTTATAGTAAAGCTTTTTTAACAATTTCCATCATTTTTTCTTTCACCAATTGCAACTGGTTTTTCTGGTCTTGTGACAGACGGAAGAGTAGAGCCGTCACCATGCTTTGCAGTTGGTCATACATTTTGTTCTTTTGGCTCATAATTGACCATTCTCCAGGCACAATTTTAGCTATCTGAACGGAATATACCAACAATCAATAAATAACGTTGAAGCCAAAATAAATAAAAAAACGTTTGCTTTTATAGCTTTTTCGGAAGTTTAATATTCTTATTTACCTTATTTACAAGGGGACACTTTCGCGCAACTTTTCCATGAAAACAATGATTCCCAAGACTTTTCTTACATATTGAGGACATATTGAGTGTATATTTAATTATTGTTCAAAGACTATTGTCAACGTTTGATCACTTATTACCAAACAGTTCTTTAGTTTTCTAACAGTCCAGCGCTTATCTGACAAAGTAAGCAATTAAGAACGCACTGTGTTTGGCTTATTTTCGAGAAATTTGGATTTACAATGTCTAAAAAACTGAACAATATCTTTTGTGCTACAACGCTAACTATAGATTTTAGTCTTCTCGCGGCTTCTATTTTGTTACGAGTGGTTTTTCCTTTACTATAATGTGGTATTTCTTGAGAAATGTCCTTGAGAATGCTTTAAAGGACGAAGGGTCAACAATTAACATCTGAGTATGTAACAAATCGGTGGAATCAATTCTCTGAATACTTGCCGAGGTTATAAAAATATACGATTGCCGAATAAGTACTAATATTTAAAAATTAAAAAAAAATTCACAATACTTTTAGTTCTTGTCCGACTGATGTAAATTTTTGGGCTACTTTCAGTTCATTGTAAAATGTTATGAGATAGACTAAAAATGTAGTTCTATTTAACCGACTTCCAAAAAGAGGAGGTTATCAACTCGTGTGTATGTTCTTTTTTTTATGTCTGTACACGAATAACTCTCTCATTTGTGAACCGATTTTAAAAATTCTTTTTTTGTTGGAAAGGGGTTGCCTGCAGTTTGGTCCAATAATTTTTTTTCGAAAATCGGAGGGGGGAAATTTGTTCCCCCATGCATAACTTTGTAATTTATGAACCGATTTTCAAAATTCTTGTTTTTGTTTAAAAATCGGAGGGGGAGATTTGCCTCACCCCATTGCATAACTCTGTCATTTGTGAACCGATTTTCAAAATTCTTATTTTATTGTATTCTTTAATTGACTATTAGCTTTAAGTTGTGGCTGATTTTTAAGTAAAAATTAATTTTTTTCTTAAAAGGAAAACGCTATAAAATAAAATTTATGGTTTGTCCGACTTATTTATTGAGCCGCTGTATTTTCGAAAAATGTCAGGTGTGTCTTATTTTGGTACGAATAATTATTTGAAATTGACATAACTTTTAAAATTGTCGGTGGATTTTATTAAAATTTGTCTTATTTGAAAGAAGAATTAGCCTGATTTTTGCACATATATAAATCGGAGCAAAAAACCCCAGTCAAATTAAAGAAATGCTCATAATTTTTAATTTCGTCCTGGGATTTAAAAACACTTTTTAGAGAGTAGATATATAGTACTTTAAAGCCCTATACTCATCTTTGAGGTGTATTTTTTCGCAAAAATCAATCGCAGAACTACCGTGAAAGCAAATTTAACTCTCAATACACAAACAATTTTTAAAATCGAAAAATATTATTTTATATTAGGATCCATTAAATGAGGCGAAAATTATTAATTAAATTGGCAAAGTTAAAACCAATTAAAGAAAAACCCAAAATGTGTGCTCAAAATGAGAATCACTCATGTCTGAATGTATATTATTTCATTAGGCCAAAAACTCGTTTTCAACTGAACACTAGAAAATTATTACAACTTTAAACGTTCGATTTTGTGTTTTCTGGGATATAAAAAATATGTACCGAGAAAGCTTAAGCTTTTGTCGTGCGTGAGCGTGCGTGATAAAATCAATTCTGATCATGAGCGTGCGTGATCGGGAGAGTTTTAAAATTTGCTGTGCGTGAGGGTGCGTGAAAAAATATTATTTTCGTGATCGTGATGTACACTCACATCTCTAGTCGTTTCATCATGCATCGGCTTACATCTGCCGAGGAAGTTATTAAAAACCTTTATCTAATTTTCGACTCAGCTTTAAATACGTAACATGAATTTTGTCGTAATTATTCGCTTCAGTGCGCATACAATTTTAGCGTGAGCCCACTCTGTTAGACCTTAAGTCACCAACTAGGCAGATATTGACGAAAAGTGAAGAAAACATATCCGCTGCAGCGGCCTCCATCGAAAAAGACTCTTAGGAATTTAGCATCGATCGTATAACTAAGATTGTACTGGCACAAGAATTGAAGTCGGATGACCATAGAAATCAGGTTTTTGGCCAAAAATTTGTTTTCGATGACCTAATAATGGTACAAATGAAACTAAAAATAAAGCCACAGTCAATTTGATACGTCACCGTTGTTGTTCTATTTAAATTTCATTTCTTATCGTTCTCTTCTGATCTCCCAATATAAACAAATTGTAGTACATATTTAATAAAAACGTATGACCTCCGAACATTACCTCATATTTTCGAATGCTTATTCGTCATTACTGAAATGTTTGAACAGTTGGAACTAACATTTTTCTTTGAGTGTTTATATGAAATTTTTCCAAACTTTTGTATTACAAATGACAATGTAGAAAGTTTCTAAATGACAGCAAACAAAACAGCTAAAGTAACAAGAATTACCCGTACAATATAAATATGTATGCCAATGGATTAATGTATGTTTTCGTCAAGTCATTGTCTTTTAAAAAATATTAACTGGAATCTGAACAAATAATCGTACAAAAAAATTATAATAATAAATAAGAATTTCAAATCAAAATTCAATTTTCATGTTTGCAGTTCAAATCTTAAATTTAAACTTTCACACACGCTCATAAATTCAACCATACATAGTCATACAAAAATAATTTCAGAAATTTTGTATCAAAAACTGTTGACTTTTGCTAATGAGTTAAGATGAAGCTAATTGACTTCCAAATTATACTATCTGTCATTTATACTCGTCTGACTTTGTAGACATTTTTGTGTGTCTGTATTTATTTTAATTTTTACTGGCAGTCAGTCAGTCATTCACCCACCCCCTTCTTTATTTCACTCAATGTTTTGTAGTTTCATTCTACTCGTACAATTAATATTAAATGATTAAATAAGAAGGGTTACATTTTTGGCGTTGACAGGGTCATATAAAGAAAGGTTTTAGCTTCAATTAGAAAAGAATACGTTCTATACAACTACAAACATTTCAGGAATGTTGATAGTTTTAATTGTTGCAGATTCTTTTAATTTACTATTTAATAAAACTATTTATGTCTGTCTTTACTGTATTTTTTCTTCTGTATCAATATATGCATCTATGTATGTCCACTGAGTTATTGACCATCTGTGGTATTGATGTATAGAATTCTACAATATCGCTAAAAACTTATAATAATATAATGTCAATATTAAATAACTTGTGTCAATATATTTTTCATCATTATTGGATTATATTACGCGTTTCATAAAATCTATAGGAAACATTATTCGAAAAATTTTTTTGTTTGTAATATTTATACTCTATTAAAAAATTTACAAAAGCAATTAACCCTTAAGTGGATACCTAATTGCAGTGGCACGAGTTGCCACCTGGCTACGACCGCTTGCATTTGAAATGAAAATTTATAATACGCTTTCAAAAATTTACCATAAAAACACAATCAGGTCTGTTCTGTACTCCATTCGGAATGAAAATGTTCGTAACTAGCATAGCACTGTTGTTATAAATATCAATTTGTTAGAACAATGCTTTGATAATTCCGAACATTTTCAATCCGAACGGAATACAGAACAGGCCTGAATGTTTTAACTATTTTTTGAGTTCCAAATTTAAGCTATTGCTTATGTGATGACATTTATACTAAGAAAAAGTTGACTGGGTCTGGCCAGGCCTAGGTGCAGCGTTGCCAATCTAGAATTTTTAATGCCAGATCTAGCATTTTTTGAACACATCAAGCATGAAAAAAATGCTTTTAGCATATAGATTATTTTTCAGTATTTTTCCAAAAATTATTTAGCATTTTTAAGTATTTTTTTGCGCTTAAAGTTTTATGTTTTACTTTAATTTGTAGCTTATTACCGGATGCACAAAGATCTAAATGTGATATTCCACAGGAAAAGGGTCCCTATCTCCCCAAAATCTAAATCCAGTTTATGGAATTTTCTAAAATTACACATTATTACCAACAAAAATGCGTGTAAATAACCAGAAAATTCCAAAATATTGCTTAAGGCCATTTCACATTATAATCCAAGCTTTGAGATTTGTATTAGATTTTGTAAGACGAAAATCAAATCAAAATCAGTTTGACTGTCAAAAAACCTCAAAGAAAGTGTTTTCATTAAATTTTTTTTCGCTCTTCCTTTTCTTTATTTATGCCGGCAAACAAATACTCAACTCTTTTTGTTAATCCTTTGTTTGTTTGTGCAAAAAAACAAACCTGATCAAATGAAAATTGTGATTGTTTAGAAAATTTCCAAAAAATGACGAATACCATAATACTGTCAAATTTCTTTGCGTATTATTTGACTGATCGTAAGAATTTGTTTTCACACTGTTGGATTTTTACTTAAGATTTGAGTTTTTGACAAGTATTAATACTAATCTAATAGTCTGAAGGACGCTTTAGTTACAGCATTTTAAAGTCCTAGTATGGAAATCTCATATTATATATTCTCAAACTTTCCCTAAAATATGATTCACAGTTTTCTGTATATTTTTATAATTTCCATTTATTAATCTAGTTTAGCAGGATGTTGACAGAAAGCGTTGCAATCAAAACGTGCGCGAGTGGCATATGGGCGATTACGTAACAATTTGCGTCTATAGAAGACGTTCCTTATTTTTCGTCTCGACTTACATATAGAGTTGCATATAGAGTTGCCCATCTACAATAAATTTTATTTGTTTACTTTTTCTCATATAAAATTATTGCTTTTATCCAAATAATAACCCTTTTAATGGCGCGCACTACTAAAAGCTTTTGCTTGTAAACAAAATAAATAGATTTTAGCTAAAGATTTTCATTTCGCATATAAATATGGTATATAGCTCAACACAAATAAATGAAATAAAGTTGTTTAGTTCAAATAATGGTACTTTTCCAGTTTTTTATGTGAAAGTGATGTTATTTTAACAATTAATTGTTAAGACGAATGCTATTTTCTAATTAGCTGTTTTTGGCGTCAATGACGTCACTTTTCGTCTTCTAAATACCAAAAAAAAAATTACAGGTGTTACATTTTTTTTTACAAATGGACAATGACATTCGCGATATAACACCGCTAACATGATTGACGTCAATATTTTTACGCGTATTATAACGTATTGGGTTCTGTAACCATGCTGTAAATCTATTGTAGAATGCTCAGTATATGTCTTACCAGTGTTATTAACTTTAACCTTAAATTTACCTAAACGTCTGTTTTTAGTCTACTTGTAAAATTTGGTCTGGGAAGATAACGGCCCTTTTTTGTAGAATACCACATATAATAATGTTTCATTTTCGATTGAAAAAAACGCGAAAGGACAACATTGTATATATTTCCAAAAAAATGCAACAGTGTTGTCTTGTATTAATTTTGGTAAAATTATAATGAAAATGAATTTGACGATGACTGGATATTAGACGGCCCATGAAATGTATGAAATGTACAAAAGTGTTATTTTCCGCTCGCCTCTCTTTTTCAGTTGAATGGGGGGTAAAAAGTACGAGTTTGCAAAAAATAAGTTCCTAAAGTGTAAACCGACCAGTCCGTTTACATTTAAAACTCAAAATTTCCAAAAGTGCTCTGAAAAGGAATACGGCTTACTTTGCCTATAACTCTTAAACTAAAAGGCTTTTAGCGAATACGTTGCATTCACTTTTTTCCTTCATTAAAATGAGAAACATTTCCTTCACATGAGTTCTTAGCCCACATTGGCCGTTAAGCTATGTACAGACGGTTATCAGATCTTACAATATTGTCAGTAAAATGTCCTAAAAATTTCTTACAATCGTGAGAACTGACAATTTTTGTCTGACAACGTTGCGAAGAAAAGCATTGTCAGTCGTTTTTAATACTACCTGCTGACAACAAATTATCAGACATCTGACAATCGTGTGAACACATCGCGTTGCCATTGTCAGGTTATTGTCAGATAATTGTCAGACATTTTTTAATTTTCAGATGTTCGAAGTTTCCGCATCTGGCAATGGCGTCATTGTCAGAGACTTCTGTCTATTGGCAGCAGCGCACACATCTTTTTTTTTAGGGAAAAAGGAAAATAAAAGAAACTATGCAGCTAAAATAATTGGAATTGCTTCCTTACGTTTAATACTAATTTATATTTTCACTTTTTAAAGTTACCACAAGTACAGATAATAAATAATTGATAATTTCTGTTAAATGATTTGAGTCTGGCAGCGATAAACAACAGTGTAACAGTGACAATCGTGTAAACTAACAATTTTTTACTGAAAATATTGTCAGATAAATTTATTGTCAGACAATTGTCTGGCAATACATTGTAAGCTTTTCTGAAAACTTTGATAAAACTGTGTGAACTAACAATATATGTTGCACTGACATTTTTTTACTGTCAGTACATTGATAGATCTGACAATATTGTATGATCTGACAACCGTCTGTACAGGGCTTTAGCGTGATATGTATGGCATGAGCAAAATTGTAATTTTTTCCGCTCAGCGCTCATTTTCAGTTGATTTGGCGGTAAAAACTACGCAGTGCACAAAAGATAAGTTACTAAAGTATAAACCGACCAGTCCGTTTTCATTTAGGAGATCAAAATTTATATGTAAAAAACTGCTAACGGTCAACCGTAGGTTAAAAGTTTATTCAATTTAGGGTTGGTTTTTAATATGAACATTAGAGATTTAGTGATCTTTAATCTTTGTTTTCTGTTTTAAGACGATAATTAACTGCTTCTATTGCCCATCTTAAGCGCCCAACGTTGGTGGTTTAAGCTGTAAAATCAAAAATTATGTTTTTCTTTTAAATTAATCTAAACACCATTATCTTTCTTTTTCATTACTTAATTTTTCTACCTGTTAAGCTAATAACTGCGGGTAAAAACTTAAAAAAATCTTATTTTCCAATTACAATTGTAACTTTTTAGAAAAAGTTAAACTTTGATGGCTTATAATTAAACTATTAATTAATGTTAACAAAAACGAAACCCATTTTTAATTGGTCTGAAGTATGGCCTACTCGATTTCAATAACAAATACATCAAAAGAAAACATCAAGAAATAGGTTTGGCCAAAGAATATGGTCGTTTGAGCCAGTGCATTCAGAAAAAATATTTTTAAAAAATTAATGAAAAATTCAGTATTTTTTTTAATATAATATAGGAAAGTTTATTTCAAGCAAAAAGAGCCTTACTTTATTAAAATCTATTTACAATTTTTGATTTCATTCGCAATTAAATATGCAGAAAGTTATAAAAAGTAAAATTGGTAAATTAATTTACAGTTGCATAACAAGGGTTAACATAACTGGAGAACGAGTAGTCCTATTCAATTAGAACAAAAAAACAAAACTCGACAGCAATATTATCTTTAAGTCGCACCAATATTTTTTTTATCTGCTCAGTACTTTCTGAGATATCGTTATGGAGATAAATTTATTTTTTTAATCAAAATATTTGTTTTTTAAACATTCATAAAAATATGACTTTTTTAATATACTTTTCTATATATTAATGGGAAAAATGACGGCCTTTTTTTAATTTTTTTATTGATCTGAAAAGTTGGCAGGATCATGTTTTTATCTATTCTCATCAAACTGGGGGTGATTCTGATAGAAATCGGATCTGTTCACTTTAACCTACATATTCAAACTTATGCCAGATTTCTTCCGAATAGTGAGATAGCATTTAACAAGAAAACAATTGTATATATTTTTTTAGTGAAAAATTAAAAATATGATTTGGAAAATTATAAACTATACAATTAAAACTCCCAAAATAGTCATTGGCTGCTAAAAATGCTAAAGTATGCATTAAACACCAAAATATGCAAACATTTGCGCATAGCACCAAAATATGAATGGTGGTGAATCGGATAGATAATTAGGGTTCACATATCAAGTTACGTGATTGTTGAATAGCCTCAACTCTGCAGTAAGACTTCATACAAAATAATATACATATAAATATATTTGTATATTAACATGAAAGCACAATTCTGACTCGAAGAATTATTAATTCTTAAATTTTTTAATTTCTTGTAATTAAAGTTGTTGACAACTTGATTAAGTACAATTCCTGTTGACATTCTTTTCATCAAATAAACACAATGTTTTTATTATATGTACATTGTACATAAATACATCCATACATGTAGCTACAACATCAAAATCATACATACATACTTATGTACATAACTATTAGGGTATTCACTCGAATAATGTTTGATCGATTAATCGAATAATTGAAGCCCTATAATGTTCGATTAAACAAAAAATTTGAGTTTCGAGTAAGAATTTATTCGAGTAATTTGGGCTGATTAATTGAATAACTCGACAAAAATTTTTATGTAAATTATCTTCTTTTGAATGATTTCCTAATAAAAACTGGCAAAATTTGTTGAATTATGTATTTGAAATTTGCCATTCAACTCGAACGCTATATCATACTAATAGACCGCATCATCAAAGAATTAAGTAAATAATGCAGTAAGAATAATAGAGAGAAAGGCACCAACTTGAAATATCTTTAAAAAAAAAATTCGGAAATATAACCATCAAATAAAAATTATTTGGAATAAAGAAGATATTTCGAGAGCAACTAGCTAACTAGGTTTTTCGTATTAAAATATAGAATGTAATCTAACGACTAAATTCAATGAAAATTTAAAAGCATTCACAAAATCAAAGTGCAAAAACATTTCTTTTGTCATATATTACTTTATGAAACTAGAAAAAAAACAAAGAATTGATCCGATAAGTTGGAAATGCTTCTTAATTCACTTTTCTCAATTTCTCTAGCGTCAAAAATTAGTGAAATGTCATAATGGGAGAAATTTTAAATCGAAAGAAATATCTATGAAATTAATAAAAATCATTCCGCCATATTATGAATGGCGACGTCGACGACGACATTCATAATAAGGGGGCCTATTTTTTCAGGACTAAATGTATTGTTCGATTATTTAATGAATTATCTGCACCCAGAAAAGATTGGTTGAAAAATGGTTAGGCCGATAAAATATTTGTTGAATAGACTATAGTTTAACTCACGCTATAAATTTTCTATGAATCCAAAAAACAGTACATGTTCATTACCAAAAGGTCATAATTCTAGTAAATATATGATTCTGGAAATTCTTAAATTGACTATATCAAGCGATCATATGCTTTGGCATGAATAAAAGTTCAATTAGACGTACTATGCCGTAACACCATAGCCATAACCGTGGCCATAGCCATAACCATACTTACTGCCTTCGATTAGTTTTGCCTTAACCATAAGTTTTAGTATAGTTTTTTCATCCATTTTTTAAAAAAAATATTCTAAAAAATAAAATCTACGAATATACGAAGAAGCATAAGCGAAAATATAAATTTAAAAAATCATCGAATGTAAAAAATATAAACAAAACAGAAAAATATACAATAAATTCGTTTTCTCAGGTTATGACTAAGGCAGAAAACCAATATTCAATTGGTTTCTATGGTTATGGTTATGGCGTTATGGCAAGTCACAAATAATCAATTACATTGTTCTATATAAGGCTGGTTGGAACAGCTGTTTTCTTTGGTTATGGTTATGGCACGTCTAATTGAACCTTAAGTAACGAATATGATGAGCACACCGAATAAAATATTATGAGTACGATTTTAGTACTAATTATTGGTATTTTCAACTAAAAAAACTGTCTTTCTAAATTTATTTTACTTTTTATTGGTTGTTGCAACAAATTGGTACACGTAACAGATTGAACGGTTCGTATTAGCAATTATTTCTTGTTGTAAAATAACTTCTTCTTCAATAAGAATTCTATGATAGTGGTGCAACTGCCAAAATTGGATTGGCAACAAATTCGGTTGTCTCAACGAATCGGTTTTGTTCTGTGTGTTCTTTTCTCCATGTGAAATTAATATGTTCGGAATTATAAAAGCTTTGCTGCTACAATTAATGTTAATTCGCAAAAAACATAGATGTGAAAATAAGGTTAAGTTCCTATCCAAAAGTTTCGGCCGTAAAAAGTACTGCGATCAAAATAAGGACCAAGTTCTTGATAGGTACCTAATACCATCTCATTTCTAGATAACCTGTTAGCTTGGCAATATTTTTTTGCCTTTCTAGTATGGGGAAGAATTATGGATAAAATATTGCTAAGCTAACAGATTACCTAGAAATGAGATGGTATTAGGTAACTATCAAGAACTTGGTCCTTATTTTGATCTCAGTACTTTTTACGGCCTAAATTTTTGGATAGGAAGTTGGCCTTATTTTCACATTTATGTTTTTTTGCGTATCTGACGTCTTTTTTCTAAGTTATTTTTGTATAAATATTTATAATTGTATGTATATATAATTTTTTTTATAAAATCTACAGACGGTTAGGTTATTGAATATGATGATGACTGCGTCAGCTGGAATTTTTTCTGTTTAATTGCTCGCCAAGGCCTAATTGCATAACAAATTCCAGCTCTCTAGCTATAGGGGAAGTGCCCCAAACAAAAAGTGGGCACCCTAGTCCCTCCCGGAGGTAAAGTCCCCCTTTTCAGATTTTTCTGGTTAATTGCTCGCCAAGACCTACCTGCATAAAAAATTCCAGCTCTCTAGCTATAGTGGAAGTGTCCCATACAAAAAGCGGACTCCCTAGTTCCTCCCGGCGGTAATGTCCCCCTTTTTAGATTTTTCTGGTTAATTGCTCGCCAAGACCTACCTGCTACCGAATTTCAGCTTTCTAGCTATACTGGAAGTGCCCCATACAAAAAGCGGGCACTCTACTTCCTCCCGGGTGAAAAGTCCCCCTTTTTAAAATTTTCTGGTTAATTGCTCGCCAAGACCAACTTGCATACCAAATCTCAGCTCTGTACCTATAGTAAAGGTGCCCCATACAAAAAGCGGGCACCCTAGCCCTTCGCGGGTAAAAAGTCCCTCTTTTCAGATTTTCTAGTTAATTGTTCGCCAAGACCTACCTGCGTACCAAATTTCAGCTTTCTAGATATAGAAGTGCCCCATACAAAAAGCGGGCACCCTACTCCCTCCCGGGTAAAAAGTCCCCCTTTTCAAAATTTTCTGGTTAATTGCTCGCCAAGACCTACCTGCATACCAAATTTCAGCTATCTAGCTATAGCGAAAGTGCCCAATAATATTGATGAGTGAGTGAGTCAGTGAATATGTACTAAAATATGCACTTTTTACACCTTAATATCTCGGGAACCTTTTACGGTAGAATTTTGAAATTTCACCTATGAGGTTACCGCTGTAGGTATGCTTTAAGTTTCATTATTTTACGATTGTGAGGGGGTAAAAACAGCTCGAATGGTTTCGTGTAATATAACACACTGTGTGGCCGGAACTTGGCCTGGCGCACTACCGTGCGCCTAGATAACAACAATACTATGCCAATTCCGATTATTTTTATTCCGCATTCAATACAGAACAGGTCTGAATATTATTAAATATTTTCTGGCACAAGATTTTTTTAAAGCGAAACATTTGAATAGTGAAAAAAATGTTTTAAATTATCAGTTTATGATCTAATTTATGTAGAAATATTTACTCAATTCACAACCTACTGCAGATTGTACATTGTATTAACTACAACTATGGTAGTTGTGAACGCTCTGTTGTAGGTGTTGTTCAACTTTTAAAAATGTCAAACATTTGCATATGTATAATGAGATGGGAATACTTGTTCTCTTTAGCGGACTATCTCCATTTTGCTCCATTTTATAAATTAAATTTTTTAATTAATTTTTTTCTTTAAGTTATTTCTATTAATTTATACAAAATTTCAAAATATCTGTCGTTTATTTATTTTTTCTTTTTTGCTTGAATTGATATTCACATTAATTGATATTCTATGAACATGGATGGAAAGTTAATTTTTTGTTTTTGGTATCAAAAAATATTTAAAATTTTTTTCAACTCAAAGATAATCAGTATTAGTTGAAAAATTCTATTGAAATTTTTATTTATATATATAATTACACTAATTTTTACTAATTTAATACAGAAAAATTAAGATTAGTATAATAAAAAAAATATAAAAATTTTCTAAGCTTATCCATTCCTGATCCCATTCGACGACATTCAATAAACATAGGGAAAAATATTGTAGGTGTTGTAGCAAATGTTTGTATGGAAATTACCAACAACAATTGTACAACTGTTGTACAGCCTGACGACCTACAACACTTACAACAGGTTGTGAATTGAGAAATTGTTTTTATTATTAAGATATATAAAAACTCGAAAAAAAACTTGATTTGTTTTATTTTGTCTACAAAACTTTACAAAAAACCGAGTAAATTCAAAAATTTTCCGATTAACTCGAATAATTTTTAGCAATAAAGCTTACTCGAATAAATCGAACAAAATAAGAGTCATACTACTCGATTATTCGAGTAATTTAATAACCTCAATTTCGATAATTGATTAATAGGAGAATTGAAAAGTGGATTAAAATGAATACCCTAATAACTATTTATGAACGTTTCCATGCACATACGCACATTTATTAATATATATCTAAGCTAATATGGATTGTATCATTTCAACTTCGGCTACTTAATTCCATGGAAGTCTGTCTTATCAAACGATAAATGTAGAATTTATTTCTCTACTCTTCAGTTCATTATATGCAGGCGCCAGTACTTAGAAGTGGAAGCATTTGGTGTTGCAGTGAAGCTAGTCTAAGTATTTAATAACTATCCATCCCCTGCTACATACTTATAGTCGTAGTGACAAGTTGTATACATTGTTTGAAATCTACAATGGCGAGAATTATTTTATTAAAAATATAAATAATACTTTAGATTATTTATGAGAGAAAATGTTGTTTGTAACACTACAGAAAATTTTCCAATCGATTTAAGGACTAAAAAATATGAATGTTTAATAAAAAACACTAATATCAAATGTGGTATACGTGTTTATTGCCAGTCAGGCTCTAGAAGCAGTTTATCTAAAGAGAAAGGGATATATCTGCGGAGACTGAGGTGGTACCGGCACTCATTTAGTAGGTATCCGTGAAGACTGAAAGCTCAATATTCCGCATAACGTAATTCTGCTTTCAGTCGTAACGGAAGATCATGACTCTAAAGGCCGACTTGGCAGATATGTACATACATATAAAAGTCGTCTGAATCTTTATCAGACAATCAACCGAGTTGTCTAAAATACCCTCCAACATTTGGCGTAATAGCCGGCAGTTTTCTGGTACGACGTTTCTGCACATTTTCTGAAATCAGACTAATCAGACGGATTAATATCAGACTAGTCTATACATTATCTGAAGACAATTTAATTTTCTTTAAGACATTTAACAGAATAGTCTGTACTTTTTTTATCCTACGACTTAAAACTTTTAGCAGGCACTTCGGCACATTGTCAGGCTTTAGTTTTCGTAAAATGTAGTTCTTATTTATCTCTTGAGCTTTTTCCAAAATTTTTCAAACATGTGGAAAATTCCTTTAGAATTTCCCTGGTAAATTCTTCAGAGTTCATCCGCGTTCTTGTCAATCACTCATATGATTTTCGGTACGTTTTCGTACCGAACTCGGACTGAAATCGGTAAAAAAAATGTTTTCTGGTTACATTATTTATGTAAATTTGTAAGGCAGTACACTGTGTGCAAAAGTGAATACCTAGCCAGCCCTAAACCTAAATATTTTTCTCACTTTAAGTCCCCTTAAAGCGCTGCTTACGCCTTATTTTTGATAAGATTCTCATTTTTATGATCCTTCCAAATTTGCATTTCTAGAAGGCTTGGAGTCTCCATTTTAAAAGATCCGGAAATAAGTAGCCAATACTAAAAAACTTCACACCCATTTAAAGCTCTGCCTTAGTAAACCTTTAGAATGGCCTTAGTTACAAGGTCTTTTACCAAACCTGCTGCGGAAAACCTTTTAGAAGCATTCCATTGAAAGCCTTTTGAAATATTTTCCAGAAGAATCCAGAGCGGAAGACCTGCACCGCAATAACAACGTATGTAAGAAATATATTAGGAATGGAGCGTACAGGCCTTGTGCCTCCAAAAGAAGGTGTAAAAATACCTTTTATAAGGGTTTTATACTCCTCCCTTTTTAACACAGAGTATAAGTTTAGCCGTGAAGCACACACATACATTTGATATTGTGTGTTTGGGCCCCAATGATTTAAAGGAAAGGAGTTGACTTTATTGAATCAGTAATTGCGAGACTTTCAAGCCTGTGCTCATTGTGCAGAGTGAAAAGATATATCCTCTTTATTCAAATATTGCGTAACGCTATTTTCGGGGTTTTTATTTCTATAATACAAAACTGTAAATCCTGAGATTTTAAAACTTGTCGCGAATAAGTCTAATAACAATATGCATAGCTTAAATAATAACATTAAATTAATCATTTTAAAAACCGCCGGAGGAAATAGATGATAATCTCAAAACGGCTGGATCAATTTTCTTCAAACATAGGTTAGAACATTTTGGATCAAGTCACCTTTGAAACAAAATTTACTAAATTAAAATCGATCTAGCCGTTTAAGAGCAAGGCATCAAAGACACACAGATTCGGCAATATAAATCTAAAAAAGATATGATATCTTCTAAATGGCTGGACCGATTTTCTTCAAACATAGCTAAGAACACTCTCGATCAAAATCGGTCTAGGCGTTTGGTCTGTACGTGGACTCGTACAGCCATACAGATACAGAGACACACTACAAACTTATTACGCCCCTTTCTTTGGTCGGGGGTTAAAAATTATTGCCATTAAAACATGTTTATTTTGTCTAAGCTTTTTAGCAAACAATTTGCTTACTACTATCAACTAGCGTATTCAATTGGTTAACCTTTAATCACATTCAACAGAGCCACCTGACAAGTGGTGATAAGCAAAATACTCGTGAGCACTGACGATGGAAGTGTAGCGGCTTCCGAAAGTGGCTCTACTCTGTTCTGCTGTGTACGTTGAAAAATTAAGTTGATGTTAATTTTTCCCTTGTTCCTTGGAATATTAAACATGCCCAATTATTTCTGAATATAACGTTACGAACCTTAGCCCAATAGTAAATTTGGATTCACAAAGCAAATACCTTCGAAATAATCATATTAATAAAAAAGTTTATGTTTTTAAATTTATAATCGCACTATTTCCCAAACTTAGTATTTTACTTATTCAGTAGAATATTAATTGTTTATAAAAACACATTGACATTGATTACTGACGCGTATTAGCTAGTTCCTATGCGCATTTCACTGGGGCTAAATGCAGATCATCAGGGAAACTTTACCCAAAAATCTCATAGAAAAGCTAAAAATATTGAAGCAAACTTTTATTTAAATTAGGGACTGAAACCATAAAAAAATGGGTTCAGGTTCGGGTTCGGGTTAATCAAAATAAAAAGTTCAGGTTCGGGCTCGGTTCAGGGTTCGGGTTCGGGCTTAAAACTAAAAATTTAAACACGCGAATAATAAAATGTATAAATCAATTTTACGTTCACGTTTATACGTTTAAACAATATATTATTTTTTTAAATTAAATTTAACTTATTTAGATTTCAAAAAAAACTTTGATCAACTTTGTAACGCATTGACATAAGCAAATATACTTCAAATTAGAAATTATTAGAAATACCCAGAATAAGAAAAAGCAAAAATTTTGGCAACCAAATTTTAAAATTGCAAAAAATAGTTAGCTGTCGGGGTGCTGCCACCTGGAATGAATTTTCCTTGGTCGTTATCTGATTTTGATATTGTTTTTAATTATTTTTTTTGCATGCAAGAAATGTAATGTTATTTTTATTCTTGTATTAAATATTTCTCTAATTTTATATTTTTAAACCCGAAGATTGCTGATTTTTAGGGTTCAACGGGTTCGGGTTCAAAGTCTTCATAAACAGCGAACCTGAACCCGTTTGGGTTCAGGTTCGGTTTCAGTCCCTGATTTAAATAAATAAGAAGCTTAAACAATGGGCATGATTATGTAAGGCACTGGCATAAACGCCTATGTCGTTTTGGTAATAGATTAAAGTAACACACAACTTTTGTTCTTTAATCTACTACAAAAAATTACTTAGGCATTTACGCCAACGCCTTACACAATCAGGCCCAATATCAAAGCTTAAACATGAACACAGTATTCAATGATTTTTTTTTATTTTTTTACTTTACCATGTACTATATAAACAATTAATAGTCTACTGCATAAGTAAAATATTAATGTTTTTTGTTCTAACCACAATCACAACCCTATGCGTTTGTTCAATAGTGCTATGTTGTCTCCTGAAACCAAACTGATGGTCTTAAATGTATCCTCTCTTATTTAGTATGGGGCTCAACTTATACATAAGCAGTTTGACATATTTGACAATAGGCTTATAGGCCTATAAGATTCCACTTTAGTATGATCTTTTCAATGACATCTTCCATTCCGCAGGATAATATTCTATTCGTAAAACAGCATTAAAAATTAATATAATTATCCTTTTCGCTCTATGGGCTCTATAAGCATTTTGTTACTGATTTTTATCAGCACCTGGGTCTTTCTTCGAATATAAGTCAGGAACGACAGCTTCAGTGACAACTGGTGGCAGCTCAACTATATCAGAAGGTGTGTTTGTAGTAATTACCTTTTTTTAAGTGGATAGCGAACAGCGTACCCTTTCAGCATCAGTACTTCCCCAGTCTCCATTCAAACTTCGTAATGGAGGTTTACATATCACCGGTCTTCTGGCTGCTCGCCATAACGAATAATCCGTTTGTGGTGTTGTGTCGAGTTCGTGCAGGAATTTTCGCAAAGATGCAGTTTTTTGGAGTTCTAATAATTTTTTAAGCTGCTTGGTGCATTCCTTCAGCATAATTTTTAACTGCGGGGATCTGTAGCATTGCCATTCTCTTCGAACTGTTATTTTCTCAGACAATAGCCGTTCCACGTCTTCAGAATACATTTTGTTAAATCTCACCTGTCGAATGGTGGAAGTAGCATTTTCAGCAGCTTGCTTCATGTTAGCCTCTATCTGTGTAATGGAGACGTCTATGTCTTCGGGCGTTCTTAGTGGCGAATTTTCTGTGCAATGGGCACTTAAATTTTTTTTTTAGCCAATTAATTGGTGTGTGCAATGGGTGAGTTGTTAAGAGTGAGTATATGGTAATAATAGTAGTTGAGTGGACTGGAAATAAATCTAAGGTAGCTTCAACCTTAATTATTTCGATGGGAACTCCTTTTACTACTCCGAAGTCAATAACATCAGGAATTTTTTGTCGATCTGTTGGCCAATAAGTTGGCTGACCACTTAAAATAACATTCAAACCCATTTTAGAAATTGTGTCGAAGAAAACGCAACCTTTAGGAGAGATTACCCGAGAACCCCAGAACGTATGCTAAGCATTGTAGTCCCCGGCGGCCAAAAAGCGTGGGCATAATGAATTAAAACATATATTATATTGACTTTCTGTAATAGAATGCGTGGGATTGATGAAATCACCAGGTTTTGATGAGCATTTTCAATGCAGATGTTAGTTGCTTGAAGATAGTCTTCACAATGATCACTCATTAAGTAGTGTTTTAATCGCGATTTTGCTAGTATAGCCGTTTCACCACAAGCTCAGCCCCCAAGGTAGAGCTTTGTGTCATACAGAGTATATCCGTTGATTTTAAAAAAGCTTCTAGCCGTTAAATGCGTCTCAGAGATAAGCATAATAAAACTACAGCTGGTGGGGAAACCCTTACAATGCCATAATAATTAGCAGATGAAAATACATCTAATTTTATTTCCACAACAAAATCGCTGTTCCGTTGTGTTATTTTAAATTAATTTAGCATGTATATGATTGGCTTTCATTTCTTTTAGCATTCAGGCAAATCGATTTTATAACACATTTGATTTCGAAAACTTATAAATTTTTTTTAGCTTTTATTTTTGGGGACACTTGACATTTAATATGACGTTATAAGTATAAGATATTTTAGCCCGAAGTACCAAAAATACACAAAACATAATTTACAGTAGCAGCATTTGATATATAACCATGTACAAATGTATATTAATTACTACGAGTATTCAGCGATCTTTATCTTTATACGTTAATGGGGTGTAAAACGAAAATAATGAAAATAAAAATTAAACACAAAAAATCACGTTTTGTGATTGTACAAATGATATTGTTAATACTGCCGTATTAAATTATTATGAGTTTAAAGATTAACCCCCATATTCATAAAAAATTTTGAAAGTCGGGAATCATTAAAAATCAAATCTTCTTAATAATGGCTCCTGGCAGTAAAAGTCGCTGTGTTCCGCACTACTGGACTTGTTATTTTATTTTTAGTTTTTTTATGCTGTCGAGTGCTTTGATTTTTAAATTTATTTTTTATTTTTTACTTTTTAGTCTTTTAAGTTCATTTTGTGCACAGTTTGGTTCTTGATTTTTTGTTTAAAGTTAACTTTCTATGCAGCAGGATTTTTGGTTGCGAAGCAACTGTAAATTCCTGTTGTGTGAAATCATTTTGCAATTTAAAAAATTGCAATACACCCTCAAAATCGGAAGTTATCAATAAAAAACCATTTTTTGGGACTTCACGGAAAAAAATTCAAGTTTTTATTTTTTTCCGATTTTTTTAAATATTTCGCATTTCTTGGCAAAACTTTGAGAACCATCACATTTCTTTATTTTCTTAAAAAGTGCATCTTATATCAATTACATAGCCCTAAATTATTAAAATCGGTTGAGATTTGGAAGATCTACAATTTTTTTTTACAAAAAATTTCAATGTAAATAGTACATGCAACATATTGCTAGTGCATTGTGGAGTTGATCAAAAAAATTATATCATATATAACTGCTAAGCTATCATTGGCGTAGCTAGACATTTTTTCAAGGGGGCAAAAAAATTTTTTGTTGAAATTTTTAATCCGGTTATGAATTTTCCTAACTAACAATACCACTAAAAAATCTATTGCTTTCAATAACACTGCTTTACAAACTTTAATTTTTGAAGTTTTTAATTTTCTAAAACATTTTTTAGAATAATTATGATGTGCTACAAAAAAAAGAATAAAGAATTTCATTTCGGCCATTAAACATAATATAACGGTTCATTTTCGTTTTTCGGTGTATACTTTTTGTTAAAGCGTCATTCAGAATCAAAGGCTAGTTCGTTTAAAATTAGTTACAATTTATTTGCAAGGCTACTATATTACGCGTCGAATAGTGGCTCTGATCGAATAAAAGGCGACCAAGATAGAGTGGATAAAAGTTTAAATTGTATAAACATTTTAAAGTTCATCACCAATTTTGCCTTTTCGGATGCTGTTTTGTACCACAAATAATAAAAAAATCCATAGATTTATTATTTCATTGAATAGTCCATTCGATTATAACAATTTTAAGCCATAATGGACCTAAATCTGATGAAAACAAAAGATCTTATACTCTGTGTTTTATTATTTAGGCTATTTATGATCAGATTTTTTCCTTTACTTTAGATGCAAATAAAACAATTTATTCCATTTTTGTTCCCAATGTTTCATCGGCTTTATTCCGGCGTCTTTAGAAGAATCTTATAATCGACTTTGGATAGTGCTTTAAAGAGAAGTAAATATATGCACATACATCGAAAAACACAAATGTACCGTTATAAGAACAATGGCTGAAGTGAACTTTTTCAGTGTATCCTAATTATCCTAAAAACGCATTAGCGATTTTAAACCTTTTCGTTGTAAATTGAAAACCTTTTTGAATGATTTTGTGTATTTTACATATAATTATATTTCAATTATTTTTTACATATTTTTTTATGTAGGTATTCTTTAAAGAAAACTCTCAACACACACGGCAGAACAGAACAACGTTGTTTTTTGGAAAAATTTCCCTGGTTCCTAAGAATAACTATCCTGCCTAATTCTTTCTGAATATCACGTTACGGACTTTTGCGCAATAAAATCGTGTGGACTCAAAGGCAAATTAGTTCGAAATAATCACACCAAAATATAAAATTCTCTGTTTGAAGTAGAGCACTTCAAAATTGAAATTGATGAATACTCGTCACGAAAATTTTGACTTGTCGCGAAATTAGCCTTGGCTAACTTCATTATGAAAAATATGTGTCATGAAGCAAAAAATCGTATCCAAACAAGCATACGTTATCTCAAAAGTAATTCAATAAAACCTTTAAGCATTCCATATACATTAGAGTGGGCCAAAAAATTGACTTAAAGTATATCGAAAATATTATTTGGGAGGACAAAAAAGAATTATTGTCAAAATTTCAGCGCTTTATATTAATATTAAGAGGTCTGTTATCGCAATTTTAGAATTTTTTTTTGTCTATGCAAGTTTTTGACTTTTGACTCCCAAACCATCAATTCAAACGGAATTGACTTGAACATATCTTGAAGGAAATTAAATGGTCTATAAAAAAAGGTCCTAGTGAAATTTTTTGTCAAATGAACCGCTTTCTTATAACCATGTCTTCAACCTTGGTGTGATTTTACAATTTGATTTTTAAACTTTCGAATTTTGTAATTCATGTAAAAATTAATTGCTGAAAAAAGCCAATAACTATTCTTAAAGGAAATTAAATTCTTTACAAAAAAGGTTTAGTAAAAATTTTAGGTAAACATACACGTTCAAAAGCTATTTATAGTTAAAGTTTTGTTTTTACTTTAACTTTAACTATGACTAACTTTTGAACGAGTGAATTTAGCTAAAAATGTTACAAAACTTTTTTTGTAGAGAATTTAATTTCCTTTAAGAAAAGTTATTGGCTATTTTCAGAAATTCATTTTTACATGAATTACAAAATTCGAAATTTTAAAAATCAAATTGTAAAAGCATACCAAGGTTGAAGGCATGGTTATAAGAAAACGGTTCACCTGACAAAAAATGTCACTAGGACCTTTTTCATAGAGCATTTAATTTCCTTCAAGATATGTTCAAGTCAATTCCGTTTGAATTGAGTCAAAAGTCAAAAACTTGCACAGACAAAAAAATATATAAAATTGCGATGGACCTTTTAATATTAAGATAAAGCGCTAAAATTTTGACAATAATTATTTTTTGTCATCCCAAATAATATTTGTAACTGAATTTATATTATTTTTCACAAAACGCAGAAAACGTTCCCATTCTCAAAATAAAATAACAGAAATTAGTTGAGAGTATCTACTAAATAAATTTCAGCTATTTTATTTCTATGCTAGTAACGCTTTCAGCATATTTATAACGTAATTTCTTCTACTGAAAAGTTGTAAAACCAGTTACGTGTTGACAACTTATGACCATCGATTTGAAAGTTTTTGAAGGTCTAAAACTTTTATAAATTATGTTGCTGATAGGCTACTGGACTAATTTTATGCACAACTGGACCCAATATCAAAAGGTTTTTAAAATGTTGTATATACTACTTTTTATATTTTGTTAAAGAAAATACAAAAATATATCATCAGAATAAATTAAACACACTCGAACGTTTTTGTTTAGGGTGTTTACGTAATAAACAAAAATTTGGCAATTATTGGAAACTAAGGGCCTTATTTTCTATATCCCTACGCCTCACTTCACATAGAATTTCTTGAATTGCTATTTTGGTAAACACTTTACAATGGCAGGTGATTGCTAGTGTTGAACACCTGTTGTTACGTTATTTTTTAAAATTAATATATGAAAAACAAATTTTATAAAACGTTTCAGTGAAAAATAACCCACTTTATATGCCAAATCAAGCACAAGTTTTGTTGAAGCGTTTGTGTTTGAATTTTTCGAGAAAAGTTGCAAAATTTGAAACAAGCCATAACTAATATTGATTAAAAATCGGAAAACTGTAAGGAATGCAAAAAAACGGTAAAAATCGCGAAAATTCCCAAAAACTTACTAAGGCCGGGATGATAACAAAGTCTAATATTGTTTAAAAATCGGCAAAACTGTTAGAAAGCTGCAAACATGCATAAACTCGCTTTTATTGCAAACTTTGCTCAAATTCGCGGGAAGTTGCAAAATTTTAAACAAGCCATAATATTGATTAAACATCGCTTAAACTGTAAGAAATGCAAAAAATGCGGTAAAAATCGCGAAAATGACGGAAAAAAAAAAGATTACTAACAACATGATTATAACAAAGTCTAATACTGTCAAACAATCGGCAGAACTGTTAGGAAGCTGTAAACATGCCTAAAGTCGCTTTTATCGTGAACTTTACGAAAATTCGCGAGAAGTTGCAAAATTTTGATCAAGCCATAATATTGATTTAAAATCGCTAGAACTGTAAAGAATGCAAAAAATTCGGCAAAAATATCGAAAATGGCGAAAATTCGCAAAACCTCACTAACAGAAGGATGATAACAAAGTCTAGTATTGTTTAGATATCGGCAAAGCTGTTGGGAAGCTGAAAACATGCCAATAGTCAGTTTTATCGCGAACTTTGCGAAAATTCGCGTGAAAATGGCGAAAATTTGCAAAATCTCACTAACAGTGGGATGAGAACACAGTCTAGTATTGTTTAGTAATCGGCAAAACTGTTGAAAAGCTGAAAACATGCCAAAAGTCGGTTTTATTGCGAACTTTGCGAAAGTTCGCTAGAAGTTGCAAAATTTTTAACAACTCATAATATTGATTAAAAATCGCTATAACTGTAAGGAATGCAAAAAATTCGACAAAAATATCGAAAATGGGGAAAATTCGCAAAAACTCACTAACAGCGGAATGATAACAAAGTCTAATATTGTTTAAAAATCGGCAAAACTGTTGGGAAGCTGAAAGCATGCAAAAAGTAGCTTTTATCGCGAACTTTGCAAAAATTCGCGAGAAGTTTCAAAAGCGGAAACTACCCCTAAAATTTATTAGAAATCGCCAAAGCCGTTAAAATAAAAAGTTCAGAAAAAACGAAAAAAATTGCAAGTTAGCGAAAAATTGCTATATGTAATAAAGAAATTACCTGTAAATAATAAAATTCGCAATTGTAACTGCAAAAAATAATCATGATATTATAAATAATATTTATATTTAATGAAAAATATTGATATTAATTCATAGTTCTATGTGAGCATTGGGAATTCAAGTGATAAATGTAGCAATCCAACGCAATGTAGCAATCCAACGCAATGACGTAGTGTTTTACAAAATTTACTTATTTTTATTCGGCGTTCGCCTTTGTATGTGACGTGCGAGTGAGGTGTTTATCACTGGGGATATAGAAAATTAGGCCCTAAATTTTTATAAAAATTGTAATGATTTCTAGCGATGTAACGATACGCCGTTTTGCCGATCCGATACCGATTCCGATACTTAAAAATAAATATCGCCGATACCGATACGAGTATTGAAATTGAGCTCAAGTTTAGATTAACAAAACTCAAGAAGGGCAATTTTTTTATTATACAAAATTTCAGTGTATGAGATTATTAATATATAAAATTGATATTAACCCAGTAAAAAAATTTTAAATAATTTTTAAGGAACTACATTTTCAGTGCTTCCAAAAAATCTATATTAAAAATATGCAGATAATTAATAGAAAAGCAAGTGTAAATTTGTAATTCCTTTATAATTTTAAAAAATATTCGCCATGCTTTTTAAAAAATTGATTTTTAAGGGACATTTATCAACTAATATTCTTCTAAATAACTTAATAGGTTAATTGTTAAAATTCTTCTAAAAGTTTATATTTATTCACTTAAATTTACATGAAAACACAGTTTTGTGTTTAAATTCGCATGAAAAGGAACAAGTTCTGAAAATGGGTAATTTTTCATCCTTTTTTTGAGGAATCATTATAGAACACCGAAAAAGAAATTTGTCCTAACATCGCTTCAAATTCGGTGATTGGTAATCGAAAAAGAGAACTTCTTGCAATGACAAGCAAATTTGCAATATTTCCGGATCGCGAATTCTATATTTTCATGACTTCTTTGGTGTGTCTTTTTTTGCTGGGAATAAGATTTAAAAAACAAAGAATTGAATTTGAGTTCATGGTAAAATTAACAATAAATAAATTATTGGTTTTGCATAATAAGTTCTTGGTAAAATTAACCAAAAATAAATAATTTGTTAAAAGAAAAACTGAAAAAATTGTTAAAGTATCGTCGTATCGACAGTAAAATATCGCCGATACCGATGTATCGGAAAATCTGAAGTATCGCCGATATATCGGTATCGGTATTCGTTACTTCCCTAATGATTTCTGTAAGTAAACGGGATACATTTACGATTTCAATACTAATATGTATCTCTTTCTAAACATAGAGAAGTTTTTAATAATTTTTATAAAATATTTCAGTCATTCCGGGAGGGCAAGATCAAGTGTGCAATGCGTTTAGTTTTAGCACACTGTAAAGTCGTCATTTCATATTCTGCAATTTTTCGCAAATTATATTGTACAAGTATAGCCCCTCATATATTGATATGCCAAATTTCAAATAAATCTAAACTGTAATTTAGCAATTATTCGTTATCGCTACGCTGTCCGTCTGTCTGTCCGTCTGTCTGTCCGTCCGTCCGTCTGTCTGTCTGTCACAGGCTATTTTCTCAAGAACCGTAAGAGCTACGGACCTGAAATTTTCACAGAATATGTAAAACTTTGGCCGCTACAAACAACCTATATATGCCAGTTAAAAATTAAAGTGTGCTCTAAAGCGAGCAACGAAAAATGTTGAAATACTAATGTAATATACAGACACTTATATATTAATTGGTGTAGTCTGTAGAATAGACTACACCAATTAACACCGATATTTAAAACAATAAAAATTAAAGGGTGTTCTATCAGTTAATGTAATTTTAATATATCTTGGAAACCGTAAGAGGTAAACTCTTGAAATTTTCAAAAACGATAAAACTAAAAAATTCCAAAATTAAAAAATGTCAAAACGAAAAATTTCCAAAATGAAAAAAGCGCTTAAAGGAAAAGAGCACCAAAATTAAAAAAAATCGCTAAAACGCGATAAATCACCAAAACTAAAAAGATTGCCAAAAAACTAAAAAACGCCAAAAACCGAAAAAAGTCGTCAAAACGAAAAAAGCACTACAACAAAAAATATCGCTAAATCTAAAAATATCATCAAAAAACGAAAAAATCGCCAAAAATTAAGAAAATCACCAAAACGAAAAAAGCGTCAAAATAAAAAAACGCCAAAACTAAAAAAATCACCAAAACGAAAAAAAGTGTTAGAACCAACAAAAAAAATCGCTAAAGCTAAAAAATCACCAAACACCGAAACAGGTCCCAAAATTGGCAAAAAGCGCCAAAACTAAAATAAATCGCTAAAACTAAATACATCGTCAAAAAGCGAAAAACTAAAAAAATCGTCAAAAAACAAAAAAAAATTTAAACAAAATCCGAAAAAAACACCAAAATGCAAAAAGCGCCAAAACCAGAATAATAGCTAAATCAACAACAACAAATTTAAAAATAAAAACAATAAAATAAAACGAAAAAGCAAAATGAAAAAATTGTCAAAATGAAATAAGGGCAAAAACGAAAAGGGATATATGTGTATTCGTATGGAACCCTTCCTGTGCGAGCTAAAGTCGCACTTAACTTAATTTATTTACCATTTATTTTGTGAGCAGCTCCAAATTACTAGGATTGTGTTGCATGTATAATTTTACATTGCAATTTTATTTAAACAAATTGTAACTTTGTCAATTCCCAACCGATTTTAATGATTTAAGACTTATGCATGAAAATATAAAAATGGATAGGTTTTCAAGCAAGTGTTGCAAAAATTGTTTGTGTCTTAATGAAACACTTAAAAAATAATAGTTTGAAATTACTTTAACTTCTAGCCCTGTTAAGAATATATCTGCGGCAATAAGGAAAAAGTGCTTAAATCATATTTTATAGTTTTGAAGGAGAGCACTTTTAAACGTTCAAGTGGATTTTTAGAAATTTATTTCTATTGTACTTAATGTTGACTTTTCGTTCTTCAATACTTCAGTTTTTCTGCTATAATAGAGATATTCAATTTGAAATTTAATATAATTTATTAAATTTCAGATATTATTATGAGCTGAATTAAGCAATTGTTCCATATGAGATTATGAGTTGAAAAAGATAAGCAGCAAGTCATTACGCTATAACTTCCTGAAAAGTAGTACGAAATAAATGAAAGTTTTCCCCGAGGTACTCTTAAGTATGGAGAATACAATGGTTAAATTAACTCAAAATTCGCTTATCTCGACTTAAGCACTTATCCCTTATTGCCACAGATATATCGAAAAACATTTTGAAAAAGATTTTTGTATACCTATAATTTAGCTAGAAGCAACATTGATTGATTGGATGACTTTTTTCCCCTTCATACATCGACGCCTCCTTCATACAGCTTGTACGGCTTCCGTGTAAGTTATAAGATGTCTTCAACATTATTTTGTAAAACACCTAGAGTAACATTTTTGTTGAACAATTCCGCCCGCTATAATGCCGCTGAAGGGGAATTTTTTGCTGCTTATTTATTTAGGAGCCAAAAAGACCCATACCGCGAAAAGTGCTTAACACATATTATACGTTAAACATAAGTCCTACAAGATATACTGTGCCCAGTCAGTACAACTATGTGCAAAAGGGGGGAAATTTAACTTCCCAAAAAATGAGATCCAGATGTAAACTTTTAAAACGCCGATATACATATACATATATTTTGTTGGAGGCCTGTACCAGAATCAGCCGTAAGAACCTTGCTATTTTGAAAAAAACATTTTTCTTGTACAGTGTAAATAATCGCAATTTTAGCAAACACTAGATGATTTCACTTTCTTATGATGAAAACCAATATTTATCCATCGATTTTCATAAAACAAACATTATTTTATTTTAAGTATATGGCTTTATGAGTAGTTCTTAAAATGGTAAGTTTTTGTCATTTTCGACTTTTTATAAGTTTTTAAAAAATGAAAGTTTTACAATTTCTTCTTAAAAAATATATTTTTCATCATATTGGTCTGAATAGTTCAGAAAGTATTGAGTTTTTTAAAAAATTATATTCAAGCAGCTTAGAGGTAGTTTTGTTTAAAGTTTCCTAGTGGTTTTTGTAATAAAATTTTACTACATTTTCCCAAGTTATAATAATATCGGTGGAGCATCCTCTCCAAAACCCGAATTTTCGCAAAAATCGGGTAATTTCACTTTAATGTGAATAAAATTAATATTTATCCATCGGCTTTGATGAACTAAAACTTATTTTATTCCTAGTATAAATCGCTTTATGATTAAAAATTAAAAATGGTAACATTTTGCCATTTTCGATTTTTTATAAATTTTTAAAAATTAAAATTTTTCAGTTTCCCACAAGGTAATATATTTTTCATCATTGCGGTGTAAATAATTCCAAAACCATTGATTATATAAAAACAATTTTGTAGCGGCTTAAAAATAATATTATTTCAAGTTTTTTAATTGTTTCTATATTAAAATGGGCCAATCATTTTCTAAGTTAAGATTAAATCAATTAAGCAGCCTCTTCAAAAGTTTAAAATTGTAGGCAAAAATTAAACGAAAGAAATTGTCCATAGAATTTTAAATTTCTACTTTTTTGTACTTAGGGAACCATAACAGATCAAAAAAATATAGTGGGACTCCTCGGCATTTTTCTTACTGCATAGTGTAATTATTGGGAATGTTAAAATTAAACAATGAAGATTTTGTGATTTCCGTGATCAGCTTGTTCTATTTTGTCTGATGGAGGATAATTGGTTTTATTCATTACTTTACCAGATAGATCGCGATGGTCTGGGCCTCTCTATAATAAACAAAAAACATCTTATAGGTACATATGTATGTACATATGTCAGTAGTTTGATGTTTTTTTGCCATTGCTGTAGTATTGCTAAATATCACAAATATTCAAGACTGACTCAAGTTAATTTCTAATTTTCTTACATAGCTTCTTGGAAGTGCTGAAAGTGAAAATAATTAGAAAATTTTTTTAATTCCTTCAAACCCCTTTTTAATGAAAATCCTTTTGAGCAACACCCACAGAAACACAAAAATATTCATAATACTTTTCATATTTTGAATTTGTAAGACTTAATTCCAATATTTGCAAACAAACTCTAGTTAATCCTATTAAGAAATTCTTCGGATGGAAAATCAAATGTAAACACAACCAAAACGTCAAATCAAATAACAGAAACATTGAAAACAAATATGATTTTCATAATCATTAGAATGAGCCACGGGGCGCATGTCACATTATGTTCGAGTTTGAAGGAAAAATATATAAATTTGCCAACTCATGCCAAAAATGGGAGAATATAATAAACTAAAACTAGCCATAAATGTACCTGAATTTGAAAAAAAAAATTGTTTGGTATTTTGGCAAAAATTCCAAATCATTCAATAAAAAGATCCCGTAGTGTTTGAGGGGAAAATATACACAAAAAGAAAACAAGTTAAATAAAAAGGTAGACGAATTGTAATATGCATATACATATGTATGGAGATATGTATGTATGTATGTGCATATGTATGTATGTATACAAATTTGAGTTTTGTTTCTATAGTTGTTTTTGTGGTTTTTGGTATCAATGTCCAGAAAAATCTCACGCTGATTAACTTTGACAGCGATCATCACTGACAATATCACTCATAATCTTTAAAACCACAACAAATGTTTATATTTATGAAATAATAAAAAATAATCGATCATTTGCTGCAATAACATCATAATTAAAAAATTGTTTAGGTAATAATACAGAACTATTTTTCATATCGCTCTGGTATACCCACATTTTGAGAGGAGAATAATATCGCTCAATCGCCTTTTTATTTTTCCGACCTTTATATATTAATATTTTGCCTAATTCCTTTAACCTCGAGGTCTATTATAGACGTCCAGCTTAAAGGATTTGGCAAAGAATTTTATTTTTCCTTTAAGTTATATATAAATTGAAAATATTAAAGCCGTTTTCTGCAAACCTAGTTTTTCGACTTATGACGCTGTTTGAGTAAAGGAGCGATATGCTATTGTTCCATTAACGGCGAAATTTATAGTCTGTAGTTAGCTAACGTGGGTAGTTTAACTAATGAATCTTCATAAAAATATCATTGGTTAAACCACTATAATCAGTTAACTAAACAATGTGAATTTGAGCCTAGGTTAGGTTAGGTTGAACAGGCTGCCAGTTTCTAAAAACCGGCCCACTTGGGTCCTTTGGTCTCGTTGTAATGCCTGGGGTGGGTAGTAGGAAATTTAAGAAGGTGCCCTGCCTATCCCAGAGGTTGGGTCGGTTGTTAAACCAAGCCGAGTACCGTATGAATGAATATATTCCCCTAATGTCGCATTGGCCCAGGTCTGCTAGTTCGGATAGTGACGGATTTCCCAAATATGACGCCCTATTTCTAAATAGTGCTGGACATCGATAAAGGAGGTGCTTGATATTCTCCTCCTCCTCGTTTTGACAACTTCTGCAGAAATCGTTGAAAGGAAGATTTAATCTTCTCGCATAGGCTCGAATGAGACAGTGCCCCGTTATGACCGCTACGATTATACGCAGTTTTGAGGAAAGTGTAAATTTTAAACTCGTTTTCTGTAAAACTAGTTTTTTGAGTTATGACGTTATTGCAGCAAATTAGCGATATGTACATACATATACTTATATACATACACATAAATAAAGAAATACATGCTGTATGCACAAAAAACTAACAAACTTGTCTAATTATGGTATTGTCTTGTCGTATCATGTATTTGCAGCACCAAAACTACCTGCCACTTTGCATGATTTTCATCATATGAATGGTCAAGCCACATTGGATGTTATGTGTCGTAATGCTTCAACAGCTGGCGGCATATTGGCGACCCATCAAATGGGTGCACAAGGTACCCCAACTGTTTTACTTACTGGTAGTCATAGTCCCAGTAGCATGGTACAAATCTCTTGTAATTTAGCTGCCACTAACAATTCTGGTCGTACTAATTTCACCAATAAACAACTGACCGAGTTGGAGAAGGAATTTCATTTTAATCGCTATTTGACAAGAGCCAGACGTATAGAAATTGCTAATACTTTGCAATTAAATGAAACACAGGTACAGTTACACTTATCTTTTTTAACTTAATTGTGGAAAATTAATCAATTGTTTCTTTTAATTGCAGGTTAAAATTTGGTTCCAAAATCGTCGCATGAAACAAAAGAAACGCGTTAAAGAGGGTCTTATACCAGCCGACATTTTAACACAACACACTGTGACCACTAGTACGAACTCACCTCCTGCCATAAATTCTACAACTTCTCCAACAGCATCAGTAGTGACACAATCAAATAACCTCAAAAATTCGGCAACCACTAAATGTCCAAATGTCAACAACCGCAGCAATAATAGTAGCAACAGCAATGTTCATAATAATAACGGCAAGGCAACAGCAACACCCTCCTTAACAGAATGTCAGGTGGCAATGCAGCATAACAGTGACAACAGTCGAGAGTCAATGTAAAAAAGCACACTCCAGATTAAAAGCACACTCCAGATTACACCGAATGAACTAAATTAGTGTGCGCTTTCCACAGTACACATACGACTAATTTGAGTAGAAAATTTTTATGGGAATCGCTCAAAAATCTGCGTGCTTTTCATGTAAATTTGCTACTCAAGTAGAACGTCTGGATTAGGGAAACAGTACATAAATATTTTAGTCCTTTTTATTGCCAAATGACAAGTAAATTTTAATCTAAAAAAAACAATGCATAAACTCACAATTTGCTCATTTGGCTGTGATAAAAATAAAAAAATATGTAGGCTAATTAAAAATAAATCAAAAATCATTTGAATCCAATCAATCAATATGTACATAATTACACAATAAAAAACTTTTAATTTATATACATGCATATATAAAAATAGATAAAATAATTAAGGGTACTCACATAAACGCGCTGAAATGCCAACTGTGCTATTGAGCGAATTAGAGAGTTTTGTTTCTCTAAATCACTTTTTATACTGCTGGGCAGTTTTAAACAGTTAATGCCAAGTTAATAGAAACTAAAAAATAATAATGATAATTGTAAAATATTCGAAAACAAAACAATAGAAAAATTTTACTTTATCTTAAAACAACGAAAGAAAGAAAAACCTTATGTACTATCAATTCTGGGAAATCAAAGAATTTAATGTTTTTAATTCATTTACCTCGAGCGAGTTTGGAAAAAAAGTATTTTGTCAAGACGGAGGATAGCGCACAACTAAAGCTAAAACCCAAGGCGAATTCATACCAGATGGTCTCGACAGCTCAAATGACTAAGAATTCTGCTCTATTTTGACTGTCAAAATTTGTTAATAAATTTTAATTTGTTAGTAAATTTTTAATTGTTTAATAAAATGTAGGAAACTGGAGACCAAATGTATGTACCTAAAACTTAAACTCCGGTTGTGAGAACTACCCAGCAAACCAAAGTCAAGCACGTGAGCACTGACAATGGAAGTGTAGCGGCTTCCGAAAGTGGCGCTACTCTGTTCTACTGTGTACGTTGAAAAATTAAGTTTATGTTAATTTTTCCGTTGTTCCTTGGAATATTAATCATGCCCAATTATTTCTGAATATAGCGTTACGAACCTTAGCCTAATAATCAATTTGGATTCACAAAGTCAAGCGTTTGAAATAAAGTGGCACATTATATATTACGCTTTCGAACTAATATAATTTGTTTTGGCCTAAATGCATTGTTTGACTGAAGCAAAGTAGTAAAAATAGGAGAAAATATAGAAAATTAACTAATACCGAGATATATAATACTTCGAAATTGATTTTTTTACACAATATAATCGATGAACTTAACTTATTGCGTTGAATTTTAGGTCTGAGCAAACTTGCTTACAGCGAGATGTAAGAAGAAGAAGAAAATGATAAACAGTTTCAAGAATTTTTTTTTCTTTAGTTCGGGAAATGTTAACTGATCCAAATTTTTCAGAACTATATGATACATACCAGTCTTGATAAACCACCCATTAATAAACTTCAACTTGCAGCTGCGAAAAAATGTGTCGTGGACGTGATTCGGTACGAATTTCGTGAAGGTTAGGTTGGGTCCATTTGTCCCTTCGTGTCGCCTGAAGTGGATAGGAGGAGATTTAAGAAGATTATCTGCCTATCCCAGAGGTTAGGTCGGTGTTGAACTAAACCGAGTACGGTATGAATGAATTTATTCCCCTTATGTCGCACTCCCCAAAGTCTGCTAGCTTAGGTAGTGACAAACATCGGCAGACAACTTCTGCAGAAGTCGTTGCAAGAGAGATTTAATTTCCTAACATAATCACCGATGAGACAATGTCCCGTTGTTACCACTACGAGTATACACAGCTGTTGACGCGGAAGCCGCAGTATAGTTGCAGACCTTGTGAGGTTATATTGGGGCCAGATGGATCTAGAAACCTCACTTGTGATTTCGTTTGTCCATCTGGTTTGTGCTTCCTTCCCTCAGTAGTTGATGCTAAATTTGTATTTTGCATCTTTTTAGTGGAACAACTACTAACAGTCGATATCCTTTTCGTGCAAGCTGGCACCAGCCTTGGCTAGCTTGTACGGCATTCCCCAACTGATTCCGCACTACACGCGGCCGAGACCACGCAAAGGTGGAAGAGCAGCGAGTTTGAACGGCAAGTACCTTATTACTGAGCGGTTAGTTGTTAAAATGCCATTGTTTATATAGATACATTTTTTTGGATAACAAAATTTTTTTTTAACTATTGTGCAATTTTATCTAGAGATTATTTCAATATTTTTTTTAAAGGAAACTGCAGTAAAATTTTTTTAACTAAAATTTATTGGATAAATACTACTGAAAAATTAAGCAAGCACACCTATTAATTAATTCTCGCTCGGCAGCTTATATTAAAAACAGATTTGGATAATTTAATATTGTTTTCAATGCAATATTGACATATGATTTTATTTTTATATATTAAGAAACAAGCATGAAGTTTTGATTTCTCCTTAAATCTAAAATGTTTTCAAATTTGCAGCATTTTGTCATGAATGGCATTAAAATTTTGAAAAACTTCAGGCAATTTTTGCCATCTTTACTGTTTGCCGCTCAAAAACGAATTAAATATTAGAACAAGTTCTATTCCTAAACGGCGCCGCTCTGCCGCTTAAAAATGCCGCTTTGCCGCTCATTGCGTGGCCTGGGGCTTACTGTCGGTACATGTACGATTCGATCGAATACCCGTTTGTACCTTAACCACTTGACCGATCTTTTGATTGTCGACATTTCAGCCTGTATGACGCTACATTTATTGGGTATTCTAAGTTGGAAGTGTGGAATGAAGAAGACTCCTCAAACTCAAGTGCCTGACTTGCATCCATCGGTGTAGACTTCAAGCACATCCTCATATTGATGAATGTTAGTTTTCTAAGAGGATAAGCTCGAGAAATCCACCTCGAATCTTTTGTCGGGCATGAGAGCAGGAGAGCAATAGTCAATGGGGTCGGGTAGATCGGAAATATCGTCGCATGGCCTACATTATATTGTTTTCATGCACCTGAGGCATTTAGTCATACTGCCGAATTCATTGCCACTTGTTTGATCATGAGATCGGCGGGAAGCCAATACAGTATGTTGACCAGTGTAGATGGTGTAGAGCGAGGTGCACCAGTAATCATCAGAGCAGATGTTCGGAGAACCCTTTCAATCATTTTATAGTAATGTGACTTTGTTTAACGGAGTCCACCAGATAACAACCACATGCATTAGTATGGACCAGTGATGCCATTAGGATATGAAAGATACATTTTTCGTATCTTTTGATGACTTTAGGTACGATGTATAATCCTGACATTTTTCGTATCTTTTGAATCTGTACGCAAAATGTACAGAAATAAAATATTAGACTTTCCGTCTCTGATAAAGTTTTTTACTCGTATATTAATTTTTACAAAATTTAATTTATTTTGACAACATCCAAACATAGTTACATATAATTAATTTTAAAGTTTGCTTACTGTATTTTTAAAAATTACATACCTAATATTTATGACGTAAATAAATATAAAAATGAATTAATATGATATCATTTTCGTTCATTTCATTCATTAAATATGAAATAAAAATGTTAATACATCAACGCCTTTGAGCGAAATGATCGTAAGCGACCTTTTGTAAAAGACAAATTCTTTTTATTGAAATCAAAATTTTATGAGGATACACATAGTTTAAAATCGTAAAAATATCAAAATTTTTGATAACTTTTGAAATACAGGCTATATAATTTTATCGTAAGCGACAGATTATGAATATACATTAAGCGGCCCATCCATAATACAATATTATTGCATATGTTATTGTACATATTATTGTAGTTCTGACCTATACTATGCAATAAATATCGCAATATTTTCAAAGAAAATATTGCCCAATTCTGCTGACAGTGAAAAAGTAAATATAACACTGAACAATGTTGCCACCATATTACACAATTTTCCTTATTGTACAATAAAAATCAAAGGCATTTTGGTTTTTGCCAATATATTGTGCCATCTTCGAATATGACATACACATTGGCTATATTATTGTACAATACAAAAAATTGCAGAATTATATTGCAAGTGGGTGGGCCGCTTTATGTTTAAATACAATAAAAAACCCTCCTCCTGTAAAATTAAATTTTTGTCGCTTACGATCATTTGGCGCTAAGGAGTCGATATGTTAAACGTTAAAAATGGACTTTGAAATTTTTTTCAACATGTATCTTTTTGGGAAAAAATTTATCTTTTTGGAAGCTAAAATGTATCTTTCTCGAAATTTCACTGGCAACACTGGTATGGACTTTAACACCATTTTAAAAAGCCAGTTGACATTTGCAGGATTTATGCCCCATATATTGCCGACTGCCCTTTTACAGATATATATGACTCCGTTGAGAGTCGGTAACGTGCAAGTCGGTGTCTTATATGTTCTCGTGAAAAGAACAAGGTCCGTCTTTTTAGGATTAGCACTGAGGCACTTTCGATGGATGCTCCATCTACTTATGATTTTTAATGCCGATTGAAGACATTGAGATAGTGTGTCTAGAAACTTACCAGATACAACCACTGCAACATCATCCGCATAGGGTACTAATTTAAACCGCATAGGTTTTAATTTCATTAGTGCCAAGTTTATCGCGATATTCCATAGCATAGGTGAGAGAACACTTCACTGGGGGTACCTCGCCTAGGATAGTAGTTTGCGCCATCGTGGACAAAATTACCCTATTAGTCAGGAGTCCCTGGATAAAGCCAATTATTGACCGAACAATGCTCGGTCTTTTTAGTGCCATAATAAGTGTTTAAGATCTTACATTGTTAAAGGCACCTTCTATATCAACAAAGGCCGCCAATTAATTTTCTTTGTGTGCCACGGAACTTTCAATAAACCCAACGAACGAGTGAAGTGCCGTCTCAACTGATTTGCTCTTCGTGTAGGCATGTTGAAAGGTTGATAGAAGGTTCGGAGATTGTTGATCTAAGGTGTAGATCAATTATCCGTTCCAGAGTTTTTAGGAGAAAAGATGATAGCCGGATGGGTTTAAAATCTTTCAGGCTTACGTGAGTGGTCTTACCCTCTTTGGGGATAAATACCACGGAACATTTGGTCCATGCTATAGGAATTTATGAACAGTTTAGGCAGGCCGAGTATATTCGAATGAGCCATGCAGTGATTACGTCTGCATTACGCTGTAGGTCAGCTGGTATAATGCCGTCGTGACAGGTTAGAACCTAAGGATTGTGGACAAAAATGGCTATTTAATTTAATCTAATTAAATACCAAATTTGAAAGATGTCAATAAAAGAGTCCAGTTGGGGTGAAATATCCCAATAACAGGACATAATAGACTTTCAAAGGTTGGTGGGAATCACCAGCCTGGAATCGGCAAATTAGACGGGATAATAATTTGCGGGGAAAGTTTAACAAAATGGTTTTACTTACAGCTTAGGACGGGTTAGGTTATCTAAATTGGAGCAGGAGGGAGTTCTTAAATATTCCAATTAAATAAAAACACCAAACCAAGAATTTAGAGTAAAATTCACTTACATAATTTTATTCAGTAATTGGGGAGACAGTTGGTGGAGAATTCTTAACGACTGGGAGGTTAGAACCAGAATTCGAAAACTTATGATTACAAAAAGTTTACAAAATGTTTCGCGCTACTCCAATAATGGAAAGAAACTCACCATAATTTTAGTATACGATCAGAGATGGGAATGGTAAACAAGTAATTTTTAGTACATATTCAATACATTATATAGCAACTCTCAACATCTAAAAAGTACTTGTTTAGGCCAAGTTAAATATTTACATTTCATATAAAAAGGTGAGTTTGTTTAAACAGGTTTAAACAGATTGTATGGTTGCAAGTTCTCTCGTGAAAGGGGCGCAACCGGGAAAGTGTGTGTTCGTCAATACATCTAAGGTCTCCTGACTACTGGTAGTCCAACTGCCACATATTTTTTTAATAAAACTGGGGAAAGTTGGAAGAGTAGTCAAGATTTTGCGAAGGCGGGTAGCCTAACGAGCTTTTTGAACTTGTTTACAGAGGCTTTATGGGCTAACTAGTTTCCCAGTCTCTTTGCCTCATTTGGGTGCCCCTGTGGCTGAGTGGTAGCGACGCTAGCCTGTCAGTCCAGAGGTCGTGGGTTCGATTCCTGCCATAGACCCTGGGTGTTTTTCCGCAAAAAATAAAATAAATAAAAATGAAAAAATAAATATTTTGCGACTCTCTTTACGAGCGTTCGATATTTCAAGGCTTCACGATGTTGCCTTTCTCCTGCCGCGCAGCACCCTACGTCTGCATGATTCAGCTGTCCCTAAGTTGAAAGAATTTGTAACGTTGTCAACTCCGATATCAATGTCGTGCCTTCGTTAATGATGGACGATTGTGTAAGAAAATCAGAGAGATTAATCCTTTGTTCTTACCAATTTGCTTTCTTCCTGTTTGTTATGGGCATTTCGTGAAAGTTATATAAAATCCATTCTCTGAATTTCATGAATATTCGCGTATATCTTATTATTGATTTTATATTATGTTTATGTTTTAACGTCTGAAATGTTGTGCAAGTTTATTACATTTCTGTGGTTTTCTTGTCGATTTTGTCGTTTTGAGTTATCGATGGCAAATTACATTTTTTATATGCTCTTTTATATGAACCAAAATTTTCGCTAATAACATGGACTCATTCCGATTTCTTTTTTTTTCTAAAAACAACGTAACTTCTTAATTTGTTTAAATATTTTTCAGCTCTAATGAACTAAATCGACTTATAATTCCGTGCTGTCAATTTATTGCCGCTGAAAAACACATAGCCATATCCGAAATATTTGTTGGTTATTGTTCAGTTAATAAAAACTTATAGTGACTTGTGAAAGAATTTTTTAGGTGAAAAAATCCCTTGTGCTTGAATTAGTTCAATGCAAACAACTGTTATCGACATAATCTTTTTTTATGCACACACTTTTAGTGTCCTTGGCAAATTGTTTTTTAATCATTATCTAGGATGTTACCCTTAGGGAACTTTTGCCTGAAATTTTTACATAAACCTCTTACCTTATACGTTTACATAACTGCCCAAACAAAAGTTTGATGAAAATCACACAGAGTCAGTAGTATTAAAAATAAAGTATTTTGGCTCTCCTGAAAAAATTTATTTTTAGACATACGCACTTATTTAAGAAAACCACAGATTTGTGCTAAGCGTTTTAATAACTTTTTGACAGTTCATTTCGATAGGGCGTTTACTTGAGGACCCTTTATATAAATAAAATGCTTTAAATTTCAAATAAAACTTAAGGTGTATCAAAAGAAACTCAGGGTTTTTCTATTGTTAATAAAAAGAAATGTAATTGAAGCAAATAAACTAATATCGAAAAGCAAAATTAAAGTTGATAAGTTAACCTAAATTTAATGCAAAGTAGAAATCAAGTTAATAAAATTATAAGTCAGTAATTGAATAGATTGAGATAAATTTTATAAATTAATCAAAAAAAAAAGGATTAGAGACCGAATGCCCATTGCAAATATGAAAGGGCTCATGGAATTTATTATTTTCATTCAATATAAAAAAGTTGCCTTGCAGTCTCTAGATTTTCGGTTTTTCGCAACGGTAATACATTAAAAACAATTTTATCTTAATTGACTATAAATTCTTAAATGTTTCCATTACTTCGATAATAATTACTTTGGAATTATAATAAAGTTAAAGTCCCATTAAAATTAAGGCAGTTCCACAAAATAATTCATTAATAGCTTAAGGCCGTTTCAGACTATAGCCCTGTTCAATAACTGAAAATTGTTAATAATTGTTAATAGTTTTCACTGAAAAGTGTTCACGTACCGAACACTTTTAGTAATAATTATTAACAATTGTTAACAATTTTCAGTTATTGAACAGAGCTTATAATACAAGTATTAGTACTTTTGAAGAAAATGCATCCCTGATCTAATTATGGTTTGAAAATTTTCAAAAAACAATAACAATTTATCATGTCAGAGTTTCGTTTTACTCAAAGGTATTAATACTTGTATTATAGTCTGAAACGTCTTTTAGCAATATGATCCATAATTTTTTTTAGCTCGTACATAGTTATTTAATTAATAATCGCCGGCATGAAGTAAGTCTGCAGAGAAATGTATAGATCGGAAGTTGTTTAATTTGGTCGGGACTTATTTCATTTTCAAATAATTAAACTGCGATGATGCTGAAGTTTCCGGCCGCTTAAAGATTCTCTCCTCTGGTGTGTCGAATAAAAGCTTCACAAAAAACGATCTTCTGCCTAACCAGCCGTTGACACAGCACAAGGATTTTATTCTCTGGAAGGAGTTTATGCCACAAATTTAGAGGTGGAAATCCTTAAACGCGTCTAAGCGCTTGGTGGGCACCCCTCGCTGAAACTAGAAACGGTTACATTCGTATATACATAGCGGGTGTACTGAATCTGAAAATCTCTTCAGTACTCTAAACTTTTTAGATTTATAGATTCCAAAATCTTAGCTCCTGCAAGCTCTTTAGTTGTAAATCGAAGCATTAAATAATTATTTTCTATTTCTGACTTGATTTGTAATGTAATCACATTTTCCCACAAATAGTTTCCCCTTTCTCAATTGAGAGGAACAACTTAAAGTAAAATCTTTGGCCTGTTTCAAATGCAATTTGTAAATAATTCTGTTGTAATTTGTATATAATTAATAAGTTATCGTTCAAATTTTTATTAAATGTATTAACTCTCATTTTACAGTAATTGTAACTGATATTTACTTTAAGTATATTTCTCGTTATTTATCTTTATTTATGAGTTTAAAAATTTTTGTAGCACAAGTAATCAGAATATAGAAAAACTAGTCCTTATTATTAAAGAAAATTTAAAAATACAAAATGTAAATTATACAAAAGAAAACCTGAAATAAAATAAAAAATATTGTTTGAAAAAAGTAACAAGTTTCATTCAAAGCGAACGCGACATATTAGGGATGGGCAAAAATATCGATATATTGATATTTTCTCGGAATTATATATCGTTATTTTTAATTGCAATATATCGATGTTTTTTAAAAAGAAATTAACAATATCAAATTTGAAATTTTTCTATATGTATTAATTTAAGTATAATTTTGTTGATATACGTTGCATGATCATGGCTGGACTGGCAGTGAATTCTACGAAAAAAATGATGCACGAAAAGTGATTATAGGGTTTGTAAGACAGGGAATATCTACTCTCTAAAAAGAAAAAAAAAATAATCGTAGAAGGAAATTAAAAGCTTTGATAATTTTTCTATTTCTGACTTGGGTTCCCATGGAAGACTAAAAATTTCGACTCTTTTAAAATTATTTTTAGCAAAGATTTATACATAACCAGCAGTCTAATTCTTCTTTCAAATAAAGCTAATTTTAATAAAATCGAACGCCAATGTTCAAAGTTATGTCAATTCCAAATATTATTCTAACGCGACCAGAAGGTTTTTCCAAACAACCGGATAAGAACGATTGAATAGCGGGATTCTGAAGAAATACGACGAAAAAGTGGGTTTTTATAAAATATCTTGTGGAAAGCGGGATGATGTAAAAACACTCCATTTATATGATAATACGAGTATGCACATGATTTATTTTAAATATATGCATTTATAGAGTTCCAGTTACTGGAAATGCAAAACCACGTAAGTAATAAATAATTCAAAATCGCATTGCTATTTAATTATTGCGTATTACATCGAAGCTCATGTCCTTACAAATTTTCAAGCCTTTATCATAAAAATCAACCAAATTAAAAACGAAAAAAGAAACTTAACTTCAGGAACTTGAAGGGCATACATATTTTATTTAATTTTTTCTCTCTCTTATAAAATTATGAAAAGTAGGTGCGTGATTTTGCATTTCAGTTAACGATATGTACTAGGAAGTTCATTAAAATTTAAAAACGTGCGTTTTTAAACGTTTTCTTTAAATCGTCATTTTTAATTTCTCCGGTACGATGAGACAAAAATCCACGTATGGTTGGCATTAGCACTCAACGAAATGAGCTAACCCACAACTAATAAATGAATGTATTTTTGAAATATGAAACAAGAATTTTTAATTAATATGTATGATTATTTCAAACGTATTTGCTTTGTGAATCCAAATTGATTATTAGGCTAAGGCTCGTAACGTTATATTCAGAAACAATTGGGCATGATTAATATTCCAAGGAACAAGGGAAAAATTACCATCAACTTAATTTTTCAACGTACCCAGCAGAACATATAACGCCACTTTCGGAAGCCGCTACACTTCCATCGTCAGTGCTCACGTGTATTTGCTTATCACCACTTGTCAGGTTGCTCTGTTGAATGTGATTTTAATTCTTATATACACAACTTCCTTGGAATATTAATCATGCCCTTAGCCTAATAATTAATTTGGATTCACAAACCAAATACGTTGGAAAGAATCATATTCATAAACAATTAGATACTGGGTTGAGCTTTTTACATGTTCATATATACTTAAGTATAAAATCAAACCAAAAAAGTTTGTCTTGAGTAGAACCAAAATCAGAAAAATGGAATGGAAATGGAAAAATGGAAAGGAAGAAAAATAAACCGATGGCAACACTGGGAAATTGCAGTTAATATCAGCTTGAGAGTGATATAATTCTCGTATTCAATGTTCACGAAAAAGTTTTATATATAAGAATTTAAATCACATTCAACAGATCCACCTGACAAGTGGTGATAAACAAAATACACGTGAGCACTGACGATGGAAGTGTAGCGACTTCCGAAAGTTGCGCTACTCTGTTCTGCTGTGTACGTTGGAAAATTAAGTTGATGCTAATTTTTTCTCTTGTTCCTTTGAATATTAATCATGCCCAATTCTTTCTAAATATAACGTTACGAACCTTAGCCCAATAATCAATTTGAAAAAATTTTTAAGCGTACAGATTAAAGATAATTTTGTGTCGAACATATGATACATAAAGTCGTTTAGACCCAACAAAAATAAGAAAACTGTAAACCAGTAAGTGAAAAAATGCGAAGTTATCTCTCATACAAAATTGCTTAAATTCAGTTTATAGCAGAGTGTGCAAACAAACGAAACTTTTCGCAAACGTTTCATCCGAAGATACAATCTTTTAAAATATATTTAATCGTTTCGTACATGAGCGAAACCAAAACAAATACTTTTGCAATGACAAAAAATGGAAACAAAACAATTGGCTTTTCACTCATCTGCAAGCAGAAATGTGTTTCGTTTAATAGTTCATACACCAACATAACACATTATCTACTATGATGAGCAAATCAATCGGGAAACGTTTGCAATATATTTTCTTAAAATTTTTAAAATTTTGTTCGCGTTCTTCTCTTTTCTAGCTGCGTACATATAAGTTAATGTACATTTTGTGTACACAAGCACAAACAATATGTACAGAACTAAATGGGACTAGGGTGACCGTTGAAAATGTTTAAAAAGTGGCACAAAAAGGGGATTTTGAGGAAAAAAGTGGCACCAAAAAGGGGATTCTTTCAAAAATAGGGGCAAATTTTTTGAAAAGGGAATAATTGAACCAAATTCTAATATTTAATGAGTTTCTAGGGCATATAAAGCTTTTGAAATAAAATGAATCAATTTTGATGTTTTTTTCGTTCAAAAAACTGACTGCTTTTTATATAAATTTTAGACAAACAATGCAAACAAGCCTTGTTTGTATAAAATTTATGTGAAAGGCACTCACATTTTTTTAGCAATTTCCATAAACAATTTTTTACTCAAGTCGCTTGTTTGCATATGGAAACAGCACATTAGTAAAGTATATCGAAAAGCAGTTTCGCTGAGTAAAGATTTTTGCATAGCCGTCCTTCGGTCGGCGAGGCAGCTGAGTATACTGAGAGGAGGAAATCGTTAAGACCGGCCGAAGGCCGCTTTTCAATATACCAAGAAGAAAAAATACTTAAGCCCGGCCGAAGGCCAGCTACGCAAAGAATATTTTGTAGTAAATTAAAATTTCTTAACAATTTTAATTAATTTCCAAATATTTCTTTGAATCGACGATGTCGATTGGACATATTTTAAGCATTGTTGACGCTATTTGCAAATTGTTTTTGATTTTATTTCACTTTTTAAAATGCAATAACTTCAATTGATCTTTTATTACTTGTCACCGATTGCAGAAGTAAAAAGTGAATAGTCAAAAACATGTACATATATTTGAATTTATTTTCATTTTTAAAAGTGTCATAATGGTCATAATAATAATGTCATAAAGTCCATGGCACTATTAAAAGTGTCACAATGTCCATGGATGTTATGCCATTTTTAGCAGTGACATAATGTCTTTGGACATAATGTCCAAAGACATTATGTCACTGGATATTGTGACATGGCACCAAAATTTGCATGAAAATAATTTTAAAAATATTTAAAGCTGCGTAATTTTTATAAAAATTTTTAATAAGACGTTCTTGTTTGTGTTAGTGAATCAGGGTGTTATTTTTAATAATTTTAATACAATAATGAATATCTATAGATTTAACTATTTCAAAAAAGTTTTTGTCATAAGACTTTACATGATAGACTCAAAAACAAATTTTTGTCTTGAGATTTTTTTTTATAAAAACAGTTTCGTGCCATAAAAAGCATATATTAAAACAAGAAGCATCATTTCATAAAAAGGGGCAAAAAGGGGCATAATATTACAAAAGGTGGCAGATTTAGGGCATTTTAAAAAAGGGGCACCTAAAGTGGCAAGGCAGTTGAAAAAGTGGCAAATTGTCACTTTAGTCGCAAAACGGTCACGCTGAATGGGACTATCATTCTCGTTGTTTTTGTTTTGTTTTTGTTTTACATATTGAAAAACACAAAATTAAACGAAACCAAACGTTTCGTTTAGTTTATTTTCCTACTCTTGTTTATAGTTAAAATAATATTTTCAATCAAACATTTTTAATGTTACATGTCTTACTTGACTTCACCACCCTCACACTGGGAACAGGTATGAGAAGAGCTCTGATGATGAGATAGTGATTGATCTTGAATATATCAGTTCGACGCCTATACAGACAAGAATTTCTCTTTTCAGTTACTACATGCTTTGAAAATTCCTTTCTCAAAAAAAATTATTTAATTGAAAAATTGAATTGAATGAACTTAATCCTAGATAATTAGCAGCCATATGCATAACGAAAACTTGGCATGAAGTTATCATAAATGACGAAATTGAACTGAAGTGTAACGAATTTTAGTATAAAATTTTAACTTAAAAGTCACTGTAGATTGTAGCCGAGACTTATGGCTATATTCTGTAATGACTTCTAATTTCAAAATATATGGAAAAACTCAGCAGTATCCTGTTCAATATCGTCACTCATACTAACTTCATGCCTAGTTTTCGTTATGCATATGGCCCTAAATATCGTTGGACTAGAAATTTTCAAGTAATGAGTTTAGAATCAATGTCTGGCTGAAAAAGGAGAAAAATATTTTTTCATTCAGTTGAAAATTTTCCAATTTTTTGGCAGTAATTAAAAAATAGAATTATAAATTTAAAAAATCCAAAAAGCGGGAGAAAGCGTGATAAAAATCTTAGTCGGGATCGAAGTCTTAAAAGCGGGATAATACCGCCTATAGCGGGATGTCTAGTCAGATTAAACTTACCTTATAACTTTTTTGCAAATAGGTATAACAATTGCTAAGTTAGCTTAAATAAAAAAAAAACATCTTATTTCAGTATAAATGTTTCTATGTAACCTTAGAATATGAGCATCCCTTTTTTTTATATAAACGTTTATTTATTCACAATTCTTAAGCTTAAACTATAAATAAACAACTAGTATGAAATATAATGTATAAATACGCTGTCCCCTAACGGGCTCTCAAGTATACTACATATCGTGTACATGTCTACAATAATCATATTTTTCAACATTTTATATCACCTTTTATACAAAAGAAAATGTATATTAATTATATTGTTAATGTAATGGAAAATGTTAAAACATTACTCTTTAAATGGCAAGGATGTGATCAAAGGTACAGTCAGGAGGATAAAATAAGTTTGAATGATGTATTATTCGGAAAGCCACCAATACTTGTATATATTAGTTGTTACATTTCTATCATTTAGAAAAATGCTTGTGTCAAATCTGCTATTTTCTACTGTGAGCTCTCTACTAAGTATAAAGCTATATATATATATATATATATATATATATATATATATATATATATATATATATATATATATATATATATATATATATATATATATATATATATATATATATATATATATATATATATATATATATATATATATATATATATATATATATATATATATATATATATATATATATATTAGCTCTTCTATATATGTGGTAAAATATGGGGATACCACTTTCATTTTGTAAATATCCGTTTCTATCGAGGTACAAAAATGCTTCGGGTGGTACATAACCACTTTGCAGTGCATTTTGTATATATGTGTCATTAGCATAATATGGAGCCATTATTAAATTATTTTCTGTGCAATTAATACTTCCCAAGATATGGTTTCTAATAAGATGGAACATGAGGTTGTCTATTCTACTTATTTTAGAAGTGAAATAAATTTGTTTATTTGATATATATTTTTTATAATTACTGTTAGATGATCTGTAAAGAAAAGTATAGCACCTTAAACATTTTCTTTCAAAAATACGTATTTTTTCCATATACGAAGGGGAAACGTTAAACCAAATCTGGCAACCATATGTAAGTATAGGCCTTATTAAAGATTGATATAAAATTAGCTTAATTTTTGGCTTAATATATTTTGAATAAAATAGCGACTTGTACATAAAGAAAGCTTTTCGCGCTTTTATTAACTGCGAATTGATATGATCATGAAAATATAAAAATTTCTCAAGATGGATTCCAAGATACTTAACACACTGTTTATTATGGATATTTATTGCGTCATGTGATGTTATACTGAAATCCTTCCAGTGCTTTCTAACATTACAGTTGCACTTTCCCACAGGAGGTCGGAAAAGTATGGTTTCACATTTATTTATGTTTATTTTTATTTTCCAATCATAAGCATATTTTTCTATTATATTAAAGTAAATTTGGAGTTTTTCATTAATTTTTTCGATTTTGTTATCGGAATGATATATAATTATGTCATCCGCGAAACTTATGATATTATCGATTCTGCTTAAGAGATCATATATAAAAATATTAAATAGAACGGGTGAGTTTACTGTTCCCTGTTGTAGACCATTTACAATAGCAAATTTCTTTGTGCTTAAATTTTGCATATTGCTGACTAAAAAACTTTTGTCGTTTAACATATTGTATATAAGTATTATTAAGTGTAAAGGGAATTCATAAGTGTCAAGTTTATACATTAGACCAGGTATCCAGATATTATCAAAAGCTTTCTCAAAGTCTACAAGGCATGCACCAGTACATAAGGATTTATTAAGATTCCAATTTATATTTGAGACAAGCAAATGAATTGCATGGATGGTAGAATGCTTATATTTAAAGCCAAATTGCCTATTGTTAACAATATTATTTTTATCACAAAACTTTACTATGTTATTGTTGATTCCTATTTCGAATACTTTGCTAATATTTGGTAGCATGCTAATAGCTCGAAAGTTCTTAAGGTGACTAATATCTTTATCTTTTTTGGGCAGAACAATTACTTTTGCAACCTTCCATGCTTGCGGGAAATATGCGTTGTTAAGCATATTGTTAAATAAAGTACAATATTCCATTATAATTGCTTCTGGAAGATTCCTTAAGATTATATTAGGGATATTGTCTACGCCTGTAGATAATTTTTTCCTTAAGTTGCGGAAAATGTACAATATAGAATCTTTAGTAATAAAAAAGTTTTCATTTGAAGAATCATTTAATTCATTAGCTTTTTTTGATCTACTAAATATAGTAAGCTGTGATTGATTATATTCATACCTATTCTTCGTTTGTAAAAAATTCGAAAACCAGTTATTAACTTCAATTTGTAAACTGTTCTCCTGATCTATCTCTTTGTGCGAATGGACCGATTCTAAATAAGAGCCTATAACGTTTAAAACTTGTTCTTGATCACCAACTAAAAATGTATTATCATTGCAATCTTTCTTCAATTCATTAGGATTTACGCCCGCATTTCTAAGTAATATTTCATCTTCTGCTGGAATCTTCATTAATTTTATTTCCTTGGGTTGTGTTGGCCTAAATTGTTTTTTAGCTTCTCTGAAAATATCTGCTCCATTTCTGTGATCAATTTTTGAAAGTTTATTTTGTAAGTAACTGTTTACTGATAAAATAAAGTTGTCATTGATAAGTTTTTTGACTAGTTTTAGTTCTGTTTTTAGTAGATTTAATGCATACAAAGTTAAGACACGTTCAAACCGATTATGCTTTTTAATTTTTGTAAGTATTTCACTTTTATACCATGCAATCTTTTTATTATTGGGTTAATACATTTTGAGCTGGAATCTGAATTTGGATATTTAGGGACCGAATTTTCGATCGAATTATTCAAAACTGTATCTAATTTATTTAGGTGAAGATCTATCTCTGAATTAGTAAGATTTCGATCGTTTGGTATAATGTTGTTATAAAGGCTTCTTAAGATAGTATTCTCAAGTTTTTTCCAATTGGTTTTACTGTAATTATATGGTCGATTCGGTAAGTTTTTGAAAAATGTAATCGGGTGGTCTCTTTCTATTCCCTGCACAAATATTTGAACAGCATTATGGTCACTTTCATAATATATAGTTCTTAGACAGTTAATAGTATCATTCTCTCTACCTATAATTAAACGGGAATCAAGAAGGGATATCTAAGTATGAATTACAGCGAGGGTATGATGGTAAAGTTGATGCATATAGCTTGCATCTAAAGCGCAAATCATTTTCTAGAAGCCAATCTTTTAATATAATTCCCTTTGGGTTGTTATTATTGTTGCCCTAATCTGTATGCTTACAGTTGAAATCTCCTGCGACTACGTAAAAATTTTCCGAGTTTTGAAGGTCTAAAGCTTTGAACAGCGTATTTATTTCAGCTTTAAAAGCATGGTGGTTGTTTCCCGAGGGATAATACACAGATATTATAAATAGTTTTTTATTGTTTATAAGTGGAATAATTATAACGCAAAACTCTAGCGATGTCATAGGATTAATATTGGTCTTAGTAAAAATTTTATGCTTGATACCTTTCTTTACTAAAATGGCAGTGCCCCTCCCCTTGTAGCGTTGATCCTATCCTTGCGTACAAAATCGTAATTTTTAAAGTGGATTTTATGTTTAGTATTGAGTTTTGTTTCGTTCAGAAGTACTATATCTGGGTCGTATTTATTAAGAAACTTACATAAATCGTATCTTTTGTTTAATCTTATTAGTGAGTTGACATTAATTTCTATTATATTAAGTGTTTTAGCCATTATTTCTACCATAGTTTAGATCTCTAAGGTTGAAAATATAGTGTCTATTCGAGCAGTTTGTATCTGTAGTTGTTTTTGTAAATTTGAAATCTGTTGAGTGAGGTTGACCATAACATTATTTAGCTCCTTCAGTGCCTGCTGAATTGGGTTGGAGCTCTGATTGTTTTGAGGTTGAGTGTTATTAACCATATTTGCAAAGCTTATGTTAGGGTTAACATACGTTGATGTTCTATTAGTTCTTTCATTAACGAAGTTTTGCTTCCTAATTCGAAGTTTGTCTTGAGTTCTTTGTATTTTTCACAGCCTCTGTATGAGGCTGGATGCCCATATTTATTGCATAGCACATAGTAAAGCTTTTCTCTCTCGTCTGCGGAAACTTCATCCATGGCACACTTTCCGAAATCATGAGGTTCGTTACACTTAACGCATCTATATGGTAAATAGCAGTTTGCCGCGCTGTGGAAAAAGCTTTGACATCTTCGGCATTGGCGTATCTCGGTCTTTCTTAATATTTCCTATCTTACACAGCGTTTACTTTGCTATCTTGGTTTATTTGAACTAAGTAAATTGGAAGCTTGTAGTCTTCCTTTATAGATTTTTTAGTGGTAAATTGATTCACTTTTACAAACTTTAAATTTTCGTTTTGGAATTTACACAATTCTTCGTAAACAGTGATTGGGTCATTATCTGCGCTGAGCCCTTTTAATAAAAATGATTTAGTTTTTAAATCTTTTGGGGTATATGTAAAGAATTTTGTCTTTGTTTTTTTCTAAATAAGCAATAGCTCTCATGTAATCTGCCATGGAGGACAAAAAAAGTATTATTATTTGGAAATTCTTTGATTTTAAAATCGTTAATTTTAATTCCATTTTTAACAAAGTCTATAAGTTCACTGGGTTGCACTCCAAAAATATTAATTGGAGGTATTTTTTTATTCTTGTTTTGGTTATTGATTGTAGTATTTGTTATATTTGTTTCACTGTCATTTACTTGTAGAGATATTTTGTAAAGCTCTCTTAGATGTTGTTGGTTTTTCGTTCTCTTGAACATGTTTTTTGAACTTTTCTATGTATTCTCTATTACACTCTTTATCATTATCCAGAATTGAATAATAGTTATTCTTTAAGCTGTGTTCTCACTATGTGTATTTGTCTTATGGAATGTCACTTTTTTATACACATGTGATTTCATGTGTATGTCAAAATTTGCGGTTTACATAAGGTTTGTAATTTTTGTGTTCACCTGTTGGTATGTTACGTACATCTGACATAACCTATAAAGCAAAACAATCATAAAACAGCCGAGTGGTTATACATATTTTATTGTTATATATACTTCTTTTATTTAATTTTACACTTGTTCTATTTAATTTAATACTTTATTAATTTAATAATTATATTATCTCATTTTCCCGTTCGCAAACAATTGCTTTATTAAAAACCAGCTGATGTCAGATGCTTTGTCACTTCAAAATAGAGCTCGTTCTAAATCATGTGTACTGTACACAGAGAAATAACACAGGCTATTGTTTGAAGGGGTTCAGACTATATGTACAAATTTACCATGTGAAAATGTGACATTCCATATGGCAAATACACATAGTGAGAACACAGCTTTAGGTGTTTTGCCATCGTTGCACCTTGCATACTATTTGTTCTTTTTCTTTTATTTATTTTTTTAATATCATTTTGTATTTGTAATTGATTTACATTGTTTTTTTTTCATTATTATTCAAGTTTGGAGCCTCTAGCTCACTCATTAAATTATTGTTATAATGTTATGAGTCTTTTGCGCTCTTTAAAATTCACTTAATTAATAACAATAATATATTGTAGGTAATTTAAACAAAATATGAAAAAAATGCAGATCACCGCTATGCGTCTGTTTTGCATGGCAGTCACGATTGAACCAATATGAGCATCCCATAGTGCTCAGGAGTGGATGTATGAGCTCACCAATGAGGACACTTTGCGCATGTAAAATTTCTCTTATAATGTTTGGTTAAGCACTTATCTTTTATGGTTAGTGAGGTATAGCCATTTGAAACTCAAAATTTCAAAAATTTTTAACGTTTTGGTATAGTATTTTCAAGATATCGGATCCAAATCACAACTGACTGTCATAATTATTTATTTGTTAGTTAAACAACAAAATTACAAATTGTTTAAAATAGGACAATATACTACCTTGAAAACTATACAAAACGCAGCTAATAATTTGTATTCGATATGAATATATTTTATTTTTTTACACCTTTATACAATTAGAAATCCGTTGGATAACAATAAAAGTATTTATAAGGCAAATTGAAAAATAAAATCCAAATTAAACCTTTAAGAAATTTATTAATTGACACATTGTCATAATTTTATTTTCAATAAAATTTATTTGCTGGTGTTTAATGCAATTAGACAGTGCTTAAATAAATACGTATTCATTAATATATATTAACAAAGTTTGTGAGACCATTTTATTAGTTATTCCAATAGTTTAAGGAGATCTTCTAAAACATTCTTTCAGAAAACTAACTTGGTTTAAATTTTTAGGATTTAAGCGATTATTTTCTTTAGTTTTGATACAACTTGACTTGGAAAAATCCTTTCACTTATCGTATATATTGAAGAAATCTAAAGCAATCCATAGTGCAGAATATCTAGTTTCTCAGTACTTTTCATACATCTCTCTAAACATATAACATCTTGCATTATGCCATTAGAGTCCTGCTTTTTTCAAATTCTTAACACTTAATTGTTAATCCTTAGATTTTTAATTAAATCGAGAACAAAGGTATTATTGGCTTTTATTAAATTATTATTATTATCTCTTAGTGCTACTCTATATTTATTCTATTTATTTTCAACGGTATTTTGCGCCTCAAATGCTATCCCACAGAATGGAAAATTTCGCTAATTACCATGATACTTAAGCCAGGCAAAGATCATATGAGTAAGCTAACACCCATACTGATCAGAACACCAGACCACTAATTCGGTCTTAGGAAACAGGAAACAACATAGCACGATTGAACAAATACATAGACTCGTGATTGTGGTCAGAAAAACCTTCGAGGAAAAGAAATATTGTTCCGCGCTCTTCATCGATATTTTTCAGGCATTTGATAAAGTATGGCACGAAGGTTTAATACATAAACTAAAGCAAAACCTACCTGCAAACACCTTTAAGCTCTTAGAAAGCTACTTAACTGAGTGAAAATTTGTAGTTAAGGAAGGTAATTTTCTAAGCTCTAGGCAACCGATTAAAGCCGAAGTTCCTAAAGGCATCACCCTCGGCCCTTTATTATATGTGACATATGCCCCTGACTTGCCGGTAAGCAGTAACATACACATATCAACATTCGCTGATGATACAGCTTTTCTAAGTGTTCACAAAAGCCATCAAGAAGCTTCCCGCAAACTGCTAGAGTATATACCCCAGTTGGAACAATGGCTAAAACAATGGCTAAAACAATGGCGAATTAAAATTAACGAGCAAAAATGTCTACACATTACCTTTACATTATGCAGAGATACCTGCCCACCTATACAAATAAATAACCAAACTATACCTCAACACACTGAAGTAAAATATCTCGGTGTTCATCTTGATCGTCGTCTAACATGGAAGCCCTACATAAATGCAAAGGTGACCCAAATGAAACTAAAAACAGCTCAATGAATTGGGTAATTGGAAGGAACTGTACTCTAAGCCTAGATTGTCAACTTCTTCTATACAACTCCATTCTAAAACCAATATGGTACTACGGTATCTAGTTATGGGGCACTGCCTCGGCATCAAATGTAGAAAAAATTCAAAGGCGACATAATAAAATACTCCGTACGATTACAGCAGCCCCATGGTATGTCAGAAAGAAGCGAATTCATAAAGATCTAGATGTGCCCCGCTGGTTAAGACAGTGTTTTCTACACACGTGACAAGATACATAATAAAACTCTAGTTGTACCCAAATCGCCTAGCCCGAAACATCATTAACTTTAGAGGCCATACTCGTCTGAGAAGGAGGGACACTCTTGCTCTCAGCCGAACACGAGAGATGTATACAACCAAAGAACCAACCGCTGAAACAAATAGTTTTATCTGGCATTGGCTGGACTAAAAAATTAAACATTTTTAGAGGTAAGATTTGATTACTTATTGTTAGTTCAATTTTATTGAAGATACAATAAATAAAACCTAAAACCTTTAAGAAATTTATTATTCGACATATTGTCATAATTATATTTTAAATGAAATTTATTTGTTGATGGTTATTAAGCAATTGTCTATATGCATTTCATTGGCGCTTTTACCAAATCGTCAGTAGACTTATTGTTATCCAATGGATTTCTAATTGTATACAGGTGTAGAAAAATAAAATAGATTCATATTGAATATAAAATATTTGTTGGGTTTTGTATAAGTTTCTAAGCCTACTACACTTATTTTATTCTTTTGTGATTTTCAAAAATATTATCGTTTGTAAGTTCTCAAATGGTTTTTGAAAGTCTGTGCATAAAATAGGAGGTTTATAACTGTCCAAAGTTGTGGTTGAAGACGATTTGGTAAAAGCGCCAATGAAATGCATACAGACAATTGCTTAATAACCATCAACAAATGAATTTCATTTAAAATACAATAATAAATATAAACCGTTAAAAAAATAAATTATTAAGCAAAAACTCAATTAGAGTAGCAGAGTCTTTACGAAGCTCTTTTATAGCCACGTCCAAAGGTTTTAAAGTTTTAGTTAAGTTAAGATCACTGAACACACTTATTTATTTGTATGCAAAATAATTTCTTCTATACACTTACCTTCTGTATATGAGACGAAACAAATAATTATACTACAAAATATGAAAAATTTTGTTGCGTCGGTTAATCGACTGAAATTTGTCGGTTTAACCGTTAATCGAAAATAGCCAATTTTAAATTAACAGATCAGTTAATCGGGTAGTATTTAACCGGTTAACCTATTAACCTTCCTATACCCGCGCTAAGTTTTATAACACATATACCCGCGCATGGTCTCACAGACCGAAAGTTTGAACTAGATGAAATACTAGTTTTTTGAAAAAAAACTAAAAACAAAAGATTCTTTTTTTAATCTCAATGATATAATAAAAAAATAAAATCACGCATTAAATTTCTATTCACTTATTTTATTGATTTTTAGTCCTTAAGAAATAAGCCATTAAAATCGATAGTTTTTTCTTAGATATAACAAAAACAAAACAAAAACATGTATTTTTCTTCAAATAAATAAAAATAACTTCTACTAACTTAAAAGCACTTCTTACACAATACATAAATCATAGGTTAACTTAGTTTTCAGCCTTTAAATAAAAATCAGGGCATATCGCACTGCATGTTTTACCTTCACAAAAGGTTACATATTTACGAAAAATAAAAACAATTTGTATACTTAATAAAAAATAATTATTCCTCATACGCCCTAGTATAAAATTATTTACTGTTTTAAGTGTATAATATGTAATACCAAAATGGCATGGGTCGTATGGTAACAGTTCAAAAAATGTAAATTTAAAATTTGATGAAGTGTGTTGCAGCACAGAAAGTGCATATTCCGGCCTATCATAGACATTGCTTTGGTACCGCCAAACAGAGACAACAATTACAATTACCGATTGCTATTAATTTACAGTTAGCCGACAAAAATGTATGAGTTAACTGACTAATGGTAATACACATAAATGATCAAATAAATACATGCGTGGTACCAGTTTTAGTGATAGTTTTCATATGAAGAAAAATATAACTTTTTATTTTAGTTTTATTTTTAAGGAAAAACAAAACTGTTTATAAGAGGTAATACCATAAATTGAGGTAATACCATAATTGTTCATGTAGCAGCCATGATCTAACTTTGTGAATCATGTTGTTACGATCATTGCCCATTTCGGAGCAAGCATATACACACTTTTTGACAAGTTTTCTTTTAAAATGTCTGAATAAAGGTTTTAATCTATAAGTGTGTCAATAAAATGCTACTACCCTGGTCCTGATGCAGAAAATGAGCCCTAGACCATCACCAAACCACCTCCATGGTTTGCTGTAGGTTTCAAGTTATTCAAATGTATCTCCTAATTTTCTCCCCTCCATACTATGGGCTTACCATCCGACCCAACTATGTCAAATTTGCTTTCGTCGGTAAACATAACGTTTCTCCAATAATAAAATCATTATTTTCGTATGCTTTTGCAAATTTTAGTCGGATGGTTTGATTACGCTTACTAATATGCGGGTTTTGTCCAGTTCGTCTATAATTTAAACCAACTCTGTGAAGTAAGTTTCTTATTGCCGATGAGCTTGCTTTTTTACTAAAGCCACTTTCAGTCATAGAAGCAAGCTTTGGAGCACTTAAAAAGGAGTTAGCTTTTATTATTCTTTCAACGTTCTTCTGCTTCAGAAATATTTTGTTGTTTGCCTCTGTTGGTTTGTTTTACACATTTTAGTGTGTCAAGTTCTCTTTTAAAAATCAAGCGGATTTTAATCAAATGTCAAGCTAGTGTACTATTTGAATCTGGCAACCCAATTCGTGGGTATATGGTTGTGTTCATGATACAATAAAAACAGGTAAAATAATACAAAAACAACAGACATTTTGTTAAGCTGGATTCACCTTGAATTGGTTTAATTTTAATTTTTGTCCGGACAAAGTGGAACTGAGTTGCCACATCAAAGAATGTTTTTGTAGCGATTCTTTCATTTTTTGTTTTATTTCTATAAATGTGCCCTACAAGTAATATCATAGAATTTAGTTTAATAGTTAATAAATAAACACAAGTATTTTATCCAATTGCTACACAATTTTGTCGGAGATGTTTATTTGTTACACAGAAAAAAATAAGTTTCGTTTTTGATAACAAAAATCCCGGTATTCAATAATTTTTTTTTAAATTTCCTGTGATAAAGAATTCCCCTATATTGATAACAAAATTATTTCAAAATAAAAATATATATATAAATTAAAAAAATGTTGACATGGCTGGAATACGAACCCGGGCTTTCCGGACGTAAAGCATACACTCTATAGCTGAGCCATATCCCATTTATTTTTTTATGGGATACAACTTGTTTTAAGTACTTATGTATAAAAAGAAAAGAAATAACCGGCATGGAAAAGAAATACTTACAACGAAATATTTTATTATGTTAAAGATAAATGTTATTGAAATTCATATTTTTTTTAATAACATGGTTTTATTGAATATAATTCTTGTCTATTTTTTTCTGTGTTATTTACATATAACATATGGTAGCTTTGATTTTCCAGACAAATTGTTCGAAATGGGTGAATCGTGTTGCAAAACACTCTCAGTAAAAGAAATTTTGTCCGGACAAAAATTTTGTTCGGAAACAATGGGTGAATCCACCTTTAGTGTAAAATGTTTCCTAAGTGTCAAAAATAGAGAAACAAGTCGATCGTTCTAAAGTCGACCGCCGAAGTCGTTTTCGAAAATTCGAGCCGCCGCCAAATATATCGAGGTGTTACGATTCTTGAATATAGTTAGGCTGTGAAAAATGGATTCTTTATTTTAATGTACTTAATGTGCTATAAAACTTTTCTTTACATAGCTTCTTCACGAGCCATTGATTTGTCTTGACAAAAGCCAAAGTCAATACGAAAAATAGCACTAACATTTTTCTGATGTTTTTATGTATGAAGTTTGACAAATGTTAGAACAAAATTATGTCTTGTGAAAACGGGGTGTTAGAGCAGAGAATTTTATGTTTCATGTACAAATGTTCATGTAAAAATTTATTCGTAACAGGCGGCTTGTATTAAATTGTTTTGTTTAGCCGCCGCCGCAAGTTTTTCATAAGTTTGCTTCTCTGACAAAGTGAGTTTGACATTTGGGAAATATAAACTCACATCTACAGCTGCGATGACAGTTTTATCTTGTATTGTTGTATCATGGTTGTGTTCGAACTAAGAATTCAAAAGTTATAGCATTTGAAATAAGTTTTGGATTCATCCCAGCGGCAAACTTTTGTAGGCCTTCAGTTATAAGGCCTCCTGTAAGATCTTCCTAGATCTTTTTTTAGATCCAGTATGCATGGTCGCTTGAAGGCCAACCTACTCTCTTCTACATAGGCTATTTTTTATTAGTGTATGTATGTATATGTACATACATACATATTGCACACGTACTACGTTTATAGCAACTAAACTGATAAACCGTTACAAAAAAAACATTTTAAAGACAAAACAACAAATACAAAAACCTTAAAAAAAAATGAAAAAAATTAAAAGAAGAAGGCCTTTCACCAGGCCTGTTGGAGAAGGGAACGCAGAAGGCCTCGGCTGGCCAGGACATCGAGTGTAAAAATGTATGAGTATGAACTGGAGTAATAAAGTCTTGTGTCTGCCAAATAAGGGCATCTAGAAGGCCTGCTTACTACTTCTTTTCGCCGCTGGGATATTCTGTTTTTTATTTTATTTATATTTTTATTTTGTTTATATATTTATAGCTTTTTCGGATTTTACCAATTACGAAGGAAACATCTATATTTGATTCATTAACAATTCTTAAATAGCAAACAGCTTCAAAAGCATTTTGGCTAGCATTAACAAAAACGTGTAGTTCAGTATTTAAAGCTTTGTGCAATTTTGGTGATAAACATCTTGGAATTTTTAAACTTTTTACTTCTTTAAACTCTTCACCAAATCTTGAATCTCTTATGTAAAGATTCCGGTATTGGATCATCCCAGTCGATGTTTTCTTTCCAACAGCATTGTACCAATTAAACTGCAATTAAACCAAATGGGTCGAATACTGACATCGCTATCTTAAGTAATTCTTTTTTAGTAGGAACACGTACATAATTATAAACATTAGCACTTAAGCCCAGGAACTTTGTTTTAAATTCAAATGTGTCATCGTATCTATTCCAAAACATTCCCAAAATTTTATCCATTATAGATTTGTTGTATTAACTTGATTTCCTATATTACAGATACCAGAATTCATAGTATATTCCAAATTTTCGCAATTTGAGAGGAAACCACGTAACTGCTGACAACTTCCTTGCATATACGTATGGCATCATCTTCATTGTCCAAACTGCATACAAAATCATCTACGTAGTGCTGATTAATAATAGCGTTTGCAGCTTCGGAATAAATATGGGCATACTCTTCTGCGTTTCTGTTTTTTATAAACTCTGCACAGCAAGGCGAACAGACAGCACCAAACGTCATTGAGACCATAGCATATTGCTGAATTGGACTATTTACATCACCATTCCTCCATTAAAATCTCTGAGCATGTTGATCTTCTTGACGAATTTCAGTTGAGAAAACATGTCTCGAATATCGGCAGCGACGGTAATAGCTCCTTCACGAAATTTTAGGAGAATGTTAAGTAAGGGCTTTGCTCGCTTAGGGCCTTTTACCAGCGTGGAATTTAGAGATGTATCTAAAGTTTTCGCGGCTGCGTCGAATACAATCCGGAATTTTCCAGGTTTGTGGGGATTCGTAATGCCAAAGTGTGGTAAGTACCAAATAGGATGGTCCTTGGATTTTACTTCATCAGAAGTTAACATACGTTCATAACCTTTTTGAAGATACTTTTCAATTTCTCCAATGTAATGCTTTCCAAACTGTGGATTTTGGTGCATCTTCTTTTCAATAGCTAATAATCTTTTTTGAGACATAGCGTAACTTGGTGGAATTGCTGGTGCGTATTTTTTCCAAAGCAGACCAATTTCGATTCGTTCACCAGTTCGTTTCACTGTTGTTTCCATAATAGTTTGGCCAATTTGCTCTTCATCAGAAAGAAGAATTTTGGAATGAGGGTTCATAACGAAATTCTCCGTTGCGAAAAATTCTGTAACCATATCATGGTTTTCTTGCATTGGTTCCATATTTTTTAAATTTGAAACTGTAGGATTAAAGGTATATGATGCACTTGTAGGCCCATATGCCACCCATTCTAGCTTTGTTTGAATGGCCACTGGATTTGTTTCTCTATCTTCTTTAATGGCAAAAGATATAGCTAAGTGAATATTATCTAAACCTAGTATGGGATGGGCGTTTTCGTAGTCTTCGATTGGAATTATTACGGATACGAGCTTTTCCTAAAGGACTACGCTGGTAAATTTAGTTCGCTAACTGTATATAAATTCCTTAGAGAAAAGGGAATTTTAGGCTCATTAACATCTGAGACTTCACAGCTGATTTTAAAGAACTTCTCTGTCACAATATTATCTCCATACCATTGAAAAGTTAGCTTGGATGGTTGATCTTTTAATTCCAGCTGCTTAGAAATGTTCTCATCCATCGAGGATATATCGCATAACCTTTAAAAGTAGCGACTGGGCCAAATATATTTATCAGTAAAATCTTATATAATGTACTTGGGTCTATATGATGACTTGAGTTGAGAAAAGGCTGAAATTCTTCAACTGCAGAATACTTAGCTGGCTTGTTTTCATGGAGAGTCGGGTGATGAGGACGCTTGCAATTATTTACTCCACAAGGCTCCTTAAAACGATAGTTAGATGTACCGTGCTCCTTTTTTAAACAGCAGAAGCATTACTTCATCTCTTTGACCTTTTCCCATCGGGTGGTAACTGGTGACTCTTCACAAAATTTTTGGCATTTATGTAAGGTGTGTTGACCATGGCACAAATAACATTTAGCAGATGTATTTTTGTTCTGATTATCAATTAGCATCAAGGGCCGAGTTTGATTATTTTGCGGAGCATTGGTTGACATTACACTAATTGCGCTAGCGAATTCTCCGATCCAAGTAGAGAAATCTTTAATGCTGGGACAAGGTTTAATGTTCATGCTTCATATAGCCCACTCATATTGCTTATCAATAGGTAGTTTTGATACTAGTTCCTTCATAAAGTACAGTTGTGAAGATGATGGGAACAGTTGGCGGACTGGAGAAAGGCTACTACACTCCTTACCTTAGTAGCAAAAATGTTGACTTGATCCAATCTTTTAGCATTTACCGCAGGAAAATGTTGAATTAGTTGCAATTGTGTGCGTACTAAAAGATCAGGTCGATCAAAACCGAAACTCTAATTCTTCTATTACTTTTGGTACATCATCTGGATATATAAGAATAGATATAACAGTTTCTCTGGCATCACCAACTAAACATTTCTGAAGTCGCATGAGATTTTGACGATAACTATAATTAAATTTGCTAGTACTGTCCTTAAAATTTGCGTAAAATAATGGCCACTCTTACGGCTTTCCAGAAAGCATTGGCAAATCGTAAATTTTATTAGATTGTATAATTGGGTAGCTGTGCCCGCGACATTGCTCGCCCGTAATTAATTTTTGACTAACTATAATGCGAGTGTTAGACGGATCAATATTTTAGCTTCAATATATGTGTTTGTATGCGTTTGTTATGAAAAATTAAAAGCATTTTAATATTCTTCAATATTTCCCCTCCGTATATGTGTAACAATTTTTTGTAAACAAACGCACACAAACACACATATAGAAGCCAAATATTGATCTGTCTAGCAGCCACTTAAGAAATGTACATATGTATGTATGTACTGATTTTTACTTTTACTCTTAAGTGGCTGCTAGATAAACAGATCAATATTTAGCTTCAATGTGTGCGTTTGTTTACAAAAAATACGTAAACATATTTGGAGGGGAAATATTGAAGAATATCAAAATGCTTTTGATATGCCGCGGGCATACTACCCACTGACCAAGACTATCGTTAATGATATCTATTTCGAGTATATATCGAACATTTATCGTGTAAAACTATCGAGAATGACACTCAAAAATGAATCGAAAAAAGTTTACCTGTCGCTCAGTTTTGTTTCAAAAAACTATTCGATTTCGAAGGTTCGTTAGCAATATCAAAAGTGAGTCAATATCGAGCAAATTTCGATATCGCAAAAAGGCAGGAGCAAAAGCAATTTTTTAAGATTATTATCTTAATTTTTGAATTTATTTATGTTATGAATTTTTTAATTCTTTAACTTACGCTGCAGTCAATCAGATTTGAACACGGTACCTCCAGGCTAACAGACTAACACACATCCACTAGGCTATCGTGGCAAATTTTTTTCTGATCAATTATTGCCCAGCAGCTAAAGTTACAACTAGTAACGCTTTGGGACAGTCATATTACTAGTTGTAATGGTAGTAGTCAAAAAACGACAGTCATATTACTAGTTGTAACAAGAGTAGTAACGTTACTGGTCAAAAAAGAACAATCACATTACTAGTTGTATCGATACTAGTAACGATACTAGTCAAAAAAGCACAATCATATTACGAGTTGTATCGAGACTAGTAACGATACTAGTCAAAAAATTAAAAAAATTTTTCGGTAACCGATTTTATATAAAACCAATTGTTAGCTATTAAAAAAATAAGTAGAATGTTGCTCAGTGGGTAGAGTACTTGCCTTAAAAAACTAGTAAGGGCACTAGTTTACAATAACTAGGACTCCAACTGGGATATAACTGTATACAAATGAACTAGTTGGTCCCCTATGACAACCCAATGTTAAAATCGATAGTTCGATATATGAAAAAAGTATAGATAGGCAGCTAGTCTGAAGCAAAAAGCAACTAGTATAGTTCCATCTACATACCAGTTACTTTGTCTACAGGGTGCACATATGTATGTACGTATGTATATGTTATTTTAATTCTTTAACTTACGATGCAGTCAGACAGATTCGAAACGGTACATCTTGTCTAACAGACTAACGCACATCCACTACGCTATCGTCACACATTCGAAAAATTATCGAGAGAAGTTCGCTTTAGCGAACATTAGAATTTTTTTAGATTCGCGAAGAAATATCGAAGAGTTTTGTTTCGAAAATTCATCGCTTTAGCGAACATTCGTTTATATCGAATCTCAGGTCAAGTGGGTCAATCAATAAAATAAGGAAATGTTTTTCCACAATTTGATTTTGGCAAGCTTAGCGTTACACCACCAATCAATAATACTAGTCGACTTAGAATCAATTTCATAATCGATTACACAAAGTACATTTTTCCACCTGACTGGTGTGATCATGTCATCCTTGCGCACAGGTACATCCAAATGGCAGTTTGCAAGATAGTTAAAATAATTAAGTTATGTATGTATGTATTAGTATTTATTTTTATCAAAAAACAAAAAGGTTCAAACAGAGTAGAAAAAAAATTCTTCTGAATAAAAATTATACAGATAAGTTTGAAATATGTATCACATGTTATTACAATTAATCAAATGGCTTTTGTTAGACATTTTTCAATCATTTTTTTTGTAAAAATTATATTTTTTATCATTTATCAGCTTACGTGTTTTTTTATCAAATGTTTGCAAAAGTGTCGGCACCTTTGCTTCAAAAAAACTGATTGATTTACATTTTATACATACCTACTTCAAAACAGATTGTACTCACTTTTTTTTAAGTTTAGTCAATTTGTCAGATGTTAGGGACGAACAGTTTCTTAAATTCACAAAGAGTAGTATGTAATAATTATCCATTAACTTTTTGATAATTAAATAAAAATTCGCGTTTAAAGTATGCGTTCGTTTATTTCTATTAAAATTCAGTAATAATTTGTAATTTTTTTACAAATCATCAATTACGCAAACACTATTTAATTTCAAACAAAAATGTTTATAAATGGATTGAAAAATACGATTTTTTACCTTTTTATTACAAATAACCGAGTTATGTCCAAAATTTCGATTAACCCGGCTATTTCGGTTTCATCGAAACCCATACCAGCTAAATACTGATGAAGTGTGTTGCAACACAGAAAATACGTACTCCATTCCGCTGGTAAAGACCTATAGCTTTTGTGGCGCCAATCAGAAACAATAATTGCAATTGCCGATTGAAACCAGCTAGATAGGTCTTTTTCGCATTTAATAAGTCAACACTCTTGTAGATAGGGCTTTTTATTATGACATGAAAATCGTTATTTATTGTCGGATGTAGGGTTTGCACAGGGACTATAATCGTAATCGTATTTAATCGCACCTTTTAATCGTGATCGTAATTGAACCCATTAATCGCGCGATTAGGACTAAAAGATTTAACCGTTTTAAAGCAAAGAATTTATGTCAAACGCCTTCGCCAATGAACGGTTTTCCAATCTAAGAATAATTTAAACTCTTTCAATTTGCGTACAGAACAAATTTAATTCATAAACACTTTATGCCGTATTCATAAAAAATAAAATAGGTTTCAAACCTGTTATATGTGTCTCAAGACAAAATTTCCCTGCACATTTTTCTTAAAATACATTTCAAATTCATTTAGTTTTTTATGAATACGGCAATTTTTTACATTTAAAGTTTAATATGAATTACGGTTGTCGTAGTCGATAATTAAATGACTCCAGTGTAAAGCCACATTTTATCGGTTACATCACGACTACGAATACCGTAATAAAGCTGAATGTCTAAACGTTCCGAACATATTGCAATTACTCTGTTTATATTCTGAGATTTCACCTAAGAAAAGTTAATCCACCTGCCAACCACGTAATACATACTTTGTAGAACTCATAAAACCACCTAACAAATTTAGATCAGGGACCGAATTACCGCATTCGTTATTAAGTAGGCTTTAGTATCGAATAAAATTTCGTCACGTATCGAATGGATGGATTAATTACCGCATTCGATAGCTAACGTATGGAAATGTTTAAAAAGTGTACCAAGTTTATATTATACCGGTTGTTGAATCGACTAAAAATTAGTAATACATTAAAGAAAAATTTTGTGTTTCTAGCAGCTAGTACAACAACGAAGTCGATTGGCCAACGGTAATAAGGTTTATAGGTAATGTTCCATAGTTTTTTGCAAAACAAACAAAATAAAAAAAAGTATTGTATTCGATCGATCTAGTGCTAACGAGTGGAATTTAAATAGCAGCTACTCGATTATCGTATGCCGTAATCCCAAAAAGAATATTTTCGAACAATTTTACTCGATCACGTATGCGGTAATTCGGTCCAGGTTTTCATTAATTGATGGTTTATGGTCAATTTATTTACATTTTGCATTCATTTAGTAAACAAACAAAATCATATCTTAAGGAATGAAAATAACGCTGGTTTGCCTATCCTTCTCCTTTAAAGAGTTTCCACATTTTCAGTAGGTGGGTTGATACCATTGACAACATAGATAGCAAGGTCTCGTACTGTCAATAAAATAATGACAACTCGCTTAACACATACGAGTACTGTGAATTCAACTTACATGATCGAGAATTTTCTCATTTCAACACACTTAAAAGACCATAGATTATGCACTTGAATATCCTTTAATTTGCACTTTTTTCACACTCACAATCACTTTTTAGTTTTAATTAATTTTTTTACACTGTTTTAAACAAATTTTGTTTAAAAATATTTATATAATTTTTTCACATTTGTATGTTGAAATTTATTGATGTTTTGAACCATTTTTTTCATTCAGTGCTATTGCATTTTTTTCCTATTTGGGATAAAAAATTTTAGTACTAAATAGCAAAATTGCAAAAAAAAAAATATTTAGCAAATCAATATTTTTTGAGCTCGAATGTATTAATTAATACAAAAATAATTGTACAAACTACTGAAAATGCATGCTTAAAATATATGATTGATTTAGAATATGTACTGCTTATTGCAACCAACTACGGTTTTAGTGCTGTGGAGAAATATTTATTTTGAACTAATACTAATTCAAAATGTTCTACTAATACATTCTTAGACTTAGGTTTTTGACAGCAGACTTAGGTTTTTGAAGTTCCATGTTGGCCTCTATATGCCGTATGGTTGATACTGTAAACTTGAGCTCATCTAATTTCTTAGGGATACATACATATCGTCACAGAGAATGTAAAAAAGCCCTATCTAACATTTTAAATGTTTTACAGGAGAAGCATAAATAAAAACATATATTGATAATTATTGCAAAATGGTACAATAAATATATAAATTTGTTGGTCCATTTTTACTTGTATTTAGGGTTTGGGATTTCCCGGACTTTTGCACTTCCCGGGAAACGGGAATGAAAAAATCACGTTCCCGGGAATGAAAAAATCACGTTCCCGGGAATGAAAAAATCACGTTCCCGGGAATTCCCGAGAATAGTTAATTTTCTAAGCTAAATAGATTTATTAAAATTGGCGAAATTTCGATTGTTTTATAGATGTAAGCATTCTTTTTAAATAAAAGTTAATATAAAAGCAATTCTAAAAATTTTTTTTTTTAATTTTAAGTGCATTCAAGCAAATAGGAGATTCTATAAAGACTAATTGACGACTATTTCACAATTAGTTAAACATTTTATTTTAAGGCCTCCAAATCATTTTATAAAAAAATTGCCCTAATGTTTCTTATATTTCTTGAAAAATTTCCAGGACGATTCTAATCGTTAAGTACAGGCAAGTTGCAGTACTATACTCAGCTGAGCTGAATTTTACATATCCTGAGCCACAGTCTGTCTAAATGGCTTTGATTATTAATTGTACTTATGTATTTTAAAACATCTTCTTCGTGGTTTCAATAATTGCGTCGACTTATAATATATTTAAGTAGTGTCAACTCACAGTTTTTACAGCTACTATGGGGCCATTCACATATTAGGTAACGCTTCAGGGGGGGGATTAAAGATTTGTTACGGATTAGATACTTTATACTGAAATTTTTGTAAAAAGCGTTACGAAGGGGGGGGGGGGGTATAAAACCTCCGAAAATAGCGTTACGTAATATGTGTATAGGCCCTATGGGCTTAAAATTTCCACCACACTTTCCAAAAATTTGTTCACTAATTCTGCAGAAAATCACTCAGAGTCCGTTTAATATCGAGCTATTTACTTTAGGAAACGATTAGAGAGCATTGATACTTATATAAAGTATTCTACTTTGCTCTGATTAAACGACATCTATTACTAAATTCATCTTCTATGTACTTTTCGAATCAAGCAATAATTTTTCTCGGCTTAACTTGAGGTCTACACGTAACATAATATGTAAGATGAGATTGTCAAATTCAATAGCAGAGAGAATTCTGGTACGTGTCGACTTCAAATTGGTGTTATCCATTGGCGTAGCTAGAAATTTTTTCTAGCGGTGGGGGGTCTGGAAATTTTTTTTTATTATTAATCCGGTTATGGATTTTTCTAACTAACAATACCACTAAAAAATCGATTGCTTTTAATAACACTGCTTTACAAACTTTTATTTTTTAAAGTTTTTAATTTTCTAAAGCAATTTTTTAGAATAATTATGATGTGCTAAACACAAAAAAGGAATAAAAAATTTCATTTCGGCCATTTTGCATAATATAACGGCTCATTTTCGTTTTTCGGTATATACTTCTTGTTAAAGCGTCATTCAGAATCAAAGGCTGGTTCGTTTAAAATGAATTATATATTCAGCCTTATTACGGTTGTCGTAGTCGTGACGAAATCGATAAAATGTGGCAATGCTCACTATGTGTTTTACATTGCAGTCGTTTACGACAATCGTAATAAGGGCGATTATATAAAGGCAACTAAATTGCGTCGAATAGTGGCTCTTATCGAATAAAAGGCGACCAATTTAGAGTGGATAAAATATTAAATTCTATGAAATTTTTAAAGTTCATCACCAAATGTTGCCTTTTCGGGAGCTATTTTGTACCACAAATAATAAAAAATCCATAGTTTTATAATTTCATTGAATAGTCCATTCGATTATAAAATATTGTAAGCCATAATGGACCTAAATCTGGTGACAACAAAAAATCTTATATTCTGTGTTTTATTATTTAGGCTATTTATGATCAGATTCTTTCTTTACATTAGATGCAAATAAAACAATTTATTCCATTTTTGTTCCCAATGTTTCATCGGCTTTGTTCCGGCGTCTTTAGAAGAATCTTATAATTGACTTTGGATGGCGCTTTAAAGAGAATTAAATATATGCACATACATCAAAAACCACATATGAACAAAGGCTGAAGTGAACTTTTTCCCTAATTACCCTAAAAAATGCATTAGCATATTTAAACTTTTCGTTGTAAATTGACAACCTGTTTAAATGATTTTGTGTATTTTACATAGAATTATATTTCAATTATTTTTTACATATTTTTTTTATGCAGGTATTCTTCAAAAGAAAATTCTCAACATACACGGCAGAACAGAACAACGTTGTTTTTGGATATTTTTCCTAGTTCCTTATAATAATTATGCTGTCTAATTCTTTCTGAATATCACGTTACGGACTTTTGCGCAATAAAATCGTTTGGACTCAAAGGCAAATTAGTTCGAAATAATCACACCAAAATATAAAATCCTTTGTTTCAGGTAGAGAACTGCAAAATTAAAATTGATAACACTCGTCGCGAAAATTTTGACTTGTCGCGAAATTAGCCTTGATTAACTTCATTATGAAAATATGTGTCATGAAGCAAAAAATCGTATCCAAACAAGCATACGCTATCTTAAAAGCAATTCAATAAAATCTAAAGCATTTCATATACATATGTACATCAAAGCAAATAGTATTATTTACTCAATATTAAAGAAATATTACGTTTTAAAATAAACGAAGTATGCATTTGGTATAAAATTTAGAAATTGTGGATTCGATGGTCATACATTGACAACTTGTAACTGAATTGTTATTATTTTTCACAAAACGCAGAAAACGTTCCCATTCTCAAAATAATATAACAGAAATTAGTTGAGAGTATCTACTAAATAATTTTCAGCAATTTTATTTCTATGTTAGTAACGCTTTCAGCATATTTATAATGTAATTTCTTCTACTGGAAAGTTGTAAAACCCAGTTATTTATGACCATCGATATGAAAGTTTTTTGAAGGTCTAAAACTTTTAAAAATCATGTTGCTGATGGGCTATTGGACTAATTTTATGCACAACTGGACCCAGTATCAAAAGGTTTTTAAAATCTTGTACGTACTACTTTTTATATTTTGTTAGAGAAAATACAAAAATATATCATCAGAATAAAATAAACACACTCGTTCGTTTTTGTTTAGGGTTTTTATGTAATAAACAAAAATTTGCCAATTATTGGAACTAAATTTTTATAAAAATTGTAATGATTTCTGTAAGTAAACGGGATACATTTACGATTTGAATACTAATCAAGTATGTGATGGAAAACGATCGTTTTCAAAACGATTTCAATCCGAATGCTTCGAAAAGGTGTGATGAATTCCGACCGATATTTTCAGTTACTTTTGAGCCAATGTCAAACTACTGAAAATAATATATAAGCAATGTAATAGAACTGTGAAGAGAAATTTATCAAACCTAGAGAAGTTTTTAATAATTTTTATTATATATTTCAGTAATTCTTGGTATATCTACGCCAATGGTGTTTTCTCAACGTTATAAGAATTATTCTGAGAGCGTTGTTATAAGAATTCTCATAACAACAATCTTATGATATGAACTGTCAAAAAAAAAAAACACATGTACATGAAAATAAAATAGTATGCATGAGTGAGTGTTTATTAAAAGAAATGAAAATCGATGTTTTTGATAAAATTTCTATGTTAAATAAATAATTTTTTTAACGGTTATATTTTTTATTGTATCTTCAATAAAATTGAACTAACAATAAGTAATCAAATCTTACCTCTAAAAATGTTGAATTTTTTAGTCAAGCCAATGCCAGACAAAACTATTTGTTTCAGCGTTTGGTTCTTTGGTTGTCTACGTCTCTCGTGTTCGGCTGAGAGCAAGAGTGTCCCTCCTTCTCAGCCGAGTGTGGCCTCTAAAGTTAATGATGTTTCGGGCTAGGCGATTTGGGTACAACTCGAGTTTTATTATGTATTTTGTCACGTGTTTATAAAACACTGTTGTAACAAGCGGCACATCTAGATCTTTATGAATTCCCTTGTTTCTGACATACCATTGGGCTGCTGTAATCGTATGGAGTATTTTATTTTGACGCCTTTGAATTTTTTCTACATTTGATGCCGAGGCAGTGCCCCATAACTGGATACCGTAGCACCATATTGGTTTTAGAATGGAGTTGTATAGAAGAAGTTTACAATCTAGGCTTAGAGTAGAGTTCCTTCCAATTAGCTAATTCATTTGAGCTGCTTTTGCAGTGTGAGTCTGCGTATCTCTGTGCCTGTACGAGTCCACGCACAGACCAAACGGCTGGACGATTTTTATTTAGTTTTTATGTTTGAAAGGTGACTTGATCGAGAGTGTTCTTAGCTATGTTTGAAGAAAATCGGTCCAGCTGCTTAGAAGATTTCACATCTTTTCTAGATGTATATTGCTGAATCTGTGTGTCTCCCAAACGGTTAGATTGATTTTAATTTAGTAAACTTTGTTTGAAAGGTAACTTGATCCAAAAAGTTCTAACCTATGTTTGAAGAAAATTGGTCCAGTCGTTTTGAGGTTATCATCTATTTTCTTCGGGGGTTTTTTAAATTATCAATTTAATGTTGTTCTAATATATCATTACACAAATCTTTTTAAATTTACAAATTTTCTAATAAGGGTATGGGGTTACATATGAAATAAAAAGCAAAGGACTTTTTCTCCTCATTTTAAATTGACTAATCACATTTGATGCAGAATTTGTTCGAGAAGTTTACTGAAAACAATAAATATATATAAAAATTTGTTTTTGTTTTTAATACAAATACTCATTGTTTTTTCAGATTCATTTTCATTAAAATTAGTTGCAAAAATATTATTGTTTTGTTAAATTTATTTCTTAACGATTTTTGTAAATTTGCGACCAAGCAACAACAAATGCCTTTTATTACGGTTGTCGTAAGTACCCTGCGAAAAGTTTGGTGACAAATTATCCAAAATTACTCGTCCTATAACTTGAGAAAATGAGACTGGTACCAAAATAAGTAGTGAATGGTGAAAAAATACATACAGCCATGTCACAGACTCCGTTCGAATTGGTTTTGATTCCGTAGTTATCATTCCGAAAAAGTACATTTTTGGTGCTTTAGATTCCGTTTATTTTGTATTTCGCTTTTAAAATTATAAAGTTTCTATACCTTGAGGCGTTTGTTTACTCTTGTTTTTAGATGCAAAGCTCACATTAAGCTTTTTATTAACATGGAAAGCTCATGACGAAATATTTATTTGACGCTCCTAAAAGTATGCATGTTTTTTAGTATTTAATGCAAATGAAGTCAGTAGAAAAGTGTTTTTCAACTCCACTTTGAAATTTAAAAGTGGTTTAATTACGAAGAAAATTTTCGTTTTCTGAAGAAGCAACTTACGGAATTGAAACCACTTCCGATCGGAATGGTGTTCTGTGACGTGGCTGATATTGTGTAAATGGTCATATATTAACCATTTTCAGTTAATTTAGTTGGTACTCCGACTAGTATTGTAGTAAACGGCACTGAAGAAATTCGTTGCACCTGGATCTAAGGCCTATCACATAGTATCTATATAATATTAATTGTCTCCTTCAATGAGACTACCATGCCACTCAGGAACCTGTTCCGTAACTATATTCAGATATTAACTCCAGTTTAACTGGTGTTTATAACATTGAAATATAAGTGCCTCTGTAGTCGAGTGGGTTGTGTACCAGCCTGTCATGCCGGAGGTTGTCGGTTCGAATCCTATCAAAGACACCGCTTAAAAATAAAATACACTTTCTAATTGGATTTGTAACAATAAAAAATAAATTAATCGATAATTACAGCTGAATTTTGGAATAATATTTATTTATAATCTACATTATTCTACACCGATTAGGATTCCATAAGATAGTTCAGAGACAAGTTACAAGGTGCATACAAAGTATCAATTAACCCCATCCTAGGCCATCCCCATGTAAAAGTGGCTAGTACGCTTCATAGGAAGTGTTAGAACTTAGACTGGTCCCTACCACATGGGGACCGGTCACGTGACTTGTGTTGTGTCAGTTCCATTTACCGTAGGGTAAGTATGCGTATTCACATAAAAATAAAAAGTAACCGTTTATATTTTTTCTATAAATGCCAAATATAGTTAAGAAACATAATAGCCAGTGAAATTCATATTTAAAGATTAAGAAAATTAAGAGAAACTTAAAAATTAAAAATGTGTAATTTTAAGGCTATGCAAAAGTATGCGTACATAACCTTAAATTGAATAAATGTTATATATTTCTTAAGGATTTACTAGTTATTATTAAGAAGTAAATTAAATCTAAGCTTTAAAAGATAATTTAGAACTTTTGGAATGGTTTTGACCAGTTTTCAAGTAAATTTGGTGCTAATATTGCGCTATTACTAGAGCAGCACAGTTTTGACCACTTAGTTTGAAGTTATACCCTGATCTCGTATTCTGTGTTCCAGTAATCTACAAGGTTTCAGTGATCTTATCTACTGGTTTTTTATGTTATATAACAACTAAAGGCTTGTTTTGTGCATAGCATACATACTTCGGGTTGTTGTATTGGTGAAAGGAATAATCTTCCTCAAAGCACAATTTCAGTCCACTGTCCTTAAGGGCTTGTCGCGGAAGTACTAAATAGATCTTATGAAGGATTCTTGTTGAAAGAAATTCCATATGGACGATGGAAGTGTAGCGGCTTCCAAAAGTTCTCTGTTCTGCTCTGTACATTGAAAAATTATTTTTTTTTATATTTATTTATTGTATCTTCAATAAAATTTAACTAACAATAAGTAATCAAATCGTAACGCTAAAAATGTTTAATTTTTAAGTCCAGCCAATGCCAGACAAAAATATTTGTTTCAGCTGTTGGTTCTTTGGTTGTCTACGTCTCTCGTGTTCGGCTGAGAGCAAGAGTGTCCCTTCTTCTCAGCCGAGTGTGGCCTCTAAAGCTAATGATGTTTCGGGCTAGGGGATTTGGGAGCACTTCGACTTTTTTATGTATCTTGTCACGTGTTTCTACATTTGATGCCGAAGCAGTGCCCCATAACTGGATACCGTAGGACCATATTGGTTATAGAATGGAGTTGTATTGAAGAAGTTTACAATCTAGGCTTAGAGTAGAGTTCCTTCCAATGAGCCAATTCATTTGAGCTGCTTTTAATTTCATTTGGGTCACCTTTGCATTTATGTGGGACGTCCATGTTAGACGACGATCAAGATGAACACCGAGATATTTTACTTCAATGTGTTGAGGTATAGTTTGGTTATTTATTTGTATAGGTGGGCAGGTTTCTCTGCATAATGTAAAGGTAATGTGTAGACGTTTTTGCTCGTTAATTTTAATTCGCCATTGTTTTAGCCATTGTTCCAACTGGGGTATATCCTCTTGCAGTTTGCGGGAAGCTTCTTGATGACTTTTGTGAACACTTAGAAAAGCTGCATCATCAGCGATTGTTGATATATGTATGTTATTGCTTACCGGCAAGTCAGAGGCATATATAAGATATAATACAGGACCGAGGATGCTGCCTTGAGGAACTCCGGCTTCAATCGGTTGCGGAGGGCTTAGAAAATTACCTTCCTTAACAACAAATTTTCGCTTAGCTAAGTATCTTTCTAAAAGCTTAAGGGTGTTTGCAGGTACATAGGTTTTGCTTTAGTTTATGTATTAAACCTTCGTGCCATACTTTATCAAATGCCTGAGGAACATCGATGAATAGCACTGAACAATATTTGTTTTCTTCGAAGGTTTTTCTAACCACGTTCACGAGTCTATGTGCTTGTTCAATCGTGCTCTGTTGTCTCCTAAAACCGAATTGGTAGTCTGGAATGCATCCAGTACGATTTAGTATGGGTGTTAGCTTACTCATAAGTAGCTTTTCAAATAGCTCTGACATGTTAAATAATAGGCTTATAGGCCTATAGGATTCCACCTTCGTATGATCTTTGCCTGGCTTAGGTATCATGGTTATTAGCGAAGCTTTTATTCTTTGGGATAGTATTTGAGGCGCAAAATACCGTTGAAAATAAATAGAATTATCCTTTTTGCAGTATAGGGTAGGTCTAAGAGCATTTTATTGCTTATTTTATCAGCGCCTGGAGCTTTTTTCGAATTTAAGCCCGCAATACAGTTTCAATCTGACGAATATTGAGCCTCAAGGTAACATCTGGTATAGAGACGGCTGGTGGCAGCTCAACTATATTATCAGACGTATTTGGAGTAAATATTTTCTGCAAGTGTTCTACAAACAGAGTACCTTTTTCAGCGTCAGCTCTTGCCCAGTCTTCATTCGCTGCTCGCAACGGAGGCTTATATATCACTGGTTTTTTGAGGCCTCGGGCTGCTCTTCATAGCAAATAGTCTGTTTGAGGTGTTGCGTCGACCCCATTCAGAAATTTTTGAAGAGAAGCGGTTTTTTGATATTCTAGTAGCGTTTTTAATGGAATATTTTCTGTGTAATGAGCGCTCAAATATTGTTTGTATTTCAACCAATTAATACGTGTGGTTGTCATCGTTAAATCACAAGTAAGTGAAGAAGTTGTATGTAAATATATAGTGACAATAGTTGGTGAGTGATCTAAAGACAAATCTAAAGATGATTCAACTTGGATCATTTCACTGGGCACACCCTTTACCACACCAAAATCAATAACATCAGGAATTTTTCGGCGATCTGTTGGCCAGTACGTTGGCTGCCCGCTTGATATAATATTCAAACGCATTTTAGAAATCGTGTCAAACAAAACGCGTCCCTTTAGTGTGATGAGACGTGATCCCCAAAACGTGTGCTTAGCGTTGTAGTTACCGGCGGCAAAAAAGAGTGGGCCTATTAAATTAAGCAATTTACTATATTGATTTTCTGTAATAGAGTACCTGGGAGGAGACTAAATTGATGAAATCACCAGGTTTTGATGAACAGCTTCATTTGCTCTACCTTGGGGGTCTTTTTTGTCATATATAGTATATCCGCTGATTTAAAAAGAGCTTCTAGCCGTCAAGTGTGTCTCCGCGATAAGTTGATGTTAATTTTTCCCTTGTTCCTTGGAATATTAATCATGCCGAATTCTTTCTGAATATAACGTTACGAACCTTAGCCTAATAATCAATTTGGATTCACAAATACGTTCGATATAATCACATTAATGAAATTCCATATTATCCAGAGATTTGGTGGCCACACAGTCCATACCTTTAAATCACTTCCGTCTTGTTGCACAGTTATTTTGAATTTTTCGAACCCGTCGCTGTACATTGTTTTCTTCAAACAAGTTTACGTTTTTTAACCCTAAAAAAGCAATACTTGCTTTCGCCATTGAACAATTAATTTTTCCTAAACTCTGAAGTCTTATCCTCTCGAAAAATTTGTTACAAAATATGTTTCCGAACTTAAATAAGCCTCCAGCACCATGTGTTGCCAGATGAGGTACTTGGATTAAGGCGGAAATATACTATTTTGATAATTTCAAAGAAATCTGTTGCGTTTTAAATATGCTTAGTGAAGATGAAGCGGAATCTTTACGAAATTCTAAATTAGTATGTAGCGCAAAAACCCGGAACAAAATCTGACCTACTGTATTTAAAAAGTAATTGAACCATCAGTTGGGAGAAGGGAATAAACGCCATTTTTCCAAAATTGAGTTATACACATTTTTGTTTACTTGAAACATAGCTCTATTATGCGTATTAAAGACATAAATGTTACACTTATGTATATTTAACAGAATTTCATGCGACTAAAAAAAGAGTCAGTTGGAAGAAGGGAATAAATCCGGTCATTTATTCCCTTTTTCCAACTGATAATAAAAAAATTAATTCTGGTGCAATCAAGTTCAAAAAAGTAAAATTTCAATAGCCAAAATTCTGATTTTTCCGTGATATTTGTTACTTCAGAATTGATTGTTGATTTTAAAAATGCATGGCAAAATTATTTAAAAAACACCTTTAAGTCATTGAATAAGAAAAACATATTCAGATATCGAATTACAGACATTTTGAATACTGTTCAAGCCAAAAAGGTTATATAATATGTTCTGAACTTATGGATGGCTCTCCTAAAGACACTTTATTGCTCTAGAAGCAGTATGTAAGCTCAAAATTACCATTAATAAATGCATACACTTCCAAAATCCCAATAAATACGAAACAAATTAATGACATTTGAAAAATAAAACAATAAATTCCCGACGAATTCCAAGAATATTACGATAATATTACCTCTTGAACTACTACAACAACCGAAACTGCTGAAAACGATGACGAATATATGATATTAACTACTTCATTCATTATTTAAAAAAAAATAAATATACCCTTGTTAAAAATTTGCCTTTTATTTATATATTTAAGGAATTCACAATGTGTATCTTAAAATTTTGAAATAGCAATATCGTTACACCTTAAAATTTCATTGTGATCAACGATAAAAAGCACAGCATATTAAAGTAATAAAAGTAACGACGAAGTTTGCCGAATATTTCTCACCATTTAAATGTATAGAACACGAACTCAAAATACACAACAAACAAAACACATACACAACAAACAAAACAACAACACAAGCGCGATAGAGCCTGGTACCTATCAACATGCCAAAGAAACACCAATGCAGTTAAACCACACACAAATTCTTTATTTAAAATATTGCCGCATTGGACGCTTAAACTTGCCATCTGGTAGTAAATTTCATTTACATGCAAAACAACAAACTTGCCAACCCATAATAAAAGACTAAAATTGAAACGTCGTTATATTAAGACACATTTTAGAACGCTGTTGTGAACTCCCTAATTGTTCTGATCAGTTGGAAGAAGGGAATAAATCCAAGAAGTTTATTTGTGTATATATCAGTAAATAATAATATTTGGATATCTGGTCTGTTGTTATGCAATCATAATTAATAGTATGTATCTCCATTTCATCTAAATGTTCTAAAAGGCTATGTGAAGAAAATAAAAAGTTATGAATTTTTTTTTCATATATCTCCGTTCCATATTTTTGGATTTATTCCGTTCTTGCAACTGGTGGTTCAATTGTGAGTGTATATGTTTCAGCATTACGAAATTGCAAACCAAAGGTCTTTCCATAAATGAAAGCTTGACAGTTATTGATAATTTGAAAAAAGTACCCAAAACGCGAACAAAAATTTTTTTTAATAAACATAAAATTTTAAAACGAAATAAGGAACTAGAAACATTGACTGAAATAAAAATATTATATTTTTCAATAAAAACGACACGCATTCATACATTGAAACTTTATCCACATCTCAATTAGAATTGAACAAAATCGTTCTCTATACAACATTTTAAAATTTTTTCGTGTCATTTTGCATATCTTTTTAGCAAATTTTCGTGCCATTTTAAACTTGCCCTGATAATAAGGTTTACTTAGGTTAGGTTAGGTTGAACAGGCTGCCGGTTTCTAAAAAAAACCGGCCCACTTGGGTCCTTTGGTCCCTTTGTGATGCCTGGGATGGATAGTAGGAAATTTAAGACGATGCCCTGCCTATCCCAGAGGTTGGGCCGGTGTTAAACCAACCCGAGTACCGTATATAAGGTTTACTTACAACAACTACTTTTGTAAGCATGTTTATGCGGCTGAGTTTATATAATTAAATGTCCTAAAATTCTTGACAAAAAAGCGAAAATTTAGCGCTTTGTTGAAAAAAAGCGCTATAGAGAAAAAATTCACCTTTTGCTACACCAAAGGAGTTAGATTGGCAACTCTGGCTGGCCTTATACTCTTTAACTTGAATAAAAAGAACTCAGTTTTTAACTGCAATGTAAACAACATACAAACTGGAATAGATTTTTTAAACAAAATAGCCCGTCTTCTTCTATAAATATTTCTCGCTTTGACGTCAACCCGACAACAAAAAGTTTGCACTTGTCTATTCGTCGACAACAATTGACTACTATGTACATATTAAGTCTTCGAATTTTTCAGACCTTAATGAATTGTAAGGAGCTATCAATAGTACTCAATTGTTACCGACACAAGTAGAGAAGTGCCAATTTTATTATTTGGGGTTAAGGAAAGTCGACATATAGTTAGTTATACTATAGAATAAGAAGCAATGACTTTTTCAAAATGACGAATTTTCCAAATGTATGTTTTAGCATCCTTGATGAAAATAATCGTTGGAAAGTAGTTAATTTTGCTCTTATTGTTAATTTATAATTAATTTGTCACGAAAAATTATTAAATTGTTAAAATATACACATACAAAATCTTATGCAACTTTCAAATATTATAAAAATACCATAAAATTATCGAAAATTAAAATATATATGCCCAATTCACAAGCTAGCTGTATCTATGTATCGTGTGTATTTCTGTATTATTTTACAGTAGTGTATATTTGTTGTTGATATTTTTCGTATAGACAGAGAAATGAATACACATTGTTGCTGCAGAATGTGATAACCCAGTAAACAAAATTTTACACTTGCGTACACGGGTACGCTCAAATGTCTATGACGGACCATAATATAAAAGTAAATTTTTTGATACCAGTTTCACAGCAAAGCACAAGTGCCAACAATATGAGCCAACATCAAGCTGAAAAAGAACAAACGGCAGAAAGTGTCCCCCTAGAAACTGATTCAGAAAATCCAAAAATCCAAATGGGTATTGATCGCTATTTTAAAGTGGTAAATAATAAAAAAAGACAATGAAGTCCAAGATCGAAAAACCTCGCTCCATTGGCGAAAACGGCCAAAGATGGTAAATCTGATGCGGCGCTCTCTGAAAACCGGTTTTCACTTCTACAAAACGACGAAGGCGAAATCACCATTGTCAGGTCAAGCAAGCCGCCCCCAATATACTTAAGAGAGAAAAACTCAAATGAGCTAATTAAAAGGCTAGTACAATTAATCGGTGAAGAGGCGTTTTACGTGATCCCGATAAAACGCGGTGCGATTAATGAAACAAAAATTCAAGTAAATGAAGAAAATCATTACCGCTCAGTAGTTTCGGAGTTTGAAACACAAAATAAAAATTTTTACACCTACCAATTGAAAAGTGCAAAAGGCCTCCAGGTAGTGATAAAAGGCATCGATTCATACGTGGATCCAGAAGAGGTAAAAGCGGGTCTACTAAAAAACATTAAAAATAGAGGGCGAGTTCCCCAACCACTATTTCGTGTGGAAATGGAACCAGGTGATATAAAATTAAAAAAGAATGAAGTACACCCCATTTACAGCTTAAGATATTTGCTGCACCGACGAGTTACCGTAGAGGAACCACACAAGCGAGCAGGGCCCATTCAATGTCTAAATTGCCAAGAATATGGCCACACCAAAACATATTGCAAGTTGCGCACCGTTTGTGTCGTATGTGGTGAAGTACACAGCACTGCCGATTGTGATAAGCAAAAAGATGATTCCAAAATGAAAAAGTGTAGCAATTATCATCAAAATCACACTGCAAACTACAGGGGCTGCCCTGTCTATGTACATGTTAAGCAGTCTTTGTCTAACAGACGTAATCAAACCTATGCTCAACCAAATACTTTCGACAATACAAATTATCCCCAGTTGCGCCAACCAGCTACCAGCCGGCCTTCATACGCCAACATTTTTAAGGCTAACCAGCCCATAGCGCAAAACATACCAAACAGCCAGTTCTCGTACGCTAATGCTTTGAAGTCTAACCAGCCCACAGCTCAAAAACGGCCTCTTGCAATTCTAGCATTTTTATTTTTTATCCGATTTTTCATTATTTGTAGTACGAAACGGCTTCCGAATAGAATAGACAACACTTGGTGAAAAACGTTAAATATTTAAAAACAGATTAAAGTTTGATCGCCTATAACTCAATAATTTGCACTATTCAATTATGCACTATTCAACGCGCAATTTTGAAGCCTTTCAAAGAAGAGCACTTTAATTAAACCAGCCGTTGATTGTGGACAAAGCTGTAACGGGAAGTATACATCAAAAAACAAAAATGTATTTTATTTATCTCGTGCTTAGCATATCCTAGTTACACTAAAGAAATGCATTAGAAGCGTTATACTTTCAAAAAATAAATTTTTAAACCTGTGCTATGTTTTACGCGTTCTACAGTAGCCAGTAGTTTGAGCAATAATTTTTGATAGAACTGGCAAAAAGTATTGCTAAAATGTTAAACCTAATCAGGTGAGCGGCAGTTTATATTCGCCCACAAAAGTTGCCCCTTTGTTTTCTTAGAAATCCCCTTTTTGTGTCCCTTTTATTTTCAAAATCCCCTTTTTGTGCCCCTTTTTGAAAATTTTCAACGGTAACGCTGTATACAACACTAATTTATAATATGACGTTTGATAATCTACTAAAATGTCGAGTTCTTCTTTTGCTCCATAAAATTTTATATACCAGACAGCATTGGGGGGACAAAAATTTTTTTTAAACTTTTAATCCGGTTATGGATTTTCCTAACTAAAAAATCTATTGCTCTTAATAACATTGCTTTACAAACTTTTATTTTTTAAGTTTTTAATTTTTAAAGCATTTTTTTAGAATAATTATGATGTGCTAAGCACAAAAAAGGATTAAAAAAAAATTTATTTCGCCCATTGTGCATAATAAAACTGTTAACTTTCGTTTTTCGGTGTATGTTTCTTGTTAAAGCGTCATTCAAAATCACAGAATTATATATTATTTAAAAGGCTACAAAATTACGCGTCGAATAGTGGTTTTGATCGAATAAAAGGCTACCAAGTTATAGTGGATAAAGGTTTAAATTCTATGAAATTTTTAAAGTTCATCACCAATTGTTGCCTTCTCGGAAGCTGTTTTGTACCACAAATAATAAAAAAAAATCCATAGCTTTATAATTTCATTGCATAGTCAGTACATTCGATTATAAAAATTTTAAGCCATAATGGACATAAATCTGATGAAAACAAAAAATCTTGTATTCTGTGTTTTATTATTTAAGATAAGTAATCTGTTCAAATTTGCGACAAATTTTGATCAACATTAGTTTTTTCATACGAAAAATATGACAAGTAACCAATTCTAATAGCGCTTGAAAGTATGCTGCAATTGTGTACGTTTTTAAAAAAACGCAATGTTTGTTGTAAATTCCACACGAAAAAAGTGGTGCTTATATTATTTCGCATGAAGACTCAAAATGTTTTAGATACATTTCATATGTTTTTCACAAAATAAACAGAGTACTACTTCTGCAACAATTTTTCATGAGAAATTCGTGACAATTTTTTTATATGAACTTATGACAGCAGTTCGCACGAAATGATGAACACAGTACCATGCTTTAGGCTTTTTATGACCAGATTTTTCCCCTTAGTTGTAAATCAAACAATTTATTCCATTTTTGCTCCCAATGTTTCATCGGCTTATTTTCCGGCGTCTTTAGAAGAATGTTATAATCGACTATGGATGGCGCTGTGACTCTGGATCAAGTTCATCACCAATTGTCTTTTCGGGAGCTATTTTGTACCACAAATAATAAAAAAATTCCATAGATTTATAATATCATTGAATAGTCCATTCGATTATAAAAATTTTAAGCCATAATGGACATAAATCTGATGAAAACAACAAATCTTACATTCTGTGTTTTATTATTTAGGCTATTTATGATCAGATTTTTTCTTTACTTTAGATGCAAATAAATCAATTTATTCCATTTTTGTTCCCAATGTTTCATCGGCTTTTTTCCGGCGTCTTTAGAAGAATCTTATAATCGACTTTGGATAGTGCTTTAAAGAGAAGTAAATATATGCACATACATCAAAAAACACAAATGTACCGTTATATGAACAATGACTGAAGATAACTCTTTTCAGTGTATAGCATATCATTCCTAATTACCCTAAAAAATGCATTAGCAAATTTAAACCTTTTCGTTGTAAATTGACAAACTGTTTGAATGATTTTGTGTATTTTACGTAGAATTATATTTCAATAATTTTTTTTACATATTTTTTTATGTAGGTATTCTTTCAAAGAAAATTCTCAACATACACGGCAGAACAGAACAACGTTGTTTTTGGAAATTTTTCCTTGGTTCCTAAGAATAATTATGCTGTTTAATTCTTTCTGAATATCACGTTACGGACTTTTGCGCAATAAAATCGTTTGGACTCAAAAACAAATTAGCTCGAAATAATCACACCAAAATATAAAATTCTCTGTTTCAAGTAGAGAACTGCAAAATTGAAATTGACGAGCACTCGTCGCGAAAATTTTGACTTCTCGCGAAATTAGCCTTGGCTAACTTAATTACGAAATATTTGTCATGAAGCAAAAAATCGTATCCAAACAATCATACGTTATCTTAAAAGTAATTCAATAGAACCTAAAGCATTTCACATACATATGTACATCAAAGCAAATAGTATTATTTACTCAAAATTAAAGAAATATTACGTTTTAAAATAAAATAAGTATGCATTTAGTATAAAATTTAGAAATTGTAGATTCCGATTCTCTTGCGGTTAAGGGTCGTTATAAACTTTTGGATATCATATCGATGGTCATACATTGACAACTTGTTGTAACTGAATTTTTATTATTTTTCACAAAACGCAGAAAACGTTCCCATTCTCAAAATAAAATAACAGAAATTAGTTGACAGTATCTACTAAATAAATTTCAGCTATTTTATTTCTATGCTAGTAACGCTTTCAGCATATTTATAACGTAATTTCTTCTACTGGAAAGTTGTAAAACCCAGTTACTTATGACCATCGATATGAAAGTTTTTTGAAGGCCTAAAACTTTTAAAAATCATGTTGCTGATGGGCTATTGGACTAATTTTATGCACAACTGGACCCAGTATGAAATGGTTTTTAAAATGTTGTATGTACTACTTCTTATATTTTGTTGGAGAAAATACAAAAATATATCATCGGAATAAAATAAACACACTCGTACGTTTTTTTTAGGGTTTTTACGTCATAAACAAAAATTTGGCAATTATTGGAAACTAAATTTTTATAAAAATTGTAATGGATTATGTAAGTAAACCGGATACATTTACGATTTGAATACTAATATGTATGCCTTTCCAAACATGGAGAAGTTTTTAATAATTTTTATTAAATATTTCAGTAATTCTCATAAAGGCCTATCTACGCTAATGCCCGACAGCCTGATTACCTTTACCAAAGGCTCACTTTCTCAAGATCAAGTAGAGGCAATAGAATAAATAACATCAAACATAATAAGACCCTTCTGAGCAAAATTTCTTTATAAGCTCTATACGTCTTTGGGGCCAACTAACCCCTCAAATCCAAGTTTATAAGCAATGCAAGCAAATTCAAATCTGCTATTTCTTTGTTTTATAATAATCAGTTTTTATAACATAATCTGAATTTTTCACATTTATTAAATAAATGTATGTATATATGTATGTATGTATCAAATTTTCATTTTTATTATATAATTGTATTTAATTTTTATTTTAATTTCTTTTCTTATTAAATAATATCTTTTTGCTATGCTATTTATGCCAAAATATGTTTGCCAAAGTTTCTACCCAATACTATAATATAAGACTTGTTCTTGTTCTATTGTATTTTGCTAAAATAAATAAATAAAATAAAAAAGTTAAAACTGAAAAATCCCAAAACAGAAAAAAATCGCCAAAACAAAAAAATCTCAAAAACTAAAAAAATTGCCAAAAACAAAAAATTGCCAAAATGAAAAAATGCCAAAAACTGAAAAAAATCGCCTAAGCTAAGAAAATCGCAACACTGAAAAAATCGCCAAAACTGAAAAAATCGCCAAAACCGAAAAAATCACCAAAAACTGAAAAAATCGTCAAAACCGAAAAAAATAGCTAAAGCTGAAAAAATCGCTTAAAATGAATAAAAATCGCCAAAATCTATCTTCTTCAGTTATGGCGATTTTTTCGGTTTTGGCGATTTTTCATTTTTGGCGATCTTTTTCGGTTTTTGACGATTTTTTCAGTTCTAGCGTTTTTTTCAGTTTGTCGCATTTTTCATTTTTGGCAATTTGTTTCGGTTTTTGGCGATTTTTTCGGTTTTTGCCGATTGATTTAGTTTTGGTTTTTTTTATTTTAGCCGATCTTTTTCAGTTTTGACGACTTTTTCCGTTTTGGCGATTTTTTTCACTTATAGCGATTTATATTAGTTTTGGAGTTTTTTCAGTTTTGTAGATTTTTTTCTCTTTTGTCGATTTTATTCAGTTTTAGAGCTTTTTTTCGTTTTCGTGATTTTTTTCGATTATAACGATATTTTTTCATTTTAGGCGCTTTTTCAGTTTTGGCGATTTTTTTCAGCTTTGGCGTTTTTTGGCATTTTTTTCGATTATTTTCGTTTTTTGACGATATTATTAGTTTAAGCGATTTTTTAAGCTTTGGCGGTTTTTTCGTTTTGGGACTTTTTCGGGTTTTTGCGTTTTTTTCAAGTTTTTTTTGCATTTTTTTTTTAGTTTTGGTGATTTTTTGCGTTTTAGCGATTTTTTGTTGTTGTTCTAGCGGCAAAAGTTTTACATATTCTGTGAAAATTTCAGGGCCATAGGTCTTACGGTTCTCGAGAAAACAGCCAGTGGACAGACAGACGGACAGCCGTCGAAAACAATGAGGTTCCTTGATACTTTTGGTAAATGGAACTCTAAAAACGTACGGTGCTATAGGGCACCGGGTAGGAACGAAGCTCCTATCGCCTTCAGCCTACCACCCGTCGCCTTCACAAGGCCTACTTAGGCCTGTCGGCTTCGGTCTGTCACCTTCGGCTGGTCACCTGCCGATCGTATACGGCGAATCACATTCGGTCGGCCAACTTCGGACGATCATGTTCTACCGGTCATATATTATGTTATGTTATTTATTATAAATCGTCAAACAACAGAAACAAAATTAGCTCTCTTTAGCTGATTAAGCCAGCTAAACCAGCTAAGCCGGCTAAAACAGCTAAGCTGATTATTCCAGCTAAGCTGGTTAAGTCGGGTAAGCCAGCTAAGCCGGCTAAATCAGCTAAGCCGGCTAAATCAGCTAATTCGGCTATGCCAGCTAAACCGGTTAACCAGCTTGGCCGGCTAAATTGTACGCTCTAATTAGTGGTATTCAAAATACACTTATTCTATGTTTGTGTATGAGCTTTACGGCTTCCCATTATGATAGAACAACACAGAATTGTACCAATTGAGCAATCCCCGATATTATTTTTTTCAACGCAATGATTTTTTACGGCAACTTTCTATTACTTGTTACAAGCACCCTGTGCTGCTGGTTTGTGTCAATACTAATTAGTGCTTCTTTTTTTACTAATATATTGATTGTACAATTATCGCTGTTTTGCCATCTCAAAGCAGCTGTTTACTGATGGGGAATTATTACGGTCACAAACCTTAACCGCTTAAGTCGTTTTACACTTTTTTCGAGAGAGCAGTTCAAATTCGAACAACTCGCCTTCAATCAGGCATTAGCTTATGTTTCTGTAATATTTTTGCTGATAATAGCCATATTAATAAAATTGAAATAACAAAAATTGATAGCATATAGTGTGATACATGGATAGACTCGATCATGCAAGAAACTCAACATTGTAACAAGTCGACTTAAGCTGTTAAGGCTTGAGACCAAAATTTTATCAACAGATGTTTACCATTTTTCCAAGTACGCAAATTGTTTAACTTTGTTGTTCAATGTTTTTACTTACCACAAAAATTTATGTAAAGTGTTTTAAATTATATAAATTAACGTCGCAAAGATAAATGGGAAAGGCCAGCGCTACAGAAAACTTCTACGACATATTGAATGTCCGTAGTGATTGCAGCGACAAAGAAATAAAAACGGCCTATGTTCAACTCTCCAAAAAAGTAAAGAATGGATGTGTTCAATAAAAAATAATGGAATTTTATTCATTTGGGTAATTTTGTGTTTTTAGTTTCATCCGGATGTAAAGAGCGTGAAAAGTGATTCTCAGCAGGCATCACGTTTTCTAAAAATTGCTGAAGCATATCAGACCCTAAGCAAACCAAAGCTTCGTACGGAATATGATAGAAATTTACAAATCGCACAAAGCACGAGAGGTTACGAAACAACGAAACCTGAATATTATAGGTAAATATTAGGTAGCCCAATTTATTATGGGTTGGTAAATCCTTAAAAAACAGTAATGTTTATTTGGGCTTTTAAGCTATATTTCAATTGTATATTTTTCAACGCAATACTTCTTCAGGTACACGTTTTCTTTAAGATTTCCAGAATCTTGATCTTGTTCACAAATATAATTAGCTTAAGAGCCCTTAAAAAGAAACTTGGTGCCGCATTTTTGGAACAATATGTCCCACGGTCGTCAGTAAAAAATCGATGCTCATTGTGCAACAATCGACGTAGAATGGCATGTCTAACCTAACCAGACATCCCGCTTTAGGCGGGACTATCCCGGTTTTAAGACTTCGATCCCGCCTAAAATTTGTATTTCGCTTTTTCCAGTTTTAAAATTTATAATTCTACTTTTTTAATTATTGCCAAAAATTTGGAAAATTTTTCAACTGAATAAACAAAATCTCCTTTTTCAGCCAGTACAACTCATTAAGTTAAAGCCATTTAAAGTTGAAAAGTACATTTTTAGATGTTGCTTCAAAATTCATTACTTGAAATATTCGAATCCAAAGATATTTGGGGCCTTATGCATTACGGAAACTTGGCATGAAGTTAGCATGTGTGGCGAAATTTAACTGAATCTTTTCCATTAATTTTGAGATTAGAAATCATCACGGAATATAGCCATGAGTCTCGGCTACAATCTACAGTAGGGCTGTCATACGTCCTGGTTTTCCAGGATTGTCCCGGCTTTAGACAAATTGTCCTTGTGTCTGTTCTTAAATTGTCCTGGTTTTTTTATATAGGTCAATACAGGCAAAAATTTAATTTCTGCTGATTTTTGTTATGAACAGAGGTTAAGCTTTCAGTTATAACGCTGTTTATATGAAGCAATTTTACCAGCATTTTGTCACCTTATCTTTGGTTTGACCCATAAACATAGAAAAAAGCATTAGAAAGCAGCAAACCAAACCAAGCTGACGATTTGTTGCTTGGGGCCAGGGCTGTCAAATGATTTTGATCAAAAATCTTCACTTATCGTGGAAAAAATCGGCATTTTCGGCACTTCAATTCGAAAAATCCGCAAGAAAATCGGCATAAATAAAGCTAAATATTTTTCGTGGTTTTATTAATTTTTATTAATAAGAAAACAAAAAATAGCAATCGCCAGTAATTTCATATGGTTTATAAACATAAATGCATAACAAACAAAAAAATGATCCTCAAGAAAATCGGCATAAATAAAGCTAAATATTTTTCGTGGTTTTATTAATTTTTATTAATAAGAAAACAAAAAATAGCAATCGCCAGTAATTTCATATGGTTTATAAACATAAATGCATAACAAAAAAAATGATTTTACAAACTTAAATATATATCATGGAATGTAAATGATTTTCAGAATGAGTACATTTCCGAATTTATAATTTTTGCTAAATCACTTTTAATATGAGTGCCAAAACAATTGGTCTTATGAGTTTCAAATAATCTGCAGAATAAGAATTCCTTCTAAAGTTTAATTTTCTAAGGAACATCGAAATTTAGTTTAGTTCCCGCATACTGAAGAGTGTGCTAGGCTATTAACTGCGAGGTCGCAGGTTTGATTCCTACCAAAATTCGGGTGTTTCTGCAGAAAAGCTCTAAAAGGCTTAATCAGTATGTGCGTTTGTTAAATTGACGGAGCTAAATATTTGTCCGATATTTGCAGACAAATGTGGGAGCACCATAATTTTTTTTTTAATTCTGCTAAAACTGGAAAAGCCTTTGTGGAATCGCCTCACTTTATTTTAGAAATTGTTTGCCAAAAATTATATAAACTAATTTCAGTCTTATTGAATATTTGTTCAAATGCAAGAACTTTCAATCTATAAAATTCTGAAATTTCTAATAACATCAAAAATAGTGGTGATTTTTTTTCATTACGATATTTGGATACATATCAAGTATGTTGTGCACTCTTGAATCCTTTCGAGCGTGACCAGTTCGATCTTTTTTATAATATTTGTTTCGCGCCTCAGATGCATTTTCTGCGAGGCAACCTACGGGTACTACTAAAGCCTCAATTATTTCTAACGAGTGCACCAATATTTTGTATATTGTGGCCAGGCTTGAGGGGTAATGATTACATTTTGTAATTAATTACATGTTCAAATACACATTACATGTAATTTGTAATTGGTACACTGCAATTACAATTACTTGTAATGTGTAATTGTCTGAAGAGCAATTACAATTACATGTAATTGTAATTGAGGCATGAACAATTACATGTAATGGGTAGTTGATATACTAGCAATTACAAATTATTTTAATTGTAATTGAAGAATATCAACTACAATTACATGTATTTGGGCAAAAGTAATAGTAATTGCTCATAAAGGGGTAATAAAATGGCAAATAACCCTAAAATTGCTTAAAAATAGCTCATATTATACGGAATGCAAAAAACTCGGCAATAATCACGCAAATGACGAAAATTCGCAAGAACTTGCTAACATCGAAGACACAATAAAGTTTTAATGAACTAAAAATCGGCAAAACTGTAAACAATCCAAGAACTGGTAAAAATATCTATTATCGCGAAAATAGCGAAAATTCGTGAAAAATTAAAAATTGCAAACAAGCTCTAAAATTATTAAAAATAGCTAAAATCGTATGGAATGCAAAAAACTATGAAAAAATCGCGAAAATTGCGATAATTCTCAAAAACTTGTTGACATTAAAAACATAGTGATTAAAAATCGATAAAACTGTAATAAAGCCAAGAACCTGCTAAAAAATCACTTATCGCGAAAATGGCGGAAATGTACGAAAAATTGCAAAACTGCAAACAAGCCTTAAAATTGCTTAAAAATAGCTAAAATTGTAAGGAATGCAAAAAATTAGGAAAAAATCGCGAAAATGACGCAAAATTCGCGATAAAAGTAATATTTTTCAGTTTTTGATTTTTTAACAGTTTTACCAATTTTTTAATCAATATCAGACATTGATATCTTTTTAATCTTACCAAGTTTTTGCGAATTTTCTTCTTTTCCGCGATTTTTTCCGAGCTTTTTCATTCCTTACAGTTTTAGCTATTTTTAAGCAATTTTAAGGCTTGTTTGCAATTTTGCTGTTTTTCGCGAAAAAATTGTTTTTTAGCCAGTTCTTCTATTTATAGAAGTTTTACCTATTTTTAATCACTCTCTGACTTTTCTATGTTTTTAATGTTAAGTTCTTGCGAATTTTCATCAATTTCGAGATCTTTTCTGAGATTTTTGCATTCCTTACAATTTTAGCGATGTTTAATAAATTTTACGGCTTTTTTGCAATTAAGCAATTTTTCGGGTATTTTAAGATTAAAAGTGATGTTTTGCCATTTTTTGCTGCTCGTCAAGCTTGTGAGTATAAACAATTTAAGGGATTGTTTCTTATTCTCACAATCTGCAGAAATTTTTCGTCATTTTGGCTATATAAAAGTCTTCCAAAAATTTGAAAATATAATTGAGTATATTGTAATTAAATTAAATGTTCCTTGTAATTGCAATTGCAATCATGCCAACACCAATTACAAGTAATTTGTAATAGGTTTCCTACAATTACAATTATTTATAGTTGTAATTGGTGCTACAGCAATTACAATCAGAAGTAATTGTATGTGGTAGTAGTCCAATTACAATTACAAGTAATTTGTAATTGCACCAAGGCAATTAAAAATTACTTGTATTTAATTGAAGTGAAAATGAAATCATTACTCCCTGAGCCTGCTTCTTAAGTACATATCACGTATCTACTTTTCGCGTATCTACTTTTTTTTAATTTTATAGGAGAGAAACAAATTAAATAAAATATGTATGCACTTCAAGTTCCTGAAGTTAAGTTTCTTTTTTTTCGTTTTTAATTTGGCTGATTTTTATGATAAAGGTTTGAAAATTTGTACGGACATGCGCTTCGATGTAATACGCAATAATTAAGTAAAACAATACAATATTAGAAGCCGAGGTGTTCACAAACAAATAAACAAAAAGTGTATTTGATACAAGAAAGGCGATACAAATTGTTGGGAAATAAGCAATAGAAATGGAGTGTTTTTACACCATCCCGCTTTCCTTTTTCGTTTTTGGTCGTATATTCTTCAGAATCCCACTTTTCAATCGTTCTTGTCCCGCTTTTTGGAAAAACCTTCTGGTCACGTTAGGCATGTCGCCCATAAGTGTAATTGATTATGCACTAGCATACGAGGATTTTCATACTTACATATCGCACTTGATCAACAAGAGGGTATTAACTCAAAATTTTAAAATTTTCAGTAGAGGTCAAAAACTGTTTGTGGTTACATTTTAAGGGAATTTGAAAATCTAAATACATCATAGTAAGCAAATTCCATTTGAAAATATATTTACATTGTTTTTCTTTTAAATTTTTGCAATTATTGCATGAAAATGGTTATAACTAAATTATTTCATGAAAAGGGCCACAACTCAAAAAAAATTAAACAATTTTATCATAAAAAGAGTGAAATTTCGAATTAAAATCATAAAGTAAAACAAATTTTATCAGCTAAACAGTATCAACTCAAAATACAACCAAATTTAAATAAAACAATTTGATTATTTTTAACTTGAATAAAGGCTCAAATCAAAATAATACCTTTTTTATGAAAATATACGAAGCATTTCTATTTCAACTTTTGTATTAGATCAAAATAATACCTTTTTGTTGATATAAAGGTAGTCACTACACTCATGAAAATGGTCTCAAATGTGGTTTTCAAGATGAAAGAGTAATCAGAATACGTTGAAATTTTTATAGTAGATAGAAATTGATGTTGAGTTCTGGCAAAAAGTAAAATTTTAAAAATTTTGAGTTAATACCCTCTTGTTGATCCAGTGCGATGTCTTTTAAATATTTCTATGTGATATCAAACCCAGCGTTTGTCAATGGACACTTTCACACAATATCCCTAGCATCTTTGTCGGTTCTTTTCACTAAATAAAAAAGTTTTTCAATTTTGCTGAGACGGCTATTATTGATATACATATAGAGCTGGAAAAAGATCTCTTTTCCCATAAAATCGTTAACCCATCAATAGCCACTTCTAGTGTATAAGTGTGATGATCCGCATCTCGAACCCTTTGAAATCTTGCGTCAAATTTAAAAATGGCATTTGAAGCGCGTACAAAGTTTTCAAAAGATTTCCCCATTTCGAAAAAAATTTATATAAATTGAAAATTTTAAAATTGAAAAATCATAACAAAATTTGCCAAACCGACCGACCGTAGGGTACCACAGATATATGAACGAAAGGGAATGAAAGAACACAAAATTAAGAAAAACAATAAAGAATATACTTTTCACACAAAATTGTTGCTATTTACGTATGTACATTAAAGCGATTTACACAAAAAATTTTTGCTGCCCCATTCATATTAAAGTTCGGTCTTTTTAATGAGTTTTCCCAAAAAATTTGTGGGGTCTAGCGATGACCGTCCGTGAGCTGGACCGTATCTAAAAGAGGTATATTTTTGTAGTTTTTTTTTACATATTTTCGTATTTTCTCCCAAGACAACATATAAAAAAATTACATCGCTTGAAAGATCTTTTTTGTATTAATTTAAAATGTAAAATTTTTTTGATATAAGTAGCACCTGCAATAAAGACGCTTAAAAAATCGTGGTTTTTATGGAATAACACAATGCTGATGGTATGAATGGTAAAGTTGAATGCAGCTTGAAAAGATCCTTGAAACGATGTAATTTTTTTATATGTTGCCTTGGGAGAAAATACGATAATATGCAAAAAATATACCCCTTTAGACACCGTCCAGCTCACAAATGTTTTGGAAACCTCATTAAAAAACCGATATTTAATTTGAGAGGGGTAACAAAAACACGTTTTTCATATTCATACAAGTCGAGTCGCTCTAATGTACATACATCGCTCGCACTGTATTTGTTTCGAAATATATGTATCTTTTTTCTTAAGCAAATTTAATTTGCATGATTATTTTATTTTCATTTAAATTAGACTTAAATTAAACTCAGCCTTGAAAAAAGTAGACTCCGACCGAAACCAGTTTTTTGAGGCCGAACCCGAACCGAACCTAATATTCGGCAAAAAGGCCGAATATTCGGCCGAATCCGAAACTTGCCGAAACTTTTTTAGCATTAACTGATATTGACATTTTAAAAACTTAACAGAACTGAAAAGTCATTTATTTTATTAACGGCCGTTTTCACAATGTGATTAAAAGTTATGGTGGTCTTTAACGGCAAATTCGTCACAGAAAGCTCTCCGTTAAAGTATACGTTAACTTTTAACTGTACACTGTGAAAAAGGCCGCAAGAGTATTTCTACATAAATGCAGTGTTCGTTAAAATAATAGTAGAAATTAAATATTCGCAGCAAAAAATAACATGACAAATCTTGTGTATAATCATGGGTGCAAGTGATGACGTATTGGTTCGATTTAGGTGAAACATGCATGATTTTTACATTAGCGTGTCATTGGAGATCATGTGTTTACATGAAAATTTAGAGAACTTGTTCGTCATTAAAATGAGTGAATTGAACCCATGCAAGTACCCTGATTCGATTACGTTTTTTCATGTAAATATAAAACAAATGAAATAAAAAAAATATTGCCGCAGCTGGGATACGAATCATGCTTTTCTGACTGTTAAGACACGCTCTCTAAAACTTGTTTTATAAAAATGTGTCAATGTGATGATTTAATTCTGTTTTTGCATACCTTCTTCAGTGGATATTTTATGTAATATATTACCTAGTAAAATTGCATGCGTTTTTAATGAGTTCAAAAACTATAGCTTTATTTACGATTTACGATGTCATTCAGAATGCATTTGAAGAAACAAGTGATCAAGAAATCATGAAACACTATTTCATGTTAAACGCGTTCATTTATTTTTTGCTGGGTATTTATATATTTAAATATAAAACAAACATTTACGAGCATATGACTTATAAAAACTTGGCATGAAATTAGCTTAAATGATGAAGAGAACAGGAATATTGGTTTCAGCACACATACATTGAGGAGTGTTTTATCCCTCTATTGATGACGTTTTTTTTGTATACGCCCGCGTTTCATCGATGATATACACAATAAAGAATTTTTCTCGACGGTATTGAATTTATCGTGAAGATTGAAAGTGAGATTTTTTCTCATTTTGAAATTATTTTAAAAAACAAATAATCAATTTCAGTGCAAAATTGCAGAAGTAAATTCGATTGCGAAAAATCGATTTGAATCGAAATCGGTTTACCATTCCCTAGTTCATGCTATTTATTTTGGCAACAAACAGTTGAGTACGTTATGTTACTATATATATATTTTTTGGTTGCGCTTTATAAAACTAAGTAAAATTTTCATCCAATTTTAAAAGATATGGGACGGCACAAAACAGATTCATGGCGGTGGCATATGTTAAATTTGGAAAATACTATTTCGATTAACTTCCTTATTTATAGAGAATAAAAAGTTTCGGTTTCGGTATTTGTCCAAAAAGTTGGTCTAAAACGAATATCAGCCGAAACCACAATTTTGGCCGAAGCAGAAACCGAAGTCGAATATTCGGTCGGACTCTAAAAAAAGTATCGATCGCGAATGTAAAAAATTCATCAACTTCTTTATTGTGGTGAATACGTACGATGTCCATGTTCTGCCTTATCAATGTATTTTGTGGTAGTGCAATAGAGATGGAATATACACCAATTTTGTTCTGTCTCTTTTCTTTCTATTAAAAATGGTTGGTGACGGCGAATCTCATGGCGAACATTGATGCTCAGACATATGTTCGGGCATCGATGTCAGAGCATAGACGAAACATGGTTCGGACGATTCGACATGGTGTTCAAAACAAGTTCACGGCTAATGTAGATCCCTAGTAACGATTGAAAGAAAAATTTTTGCCATGGTTGCCAAAAAAGAAAACTTGGTATTGTATGCTCTCCTTGAACTTTCTTAGGATGTATTTATGTAAAATAACTATTTTCAGCTTTTGTTACACTTGTAATTCAACTTTTCTTCTTTTTAACGGTTTTATGAAAATTTTTTAACTTTTTGATTGCTTACTTTTGTTTGTTTATTTTATAGAATCATATGTTTTTCTCTTCTACTCGATTTTACTGGCACAAATTTATCCAGTAAAAATTTGCAGACTCTCAGTAAAACAACTGTCACTTTGCTCTCTCAATTGATGCTCTCTTTTGCAAATTTATGTGTAAACGAACGCATTTCAGTACAATCCAGTACAAATTTGTAAAATTTTTTGAAAATTTTGGAGTAAACGAACACACTACACTTACTGTACAAAAAAGATTTGCACACAGTAAAAAAAATGAACTAATAGGCCATTAATAGGGCATTTACACTGTCTCGAAATGTAGTACTTACGAGATCGAGCAAAATATTGTTGTTTTTTAATAGATATGCCATACAAAACGAAATCTACTTTGTCAGTAGATTTGGACGAAATCGACTAAAAATCTAGTATTTTTATTTGGTTTTACTACCCTGTACAACATTTTTATATATGTAAACGGTGAGTGAATTAATTAGCTACCCTCTACAAACATTATCTGTTAAAGGTGTGTGAATTAGCTAAGTCGGCACTTCTTAGATTACAATTTAAGATAAATTTAAGTCAAAGTATTTTGTGTTGGATACGAAATCTTCAAAAATTCAAAAAAATCTTAGTGTAAACGATATGGATTTCGATAAAGATTTCAAATCAAATCTACTAGATTTCGAGACAATGTAAATGGCCTATAAATCTTAACAAAATATACTAAATTTGAGTTCAAAAAGATTGTTATATGGCGCCAAAAATGTTTTTCCAAGAATTTTGTTCAAATTCTACTTGAACAGAGTGAAATATTTACTGTAAGTTAGTTCATTATTCATCTGATAAAAACTTTATTCTAGGAAAATTTTACTTAATTTATGAAAATCTATAGATACATAATGAACTAGTATATAGTAAGTCTTTTTATGTGTTTCAGTAAAATTTTACTAAAATTAAGTAACATTTTCCTATAAAATGACGAGATTGAAAAAAAATCATCTTTGATCGCAAATATAGTAAGTTTTCCAAAGTTTTTTCAAATTAAGTAAATTTTTTCCTAAGTTCAAGTTCAATATGTCCTTAATTCTAGTACTTAATTTTATTTAAATTCTATACCATATAAGATTTATTTACATATACATATTATATTCATACATAATTAACTTACCAAATGTACATTTTAATTACCTTTGGAGGAGACAAGTATTGAACCAGCAACCTTCATTCTGATAGAGTAGCACTCTAACCACTAGCCTAACAGGGCACCCTGCATAAGCATTGAAACTATTGTTTTTTACAATTTTATTTTATTTATTTATACACATTTTAATTTCCTGTACAACAAGACATAGTTTTATATTTATATGCCTTAATTCACAAACAAAAATTTGATTAATAACAGACTTATTAAACAAATTTTTGTATGAAAATTTGTTTTATTAGTCTGTTATAAGTCAGAAAAATTTTTTGTGAATTAAGGCAATAGTATCTACAGGAACGCATTACGTTAGATTTTCGTTGCAAAATAAAATAAAAATATAATTATTAGTACACTAAAATATAATTATTAGTACACTAAAATATATAAAAAAATATTTTTTAAGTTCAAATATTCCTCGAAAATACTAAACATTTACTTAGGGTCATATGCATAACGAAAACTTGGCATAAATTCAACTGGCTCTTAATGAATTCTACACGGAAAAAAAAGTTTCGTTTTTGATAACAAAAATCCCGCTATTCAATACTTTTTTTTCAAATTTTCGCTATATTTATAACAAAATTATTTTAAAAAAAAGAGGAATTGAAAAAAATGTTGGCATGTCTGGGATAAGAACCCGAGCTCCCCGGGCGTAAAGCATACTCTCTACAGCTGAGACATATCCCAGTTATATTTTTATGAGGTAAAACTTGTTTTAAGTACTTATTTAGGAAAAGAAAAGAAATAACCGGCATGGGAAAGAAATACATACAACGAAATATTTTATTAAGTTAATGACAAATTTATTGAAATTTTTATTTTTTTCAATAAACTAGTTTTATTGAACATAATTCATGTCTATTTACTTCTATGTACTGGACTATTTGACATTAAAAATCAGTGTAGAACATAGAAATGAGTCAGGAATATAAGATACAGTCGCATGGAAAAACTCTTTAAATACTCACTAAACTATTGAAAATATTAATAAAATTTTAACAATATCGTTGAGCTTTTTTTTTATCTTTTGGGTCATGGTGACCCGATGGTACTTAAAAGTACCATGCCCCCCGGATCCTTGCAAGTCCTCCACAAATTTTAAATTTTGTAAATAACTTTCTGAAGCCCTTATTTTCAATGTTTCATAAAAAATTTAACTTTTTCAACGATTTCAAGCCTTGGCCCACAAGGGGTTAAGAGTAAAAATATTTATTGTTGCGATTTTATCGTCATTTTTTATTTCTCTATCTTACGCAGTTAACTTTTTACGAAGGCGAAATTCTCTATCTCATAAAATATTATTTAAATAAACTCAATATAAATTGAAACTATCTGACTTTTTTGATAATCTCGCTCAAACTGTAAGGAATGTCAAGACGTCAGGAAACATCGCGAAAAAGTAGAAAAATTCGCAAAAACTTGCTTATTTATGAAAGATTACAATGTTAGGATTGATTAAATGCGCCAAAAAATGTAAGAATAATAAAAGCTTCGGAAAAATTACGCCTATCGCGAAAATAGCTAAATATGCTCCTATCATGAACATTGCGAAAATTCGCAAGAAGTTGCAACATCGAAAACACACCCTAACATTGAGTAGAGACCGTCAAGGCGCATGTTCACGAAAAACTGCTAAATATATTGAAGAAATCACTAATATTGAAAAGAATAACAACATTTCAGAAAAAATTTCTAACATCACGGAACACAGAAAAAAATAGACAAGAATTATATTCAATAAAACCATGTTATTAAAAAAAATATGAGTTTCAATAACATTTATCTTTAACATAATAAAATATTTCGTTGTAAGTATTTCTTTTCCATGCCGGTTATTTCTTTTCTTTTTATACATAAGTACTTAAAACAAGTTGTATCCCATAACAAAATAAATGGGATATGGCTCAGCTAGAGAGTGTATGCCTTACGTCCGGAAAGCCCGGGTTCGTATTCCAGCCATGTCAACATTTTTTTAATTTATATATATATTTTTATTTTGAAATAATTTTGTTATCAATATAGGGGAATTCTTTATCACAGGAAATTTGAAAAAAAAATTATTGAATACCGGGATTTTTGTTATCAAAAACGAAACTTATTTTTTTCTGTGAAATTGCAATGTATAGGAAACGTTTTTGTTCTTTAATTTAGAGGTTGCAATAAAACTTAATCATATTGGCGCATATTCATAGTCCTAAATAAAGTATACTTTAAGAATTTAGAACTAGGGCTCAAATCGTCACATCCGTGAACGTACAGCTCGTCACGTAAAAATGCCATTTTCGGATTATGACATACGTGAACGTACTGTAATCCCATACAGTTTATACGATTGATGTGCCAAGTAATTCATTTTAGTACGATTGTCGATACGATCACGGATGTGACGATTTGAGCCCAGTATTGCCATACAAAATACTGGTTTTAAACTCCTAAAGTATAGTTTGTTTTGACTATGATTATGCGCCATTATTTGTTAAAAATTTACTTAATTCATTTTTTCAAAATTTTTTTTATTTTATTTTTTATACCGTATTGAGTATTTTCAAATAGAAAACCCTCTATCTATCATAAAACTGCCAATAATGCAAAGTTTTAAAAATAAATTGCACGCAATATTAAGTCCTGTATTTTAAAATATATTATAGAACAAAGATTTTAAAATAACCTATCAATGAACGAAATAAACAGTTTTTATGCTCTCCTGAAAAGTTGTGATTTTTAATATACTCGTAGAGTTTTTTGAATATAGGCCTTCGATATGGCTTATTTTGTTCGTAAGACACCTGTCCCTATAAAAGATATTTAAAATGTAATATTTTTGCAGATTTTTTTAGAAAGAATATTATTTTTTAGAAAGAATATTATTTTCATTTTGCATAAAAAGTTACCGTGGTTCTTATATACATATGTCATGATATTTAGCTAAAAAAAATCCTTTTTCAGGCCCTGGGAAATAAAACCTGACTATGATCCAAATCCTGGACCCTACTATGGGATAAAGGGTATAAACAAAGCTAAAAATTCCAAAGTGGCCTTAATCCTTATAGTTTTAGGAATATTCGGTGGTGTCTTTGGTGTTGTCTCCGTTAAGTAAGTATTCAAAGACACTTTAAATGTCAACGTACTTGTTATAAATAAATTCTTAACTTTCATATGTAGACAATCTTTTTCTTTGAATCATAAACATTTGGATGACGTGTCAGCTCAAGCTAATGAGCATCATCAGAAAATTCGCTCTGAAGTGGAAAAACACAGCAAGGATGAACAGATCCAACGTGTAATCGATCGCATAACCAGTCGAGCAGAAACATAGAATTTATACTCTACCTCAATAAAACACAGTCATGTTTTGTAAAGGATTTTCACATCGCCCTTGTTCAACAAGAGAGTATTAACTCGAAATTTTAACATTTCCACTTTTTGCAAAAAAAAAAAACAGCAGAATATAAGATGGAGAAGTAGTGCAATATATTAATTTACTAGTCTTCTTAACGATAAGGTCAGCTCTTCCATTGAAATTTGTTTTAAACTTAAATACGGCTTCTACAATACTTACGTAAACAATGACTCGAAAAATTCAGTGCTTTTCATATAAACATTCTACGCAATTCGACCGTCTTAATTGTAGAAACCAAAGCTTAATACTGTTTACCTCTACAGGAAATTTTAAAATCTCGGGTTTATACTCCATTCTGGCATATTTTAGCAAATTTTTAATGTAGTTTTTACAAGGCGTAGAATTATAATATGTATTTTTAAATAGTAAAAAGCAATACTAAAATAAAAAAAAATTTAAACGTCCACATAAATGTAAAGATCCTGGTTGATGTTTCTGTTTTCAAGAAAAAAAATTATTTTGCACATTTTTCGATTACTTCAATACCTATTTTCTAGGTGTTTTGGTTATTGGAAATACAGAAATATCACATTGAAATTTACCTTCTCATTCGACAGATATTTGTATAGTTTGGATGTTTAATAAAAATAATAATGGTCGAAATCTGACATACTGTTCACGAGTGAAGGCGGAATATACTGGTGTACCTAGTGGAAATATTAAATATGCCCATAAAAAATCTGTAGATGATAGGAAAAAACTAAGCATGAGTATTTGTTATCGCATCAAACTGATTAGAAAAAGTTTAGTTTGTAAGTCTGTGTTATTATCCGCAGCAAACTGTTCTTTAAATTTTTCATTGATACCTTTGCAGTTTTTGTCACTAGTTGTGCTTTACTTGAAAAAGAGAAATTTATTTTAGTCGACATTTTGGATTACAAAACATGTAAACATATACAAAATTTAAAAGTGGGTGAAGATAAATACGCCAAGTGAAGGTGACAGGTAATAGGATCAATGGAAAAAATGTCAATTGACTTTATTTCCCACCATAAAGGAAAATAAAGCCAACTGACTTTATTGCAATTTCAAACATTTAATCTGCATAGCACCGCAATACTTCCCAATGAATAATAATCTGAATGTTCCAAGTCAATATTAGTATCAATTAAAACCCATATTTTATTAGTTATTTCCATTATAATTACAAATTTTAAGAAATTTTATTTTTATTGCTAAATATTCTCTACGTAGCCGGCCTTCGGCCGGACTTAAGGGTTTTTTCTCTAAGTATATCGAAAAGCGGCTTCGCTGAGTATACATATTTGCATAGCCGGCCTCCGGCCGGGTTTCAGTACTTTTTCTTCTCAGTATATCGAAAAGCGGCTTCTCTGAGCTAAGATTTTCTGCCTAGCTTTACTAGTGGGAGATATTTATTCGACAAACGTAGAGAAGGAAACCCATAGGCCCGCCCAAAAAGAAAATCTTAACTCAGCGAAGCCGCTATTCGCTTAACCAAATGGAGAAAATCGTTAAGCCTTTCAAAGGCCAGCTATGAAAGAATCTTTACTCAGCGAAACCGCTGTTCAATATACTGAGAAGAAAAAAACCTTAAGCCCGGCCGAAGGCCTGCTGCGCACAATACTTTACTCAGCGAAGCCGCTTTTCGATATACCGAGAGGAAAAAATCCAAATGCCGGCTATGCAAGAATCTTACACAGCAAAGCAACTTTTCAATATACTGAGAGAAATAACCTTAAGCCCGACATACTTTAAGCATTGTTGATGTTATTTCCATTTGAGTAGGGAAATAAAGTCAATTAGTTTATTTCCAAATTTTTGTTGACTTTATTTCACTTTTAAAAACGCAATAAGGTCAATTGACTTTATTTCCCTTTCCCACCATGCACAATGGGCCAGGATCCCAAAATTTTGGCAATAAATAGAATATTGATTTGGTGGCTTTATAAAATATTGCATTGGGGGTTTTTGGCATTACTGATTTCAAATATGAAATTAAAATTTTATAATTCAAAATGGCGGATCCAATATGGCGCTCAAAATGTTTGAAAAATCTATTTTTTAATTTTGAACTATTAATCATTATTTTCTAATTACTTTAAGATTAGGAGCGACAAAGGTTAGTATGGAGGTTTTTAGAGTCGCGGAATACGAATCTGAAATTTAACTTTAAAAACTCAAGATGGCTGATCCAATATGGCGGTCAAAATTTTTAAAACATCATACATAATTTTTTAAAAAAAGACAAAGGAAACTATGTGATCTCGAGATAGGTATTTTACAAACAGACATTTGGTATTTAAAATGGTGAAATGAATATGGCGGGTACAGTGTTAGTATTTTTTTTTATCAGATCAACATTATTTGTTAATTATTCTAAGGTTAATTATATTAAGGGTTTTTGAAGTCGAGGATTATGATTTGGACAATCAAATTTATCAATTCAAGATGGCGATAAAAAATTTTGAAATGAAATTCTATAATTTTGTTTACTTTTAATAAGAGAAGTTTTAAAGTTAGACATCACAATCACCCTTATTCTATTTGGCGTCTTCAACACAAGAATACGCCGTTTTGATCGTTTGTTGTAAATCAGTATTACCGATGATAGTATTGCCATTTATCTATGACTGGCAACATATGTTCGGTATTCTGTACGAAAAATTGACGTTGATGTTGCCTTCAATTTTGTCGTCCGTGTTTTTGGTATTGTGTTCTGTTGTGTGCAAACAATAATTTAAAAAATACATTTAAATAGTAAATAAAAATTAGTAAAAGTAAATATGTGTTAAAAAACGTGCAAAATATTATTAAATATGGACAAAATAAAAATTAACTTAAAAATGCATGACTTCCGTATGAAGAGTCATATTTCCACTATTAATTTTTTTAATTTTTTCGTCACTGGAATCCGAATCGGAAAGAAAAAGCATTTTATCTTAATGTATGCAAAAAGCTTTTATATAGTGGTATGTGATGGAAATCGTTCGATTTGAAATCGGCGCAGATTTCAAAAACAAATTCTACTGAAAGATGACTTCTTTATACGGTGACCATTAATTTCATGGAAAAATAGTGTACACATTTTACGGATTAAAAACATAACAAAACTCATTTATTATAATTAGTATTTTACAGAAAGGTATTAAAAATAGATTGTTACAAATATACACATTCATATGTTAATATAAATTTTTTTACTTCTGATATTTCTCTACTGAATATATTTTTAGCACATCAGTCCTATTTGTTAAAAATGTTTTAAATTCAGAACACTCCATTTCAAAATAGTATCTTATAGTTATGAGAGATTCCAAAGTTTCCAATATCATTTGAGATTTTTCCGAAGACCAAATATTTTTAGACATTGAAAAAATCTTTCTGTTGGCGCATTAGAAACAGGGAGAGCAAATGAAAAATCTACTAACATCAATATGTTCTTATAAGGAGTATTTTCGTTTTCGAAATATATAAACATTTCAACCCACTTTTTATCAGGATTTACTTCAGATTTTTTCCACATTTCTATTTTTCTGCATTTGCGTAATTTTTTACGCACGTAAATTCATCAAAGATGTATTGTTTATATATAAGTCATTTCTATTTTCTGTTACTTTAGCCAACGATTTCTCAACTGACTGCCAAGATGGAACTGTATTTAAAAGTATCCAAGCAAATCCCTCAATTTCTCCAAAAGATTCATCCCACTGGTGCATGTAACTAATACAAGTTCTGTAAAAATATTTTACTTTTTCTTTCAAATATGTTATGTTTCTAAAAGCAGAATATATTTATGAAAGAGAGAAGCTTAAGTGTGTATAAAAAGTAACCAAAAAATAGCGAAGGGATATCATTAAAGAAACTGAGCAATATTGTTGGGCATTTTTCTTGTTGAAGAAAGTACTCTTTCAAAGGTACAAATAATTCCAATATTCGGCCTAAAGCTGGCATTAATGTTAACCAACCTGTTTTACTGAGGCCCAATAGTTTTTTGTATTCTACATCAACATTATAAGAAATTTCTTTAAATTTCTTTACCCTTACTGTGTAAATATAAAAATATGAATATATTTAGTTTAACAATTATAACTTCGATAGCGATTGCCAGAGTTTCAGCAGTTTGAATACAATTCTTTAAAATGTGAGCAACACAATTGACACCAATAATTTTTTTCCCAAGAAAATTTTGCATTTTATAAAAGACATTATTTTTGCCTTTTTTGCAGCACCACCGAAATTACAATTAGTATTGTCTCCACAAAAAGCAATAATTTGACTTGTAATATCAAAAAATTTTAACGTATTTAGTAAACTATTTAAAATTTATTATACCTTTTAGTTATTTAATTTTAAGAATTTTCACCAAAGTTCCTCTGTCAGGTAAGAAATATCGTACTAAGACTGGACAAAGCTTAATGGATCCATGATTGGAACAGTCCAAATATACTGTAATACTATGGGTCCGCTTAGGATCTTCTTTTACTAATTCCAATGAAAGTGGTGCAAAAACATTATTGGCGATTGCACCACATTTTATTCTAGCACAGGAATATTTACTTTCGAATCAAGATTTAACCAATTTGGAAGTGCAATCGTTTAAGCGAATTGAAAAATTGTGCAGTACTGAATGATATGTCCAAATTCCTTCTACAAGAGCTAGTTGCTTTTCATTTGATTTGAATTCAACTGCTCTGGAGAGTGCAGTAACTTTTATATTGCAACTTCTTTCGATTACTGCTTTTTGTGTTTGTTGGTATCAATGTGTTGTTGAATATTGCTGCGACCACTAGAGGCTATTGAAAAGCTAGTCGTGCAAATTGTACACGTTACTTCACCATCGACATTTCCCTTTTTAATGTTTGGATCAGGGATGGCAAAGTTGGTACAATTGGTACAATTCGGATTTTAAAAGTACATTGGTACACCAATGACTTATTTAGTACAATTAATAGTTTTTTTATTGTTCTTTAGAAAACCTACTTATTGCAGTTCTTTTATTGTGATAAAATATTTTATCTTTTTCGTCCGCTCGTACATATGCCACTTTTATCTGAATTGAGTTTAAATTTTGCGAAGTATTGAAAACAAAGTTTGGCTTAAAAGTGGTCAAATAAGGTTAGCTCATAAAATGTCTCTATAATTTCAAGGTCTTACTGATCATGATACATATTAGTCTGGAAGAAATACAATTTTATAAATTTATTTGCATTGAGAAAGGTACATTTTTCGGAACTTTATTGAAACTATGTATGCATGTCGTTCTACCTTCCAGTAGCTAGTTTGTGATTTATTTTAGGTTAGAAATTGGATAAGCTAAATCCGACTTAAGCACAGTTTCCCTTTTGCCACAGATATACGTACAGAAAAGTGATGTATTTTCTATACTTAAGAAATGTTTCAAAAATCTGTTTTGGTACAATTATGTCCAAAAAAGTACAATTTAAGAGAGCAATTAGTACAATTTCAAAATCTCATTTGCCATCCCTGGCTTGGATACTTTCTTTGTAGATCAGTGTTAATCGTACATTTTCTTCTTGGAGGCATTTCTAGATTTCATTTGTAAAAAACATTTTATTAAAATAAGTAATAGTTACATTACACAATTATTTACGTATGTATGTACCTCTGCGGAAATTTTTCGACACGAACTAAACAACGAAATTGATTTCCTTTAAAATATTGAATTCTTTGTTAATTAATAACAAATGTATTATTCTTATAAGTTTTTGCAGCTTCGCGACTTTAAAAATTAAACAGTTATGATTTACACACACTGAATAAACATCAAACCATTCACAATAATCAAGACAATTATTTACCAGGTAGTAGCAGTTACTTCAAGATGTCAAATTATTAAAACACATACACAATATAACTTATGTATTGTGATACAAAGTTTACAGCTACAAGCAAAAAAATAGTAAACAGCTGTGGAATCAAATGTACCTCGTAAATCAATCTGCCTTGGAAAAGTTCTATTTCTTATCTCATATACCAGATCATGTAATAATATCAAACACTTAAGGGCCGTGCCAATTTATCAAACTGTTTGATCAAATTCATGTATGTATTGGTAATATTTTGTTTTGCTTAGCACAGCAACTTATCATATTCATATCATCAAACTTCATTTGAAAGTTGTTGTGAAAAAGAAAGAACATTTGATTTTTTGGGCGGAAATGTTTCATTATTTATTAAAAAACCTTTTGTTTGTTGAAAATTAGTTTTTTACTCCCTTTTTTAATTACTTTTATTTTAATTCCTTTTAACTCCTTTCCATATGCAGTTCGAAGAGAGTTAACATTTTGTGCGACATCCTTTTTTAGCATTTGGTTTTTTTTCTGTATATTTTTCAAGTAATATGTCGTACTAAGCATTTTTTTAATTTCTTTTACTATATTGCTTCGATTTCACTCGCCATAAAGCAGCCAAACCACGATAAACTTCAATAAATTAAATTTTGTTCATCCGTTTTTTTAAATAGTGCGTCTCCATAGAAATGATGTGGTCGCTGCGAAAACTAAACAAAAATCACATTTGAAGTAATTACACAGCCACTCATCAAACAAGCTTCAAATTTCGTCATCGGTGGTAGTGAAAATCAAAAGTGTTTTGTTTTTCATCAAACTATACGTGTGAGGTTTTTTGCACTAATACAGTCAAAAAAATCTCTGTTTGATCAAACAGTTTGATAAATTGCCATGCCGCTTTAGGGTTTATGTAATTTAAGCTGATTTCAAATTGTTTGCTAAATATTTGGAAGTAATGAAAAAAGTGAACAAAAATGAACATTTGTGAGAAAAAATTATGTACATAAGGGGCATGTATTAAAAAAAATGTACAAATAGCGTACACAAAAAAAAATTGTGGACAAGAGGCTAAAATAGTGTACTGTCCACTATAATAGTGTACGGTTGGTCACGGTACTTATGTACCCTTTTTAATGTTTTCAAGGCTTAAAATATTTTATTCGACTATTTTTTTCGATACAAAACAATAAAAAACTTAAATAAGTCATCTTTCAGCAGAATTTGTTTTTGAAATCGGCTCCGATTTGAATAGATCGATTTCCATCACAGACCAGATATTCAAAAACACTTTTACCGAAAATAGTGAATAAAATGAATCAGCTGGCTCAAATATTAGACATGTGTCTTGTATATAATTACTACTATCTATAAACAGTTAACGTCATCATAAGCATGTTAGGGAATACAAAATTAGTATTGATGTTTTGTTAAATTGATGTTGACTCAAAATTGACGACGATGTTGCCGACGCCAAATAGAATAAGGGGTAATATTAAGATCTGATAAATATAATAAGCTTAAATACCAAATTACATTAGATGTGTTTCTTTACTCTACTTTGGGATCCCGCGGCTCCCAATTTGCACGAAAAGCGTTCCCGTACTCGAAAACTGGGTAATTGAGAGCGCTTTTGGGAGCATAACATTCTTCTTCTTCTTCTTGCACGAAACAGCCCGGACTTTTTCTTCGGGCAGATTGTGTACAGTGCAATACAATCAGGTGTTTGAAAAATAAACAATAACAAATCAAAAACATAATTTTAGGCAACAAAAATACTAAAGAAATAATTGTTAGTTTTGAAAAATTCAAAACTAAATACATTTGTATATATATTTATCAAAATATCTAAAACAGCAAAATGGCATTAAAAACCAGAATGCTGCTTTTTATTTGTACGTTTATTTTCACAACACTTTTATATTATTTTTAACCGACTTCAAAAAAGGAGGTTATCAATTCGTGTGTATGTTTTTTTAAAGCTTTTTTTATGTTTGTACACGCATAACTCTGTCATTTTTTAACCGATTTTCAAAATTATTTTTTTGTTTGAAAGGGCTTGCTTGCAGGCAGATTGGTCCCATAAACTTTTTTCGAAAATCGAGGGGGAAAATTTTCCCCCGAAAATATTGATTATCGCACCGATTATGCACCGATTTTCAGAATTCTTTTATTGTTTGAAAGGCCTTGCTTGCAGGTTGGTCCCACAAACTTTTTTCGAAAAATGAGGGGGGGATATTCCCTCGCCCCCAAAAAGTATTGATTATCGCATAAATCCTCCATTTATGGACCGATTTTCAAAATTCTTTTTTTTTCGAAAGGCTTTGCCTGCAGTTCGGTCCCATAATTTTTTTTCGAAAATCGGCGGAGCAATTGATCGCATAACTCTGCCATTTATGGACCAATTTTGAAAATTTTTTATATTAAATGGCGTATAAGATTTGGCTCTTTGTATTGAAGTCGGTTTTTTGCTAGAATTATTTGGGATAGAAATTTGGTTTTTTCCGTTCCCGCACTTTTGTACATTTTTGACTCTCAATGAGAAAAATGTTTGTTTGCTCTCATTTTACCGAACTTTACCAAAAATGTAAAGAAACACGCCTATTAATGCTTTAAATTAAATAATAAAAGACAACCAACACCTGGACATAAAATAAAAAAAGTGGTCTGTAAATTTGACCAGACCCACCCATTATGAATTTCGTTGCGCTAAATCTGAGTCTGCGGTCTGTTTGGCTCATACACCGTAAATTGCGAAAAACGGATACAAACCCCGCAATTTTCTCGAAATTTCGGACATGAAATTGGGATTGATCTGGTAGAAATCCATTAAGAATGATGGGTTTGGTCAAATGTACAGCCCACTTTTTTAATTTTGTATGCCGATTTAATATTATATAATCACTTGTTAAAGCCCAAACCTTACGATTAGCTTTTGGGTTAATTGTCGATATCTCGAACGTTTATGAACGGTCGCAAAAATGTAAGTAGTATATAAACATATTAAGGAGCTATTTACCATAACAAACATTTCAATATCGATCGCACTTTTGCGCACTTTGATGTTACGAAAACTCGAATTTCAAAAATAGCTCTATTTTGAGCACATCTGAAGAGTTTTATCTAATTTTTGTGATATAGTTTTTAATTTTTTGCATTGGCTGTGTAGGAAACAGCTAATTCAACAATTCTCAATTAATTTTTACTTTAAACACTTGTCAAAAAATTCCAGAGACTACAGTCACAAAATAAATCCAATAAGTTAAAACGAAATTTGCTAAATTATATACCCCAGTTGGAACAATGGCTAAAACAATGGCGGACAAAAATTAACGAACAAAAATGTCTACACATTACTTTTACATTGTGCAAAGAAACCTGCCCACCTATACAAATAAATAACCAAACTATACCTCAACACACTGAAGTAAAATATCTCGGTGATCATCTTGATCGTCGTCTAACATGGAAGTCACACATAAATGCAAAGGTGACCCAAATGAAATTAAAAGCAGCTCAAATGAATTGGCTCATTGGAAGGAACTCTACTCTAAGCCTAGATTGTAAACTTCTTCTATACAACTCCATTCTAAAACCAATATGGTCCTACGGAATCCAGTTATGGGGCACTGCCTCGGCATCAAATGTAGAAAAAATTCAAAGGCAACAAAATAAAATACTATGTACGATTATAGCAGACCCATGGTATGTCAGAAACAAGCGAATTCATAAAGACCTAGATGTGCCGCCGGTTAAGACAGTGTTTTCTAAACACGTGACAAGCTACATAAAAAGACTTGAGTTGCACCCAAATCCCCTAGCCCGAAACATCATTAACTTTAGAGGCCACAGTCGGCTGAAAAGGAGGGACACTCTTGCTCTCAGCCGAACACGAGAGACGTAAACAACTAAACAACCAACCGCTGAAACAAATATTTTTGTCTGGCACTGGCTGGAGTTAAAAATTAAAATTTTTGAGTTAAGATTTGATTACTTATTATTAGTTAAATTTTATTGAAGATACAATAAATAAATATAACCGAAAAAAAGTTAAATCGAATTATGGTTAAAAACAATAAATGTTTGTAGACAGTTAAATGGTTCTAAGGTAACCCCGACTTCAGAATATAATGTGGGTGAAATTTTGTCGTTTAAATATGATGCAATGAATTCAGCGGACTTCTACGTCTAGGTTTTATTTTTATAAAGGTGTTTTTAGAAGTAACACAGAATTTTCTTTTTGAGAATTTTAGTCAACACGTCGTTATTTATTGCAACTGCAACATGAATTAAGCTAAAATATTTTACAGAGATATATTTGTAAAAATTTTCTTACAAAGTAAATTAGTATGTACTTATCTATATGCTGTATAACTACGGTGACCAACCCGTACACTATTATAGTGAACAGTGCACTATTTTAGCTTCTTGTCCACAATTTTTTTTTGTGTACGATATTTGTAAATTTTTTTTTAGTACATGCCCCTTATGTACATTATTTTTCTCACAAATGTTCACTTTTGTTCTAGTTTTGTTTTAGTTTTGTTATGTTTTTCAATCCATAAAATATGTACACTATTTTTCCATGGAATTAATGGTCACCGCAGGTATAACACGCACAACACACGAAATACGTTCCTAAATTAACAAGTTAGTATTATGAATTCGCTAATGTGTTTATTTTTTATTTAACTTGGTCATTATTTTTTAAATAAAATTTTCTATTTTGAAATACAAAAACTTTTTTACAGCATATTTTTCACATTTTAAGAGAATTTTTTCTGTTTTCTTACAGCAGTTTTATGCGGGTAAAAACATTTTTTTAGAACATATTTTTGGTTGCACTGCTTATCACTTTAGAAGTCTTTGAGAATTGACTAATTGTGTATAACATAGTTACATATTACTAAAATCGGAAACATCCAAATATTACACATGTCCGCTTTTAACAATATCTCACTATCAAAATGTAATTGTGGGCCGCTTATCGGTAAATGATCGTAAGTGACAAAAATTAAATTTTTCAGGAGAAGGCTTTTTATTCTATTTAAACATGATTTATTTAATAAACTGTCGCTTACGATAAAATTTTTCCGCCTGTATTTCAAAAGTTATCAACAATTTTTACATTTTTACGATTTTAAACTATGCGTCGGTAGGCTCATTCGATTCAATAAAAAATTTGTTTTTTACAAAATGTCGCTTACGATCATTTCGCGCAAAGAGGTCGATATATATATGTAGCTGTTATCAAAGTTCACTTTTGCTAGTCACAATTGTTTCTGAACCTAATAACCCTTAATTATAAAGTTATGAAGTTGTTAATCGATATGGAACGCCAAACAAGAATATATATGCAAAGGTAGTTAGTATATTTATTATATTAAATATCATATTAACGTAATAAATTCATTAATAAACATTTTTATTGTGTAACTTTATTGATAATAAAAAGGTTCTCTTTACAAAGACCGTAATTACATCGGATGTACTTACTTGCATTTATCTACACGTGAACTACCACTTGTGGTTTTTACTAGGGATGTAACCTCTACCGATATCGATATATCGGCGATACTTCAGATTTGCCGATACATTGGCATCAGCGATATTTTACTGTTCATACGACGATACTTTTTAGACCTTTTTCAGAGCTTTTTTGAACAAATAATTTATTTTTTGTTAATTTTTTTAATCTTATTCAAAGAAGTCATGGAAATATAGAATTTGCCATCCGGAAGTAGTGCAAATTTCGATAATTTCCAAGGATTTTTACATATGGGCATATCCATGAATATGACAACTACGATTGAAAAAATTAAAATTCTTTAAACTTTTTTGAAGATATGGTAAAGGGGAAAAAACCAAATTTTACTATAGAGAGGTATTTATACCTTACTATAATTTTTAAATATCAAAAATAACAGCTTAAACTGAATATCGCTTTGACTAATTTTAAGACATTACAATAAAATATTTTCGCTTTTCTAGCGACTAAATTCAGTTAATTGTAACATTGCAATTACACTTTAAAATTAATATTCGAACATAAAAGAACAAGGTTCGCGAGGAAAGGTAAAATATAGAGTTCGATTAGCTGTATATTTTTTATTTTCTTTAGATGCTATTCTAATGTCACGTACGCAGTGCAAAACATTATTTGTCTACGTCATTTGAATTTTACCGGTCGCAACAGTTTCAAAATAAAAGTTTAAAGCAAGATATTTGTCGCAAACAAATATTGATCGACATTTTTTTCAAATTGTTGTAATAAAAATTTTATAATCATTTAAAGTTCGCCACGTACGCTATTGTAGTACTACAAATTCAACTAAATGCAAATGAAAAATGGCGAAATTTCCATCAAATTTAAAAATAAAAAAAACTCATCCGTTTTCATATCATGATAGTCAGCATATATATGATCCTCATTAAGCGAAAAAAGTTCAAATTATTAGTATGTACTACTCTGTAGTAGGCGAAGGTGGCGCCGTAAGCTCAGCGCCCAAGCACATAGTACTCAGTATGAAATGAATTTGAATTTTGATTGTTTTTATTGCTATTATCACCAAATACATATTTTTTTATTTGTTTTTAAGTTTTTGTTTACATATATTTACAAAACATATATTTATTTCATTACTTAAGAATACTATGAGAGAAAAATCTGTCACGCACGCTATTAAATTTTGTTCATTATAAAATCATCCAAAAGTTTTTTTTTATTTCAAGTTTACGGATAATACAGCAAAAATTGTTGGCTTCGTTTAAGAAATTAAAAAAAAAAAAAACTTCACAATTCGCAGATTTTCGCATATATTTACATGCACCTTAAAATCACTTCCGTCTTATGTCACGTACGCTATGCCCTTATTTCGCTCAATATTTTGGACAACAGGATTCCAAATTTAATAAATTTTTTTTTCACACATACTACCCTCTAAATGGCATATAAAAGTCGTGTACGCTGACATGGATATGCCGATATGCTTGTCATTGCAAGAAGTTTTTTCGGTTACCAATCAACGAATTGGAAGCGATTTAGGAAAAGTGATGAAAAATTACCCATTTTCGCAACTTCTGTCTTTTTATGATAATTTAAATGCAAAACAGTATTTTCATGTATATTTTCTATAGATACATATATAATTGGCCTTTGAGGCTTCTTATGTATAGAAATGAAATAAATAAATAAATTTAGGTGAACTTTTATAGAATATTAAGTTCATAAATGTCCTTTAAAAATTGATTTTTAAAAAGCATGATGGGTATTTTTTTTTAATATAAAGGAATTACAAATTTTTGTATAATTGAAATAAATTTTTACTTGCTTTTCTACAATTAATTATGTGTCTTTTTTTAATAGAGATTCTTTGGATGCAATGAAATATTAATATCAATTTTAGATATTAATAATCTCTTACACTGTAATTTTGTATAACAAAGAAATTACTCTACTTGAGTTTTGCTAATTTTAACTTGTATCCAATTTCAATATGCGCATCGGTATCGCCGATATTTCTTTTTGAGTATCGGTACCGTATCGGCAAAAAGGCCTATCTTTACATCCCTAGTTGTTTCTAAGCAGTTTTGACCACAAAATAATTCACATATATAGAGCGAATTTAAAAAAATAAATCTCTAAATTAAATTAATTTGGCATTTTCTTTATTTAAACAATCATAACATAATAATAAAAATATTTAAAAAATTTAACTTAAATATTAACAATGATTAAGTAGTTTTGTAAAAAATAGTTTTTGCCGAAATAATAGTTTCTGCTACACAAATGAGCAAAACAGCATACACAATATTATTTTGACATAAATAATTTTGTATAACAAATATATATATTTACAATCGTAGGACTCAAAACTATTCTCAACATTAATTTATCACTTTTTACAAATTTTTCTTCTACGTTCATTATTCATTTCAGATGTAAAAACAAATCTATAACTTGCTTTGAACATCATAGATAATATGTAATGTGCTATGGTGATGAATTCTGTTATGAATAACTTTTATTATTTAGAACATAATAAAATCGTTAAAATTATAAAAATAATTTTAAATTTCAACCAAAAAATTACTAACATTCAAAGTTCTTGCAGTGGCAAAATAAATAAAATAAACATTATTTACATAAATACAAGCAGATTTGAAATAAACTATACATATTTACGTAAATTTAATTAAAAATTTCAAATACCAAATGCATTTTGTATGTCACTGTATATGTATTGAACTTACATTTATGGACCCATACAAACTATGGGCAAGAAGAAATAAAATTTTAGAAAAAGTAGAATAACAGGATAACTGGTTTAATAGGTATGTATGTATAAGTAAGTATGTATTTATAATAGCTGCTTTACACTATCTCACAAGCCATTCGACTTCTGTAGAAATGCAACCCTGATCTAATGAGTTTATGGAAAGTTTTAAAAAAGCAATAACAACATATTATATCAGGGTAGCATTTTGTGCAGAAGTCGAACAGCTTGTGTAATAGTCTAAAAACAGCTTAACCAACACCAAGAAACAGATAAACTTAATATAAAATCTAAAATCACATCATAATTAATAAGTTATAGTTTTTATATATTTTTCTATTTAAAATATACATCATTAATTAATTAAATTTTAAAGTCTAGAGTCTAACAACATTTACAACCATTTTTTATTAAATGATTGGGTGGGTTATTTTCTGGTATATTTGTTGTTTAATTTTAAAACTACAACAAGTAAGTACTTATTAATTAAACCATTTAGTAGAATATTTTAGAACAAGTACCGTGTGCCTTTAATTTTCGCAAAACCAAAATTTTAAAGTTGACATTTCTTAGTGTCAGCAATTTCTTTAACCAATATACGGGCCGATAAATGTGGTTCGCCTGGTGCAAAGACGACTTCATTGTCGACCTTGTAGTCAGCATAATTGAGACGATACACTTCATGGAAACCCAATTTCTCCATTACACGGGCCGAATAATGGCTCGAGCACAATACATGCATTACAGGAATATTGTGATTACGCATATAATCTAAAGTACATTCGGTAAGACGACCTGCAATGCCAAGGCCGCGATAATTTGAATTGACAGAGAGAATTTTACCATCCATAATAACATCGGTTTCAGTATACAAATCAAAGATATTGAAGTCGCCTTCAATGAAATCCATTAATTGCATAACCTTTCTAAATTTTGGATGATCACAAGAATCAGTAGACTTCTCATGTTCAGCGGCATCGGTTACCTAGGAATATATAAATATAATAAAATTAGTATTCTGAAGAAAACTTTTAGTTTCACATTAAATATTTGGTTATGTTCTGTATTTTATGTGGAATTGAAATGTGCGGAATTATCAAAGCATTGTTGTTGCAAATTAATATTTATAACAACAATGCTTTGATAATTCCGCACATCTTAATTCCACATGAAATACAGAACATACCCAATTATAAGTATTTATCATTGAAATGTGTTGGATGTTTGATTAGAAAAGTAAAAGTCATGTTTTAACTTTTATTTTCGACTGAAAATATATGCAAAATTTTAGTTCTTATTTTTCACCGGAAAATATCAGCGAAAAATAACAATAATCTATATGTTGAAATAACAACACTGGTCTGCAAAGAAATAAAAATTTTCGATTCTTTAAATAAAAATATGCTGACTATACAAAGTTTAATGCGTTAAATTCATATCCATTTTCAGTTTTTTTTGTTCTATCGGTCTCAGCTTTTTGTTAAGGGCATGACTAATACTCCCACTGGTTTATTCATGATATAATAAATAGAAGATAGCTCCATTCTCTCTTTATTTATTTTAATAAGGGGTTTTGAAGTTTGTTTTTAAGGTAAAATATAAGAAAGCGTTGCCATATAATGGAAAAGGGATCTCAATTCCTAGAGTTATTTTGCACACATGTGCAATTTTATTAAAATGAAAGTAAGAAACATTGTGCGATATCTAAAGATTGTATTGAAATGCTATTTTGTTTTTAAATAGACACTGACGACAATGCGAAATATATAACAGTTGTAGATTATGGTATTGTTGATTAAATAATCTTCAGCTAATAAGGCCTAACGCAGTTTATGTCTTTTTAACTTCCCGCTATCAAAAATTCAAGTCATTTTGAGGTCATAAAAAGCTATTCCAACTTTTTTGATAATGTCCTTAATGGTTTATGTATGTATGAATGTATGTTTTTTTCATCGGATGAAATCATCGAAAGACTGGCGGTGGTGGTGATTGCCAGGAGTGCAAGACTTTAATACACTAAAACAGCCCTTTACACTGACCCAAACGTTGCCCGTGGGACTGCTGCAAGGCTTTACGTCACGAGGTGGGAAAAGTCCTAGACCCGATCTAAACTACACTTGCGAGCACAGAATGAAGTAATTTTTCTGACCCATTTGGATTTATAGTTTTATAATTTTTTTATTCGGTTTTTAAATATCATAGATTTTTTCGCAATGGTGTTTAGTTGCATGCCTGATACACTTAGTTCCTGAATTTCTAATAATTTCTAGTAAGTTTTTGTACAAAAAGTCTATTATAAGGCGATAATTCCTTTTGGTGGTTGGACACATAATTAAATAATTTTGCAGTTGTCAAACAAGACATATCTATAAAGTGTACTTATCGGCAAATTGATTCAACAAAGCAACTTTTTGGGAATTGTAGTGTCAAAAATATATGAGAAAAAATCGAAATATTTGTACTTTTTTAATAAAAATATTTACTAATATAGAATAAAAGTAGTGCTTACAAACCTGCCGAGATCGCTGCTGATTTTTGAATGGCGAGTTCCCGGATTCCAGTACTTTGTTTTTGATACAAAAAGCATTTTTTGAAGCGCTGAAAATCATCATAACTTTCAGCACTAATATATACTGAAAATATATGGAACTTTCTCGCTTAAAAACCTGCATTGTGTCAGCAGTGAGAAATAAATTTTTTTTATTTAGTTTCTTTAATGTACGTTCACTGCTCCGAAATAAGCTCTTTTTTTAAAGCGTACTATTATATGCTTTATTGCCTTAGTGCTTCAATGCGAAAAAATGATAACATGCTGTCATTTTGTGTTTGTGACTGCAATATTGTCGCATTATTGTGACAACCGTACACATTAGACGCGCAAATAATTTGCCACACAGCGAAAACATCAGAATTGGCAAACGTTGCCGTTTGCTTGCGATGTCATAAAATCACATAGTGTGTACGTGCATAAATATTGTTGTGTTTTTAATATTTCAATGTTAAAATTTACTTTAATAAAATCAGAGCACATATTTATTTCAACTTACCGGACGATGCATGAGAGCATTCAAGAAGACACCAATAATTTCACCACTTTTCGTCACCGCCTTGAATGAGCAACCGTCTTTTATACATTTAACAGAATATTCTTCCAATTCTTTACATTCTCCCAAATTTAGATAAGTATTTAATGGCTCATCCTAAAGAAATACAAATATAAAAAAAATAATAATAGTTTTTAAATACGTTTTAAAACAAATATATCAAGTATTGTAAGGACCATTAAACTTGGCGTCTTTTCAAAAATTGTTATTAAATGCAAATTAACCTTTTGCGTTTAATACCAGTTAAAAAACATAAACAATTAAAAAGTACAGACATACATAGATACATATGTATGTATGTATATGACAACTACGATACTTATAAATATTATTTGTTGCGTTGTTGCAATTTAAGACTAAAATAATTATTAAGAGATAATTTGTTTAAAAAATTTTGCTTTAAAGTTTTCAATTTTAATGATTAATCATTATTTGTTTGTATTGTATCCACTAATATGCATTGATATAATTTGTCTATAAAATATTCTAATTTATTTTTTCCAAATATTTAATTTTATTATCACGAATAATATATTGAAGCATTTTTTACAAAGAACCATTGTTTGCAAATAGCAAGTAATTCTGTTGTTTTTATTTGCAGGAGGTAAAAATATTGTTGCTGTAGATTTTAATTTAAATTCCATTGTATTAAATCTAAAGAAAATGTGTTTTACCAATTATGACCAGTTCAAACAATTTCTTGTTTTTATTTTTGTGGACACACTTTGATATCAATTTTGCTGTTAGTTCTAATGATGTATGTGTCAGATACTAAGGAAAACTTTAGACTAATTTCATTTTTCATGTTATTTCTTTTTTTACTTGTAACTATTTTTATTGAACTTAAACTCTTTTTTTTTAATTAATTAATTTACTTATATAATTTATTTAGCTTTTTTCCAATATACATACAAAATTTCAGATGATATCCACATAGCCCAAGATTTGAATGTATTGAATCGATGCCAATTTTGGTTTGAATTAATTTTAGCTGAAGTCGTAGATTTGGAAAATCATTGAAATTATCCCATTTGAGTTCTGTATTAATAAAATTAAATCATGCTAAAGTAGATTTTATTTTAAAATTTATGCGTTTATAGTATTAAACATTTTATTATACTTTCAATGGACACGAAAAAAGCATTGTAAATAAGAATCACTCATAAAGCTTTATTTCCTTTAAAAAGGGTTATGACATAATAAAGAAAAAAACACGATAGGTGTCTCGAGGGCACGCGGTTAGAGTTGTACTCCTTACCTACTTACAAATAAATCAACTTCTGAATAAAATATCTTTCGACAGGCGCTCAACGAATTTTTAAAAGCTAGGATCTTACACAGAAAAAAATAAGTTTCGTTTTTGATAACAAAAATCCCGCACGCAGAGAAAAAACAGGATTGTAAAATGGTCATTACAGCCAATGTTTGTTCCTACCTGTCTAACAATGCTCGTACAATAATTTAATTTTTACTTTAAGCATTTGAATAATTGACAACATAAATTATTTGGTCGTTATATCTAAAATGTTTAAAATATTGGTTGCAACAATACTTCACAGAAAAAAATAAGTTTCGTTTTTGATAACAAAAATCCCGGTATTCAATAATTTTTTTTCAAATTTCCTGTGATAAAGAATTCCCCTTTATTGATAACAAAATTATTTCAAAATAAAAATATATATATAAATTAAAAAAATGTTGACATGGCTGGAATACGAACCCGGGCTTTCCGGACGTAAAGCATACACTCTCTAGCTGAGCCATATCCCATTCATTTTTTTATGGGATACAACTTGTTTTAAGTACTTATGTATAAAAAGAAAAGAAATAACCGGCATGCAAAAGAAATCCTTACAACGAAATATTTTATTATGTTAAAGATAAATGTTATTGAAATTCATATTTTTTTTTAATAACATGATTTTATTGAATATAATTCTTGTCTATTTTTTTCTGTGTTCATTTATTAATATGCTTCCAACAAGTGATTATTTTAAAAACAATCTGTATATTTTTATGAGGACAATGTAACAGTCTCTTTATGTCATTTTCTCTTCTAAGCCTCATTTATTGTTTATCTATTGAAACTGACGGATGGTGAAGTAAAATTAATATAATTAAAGTTTATAAAAGAATTAAAGAAAGAAAACATATTGTTCATTTAAATTTGATGAAATTATTATAATTGAAGTGTGTAGTAGTGCTCTTGGCCTTGTTAAAAGAGTAAAATAATATAAATAAGTAAATTTTCCTGTGTGTAACTTCAAGTGTGTATGTTTTTATATTGGCCATACAAAAAAATTGATCTAACTGTATTTTAACGTTTTCTTGTTTTTATTAATTGTTTAATGTAAAAATGGCAACAAAAAATAATTCTAAATTTCTTTGTATATTTTCTTTATTTATTTTTTAGATATTGTTATTTTGTGGCCGGTTAAAAACTTGTGCAATGTCATCCCAGTCAAATATTTAAAACACAAATGAAAGCTGAAGTTCATTTCTTTGAGAAATGGCCTTTAATGGAATTATATTCAAATAAAAACATATGAAATATTACCTTAACTTTTGTATATGAAAACACTTAAAACTACAAAAAACTTATATCTTGAATTTAGATTTTTAATTTTACTACTTAATTATATAAATTATTTGTAAAGATATGAACATACATACATACTTATGTATGTATGTATTAGTAAAATAATAAATGAAAAATAACAAAGATTTTTGTATTATTTAGTTGTTACAACCATTTAATATTTATTATTACAATATGACACATATTTGTCACAATAAATAATATGTTCTAGAAGAAAAATTATTAGATCGGTAGTGGTGATCATACTATTTTCCCAATGGCCCAAATATATTGTGTGGTTGACGTAATTATAGTTTGCATTTATGATTCTATCAATCATGTTTTTCCTTTGCGTGCGGTATTCAATAACTTTTTTCAAATTTCCTATAATAAAGAATTCCGCTATATTGATAACAAAATTATTTCAAAAGAAAAAATATATATAAATTAAGAAATATGTTGACATGGCTGGGATACGAACACGGACTTCCCGGACGTAAGATATGCTCTCTACAGCCGAACCATATCCCATTATATTTTTTTTGTAAGATAAAACTTTTTTAAGTACTTATGTATGAAAATAAAAGAAATAACCGGCATGGGAAAAAATACATACAACGAAATATTGTATTAAGTTAATAACAAATGTTATTGAAATTCATATTTTTTTCAATAACATGGTTTTATTGAACATAATTCTTCTCTAGTTTTTCCTGTGTACACTACACTTCACTACATTTCGTCACATGAAACGTAAAACCAGAATATGATGTTAACGAATTTTGACTTAACTCGACTTGAGATGTTATGATAAAACTACACAGATATGCACGTGTATGCAACATTTTAGCTTCTTATCTTTAATTTCGAGACACCACTTGTTTGTGTCATACAGTATTTCAGTACATGGGAGTTCGTTTATAATATATACCGGTTATAGGGAGTTATCGTTTATAGCGAACAACTTCTGGGTTACCAACTATTACGGTTATATACAGTATAATATAATATACAATATAATATAAGTAAATTTACACCGGAAATTTAATTCACACCATTGGCTTTCGAAACCAACCACGATCTCATCATCAGAGCTCTTGTCCGCTTAAACCTACCTATCAATCACGATAGTAAGTTGTATTAAATTGCGTGAACTTTTCAAACTTCACTTCCTTCACATTTGTAAGTTTTTTCTGCTTTCATTTGATGGTTTAGAAATTCACTATTTTAGTAAAGGGTATTAAGCGGACAAGAATTCTGATGATGAAATCGTGATGGCTCTGGAAACATTATACTATCAGTTCAACCTTCCGTGCACTCAAAAACTATATTATTTTTTTATTAATATGATTATTTCGAACTTATTTGCCTTTGAATCCAAATTGATTATTAGGCTAAGGTTCGTAACGTTATATTCAAAAAGAATTGGGAATGATTAATATTCCAAGCAACAAGAGAAACATTAACATCAACTTAATGCATGTTGAAAACACAGCAGAACATAGTCGCACTATTTTCGGAAGCCGCTACACTTCCATCATCAGTGTTCATGTGTATTTTGCTTACCAGCACTTGTCAGGTGGCTCTCTTTAATGCGATTTCAATTCTATATACACAACTTTTTTGTGAAAATTGAATACGAGAATTAAATCACTCAAGTTGATGTTAATTGGCTCGTTTTATTGGCAGTTTCCAGTGCTACCGTTGGTATATTTTTCTTCATTCCCATTTTTCTGATTTTTTGTTCTACTTAAGTCAAACTTTTTTGGTTTGATTTTGTGCTTAAGTTATACCTTGCAGGAAATGTTGTACCATTTGTCGTGAACGTACTTTTCCTATGACTGGTGAAAATGGGAATGTCACGAAATGTTCCCGAGTCGTGACCGGTGAAAAGAATTACATATCACAAAACAAAAAAAAAACTTTAGCAAAATACATTCATTGCACAAGCGGATTTTTTCCAAATTAAAAATACATGTTTAAAGTACAGCAATTTAACTAGTATATAAGAACACATCACACGACAAGGAGCTTAAGTTTGGGTCTAGAACCTATCACTGAGTATCTTAATTATGTCAATTTACCCTCTTCAATGCCAATACTATGTAAAAGTTACCGGTCTCCTTCATATAAAGTTCCAGAACCGGTTGCTAGTCCTTGGGAACCAGTCACGTAACCTGTCTTGTGACAGGTTATTTTCCCTCCAGGGTATGAACATGTAAATATAGAGCTCAAGCCAGCAGCTACTTGTTTATTAATATGATTATTTCGAAGTTATTTGCTTTTGAATCCAAATTGATTATTAAGCTAAGGTTCGTAAGGTTATATTCGGTAAGAATTGGTCATGATTAATATTCCAAGGAACAAGGGAAAAATTAACATCAGCTTAATTTTTCAACATACACAGCAGAACATAGAACCAGTGTTTCCACGGGAAGAATAAAAAAGTTACGCCTCTTTATCAAAAAAGTTATGATTTTCGTCAAAAGTTACATTTTAAAATTTTCCTTGAATAAATAGTAAATTTATGTGATTTATATAAAATAAATATTTTTATTCCATATTTCAGTGATAATCTAGTATGTTATGAAAATCTATCGATTTCAAATCTCGCGATTTCACCAAACAGGTATTCCGTAAACAGCACGATACAGTGAAATCGAATCTAAGTTCCAATAATGTATTCTAAGCCTTGAAAGCAATAAAAAATCATGAATAAATTATCATGCAGTAGAATTTGTTTTTCAAACCGCGCGATTTGAAATCGACCGATTTTATCACATACCAGAATAACACGACAACAAATTCATTTATTGAAAAAAATAACTTAGAATAAAAAGAGATAAGCTTTTTAGTTTTCAAATAAAGATGTATTTGTTGAGGGTTACGAAATGTCTATATGCATTTCATTGGTGCTTTACCAAATCATCAGTAGACTTAAACCATACTTTTGTAAAGCTCCAAACGTCTTATCTTATGCACAGACTTTCAAAAACCATTTGAGAATTTACTAATAATATTTTTGAAAATCCTAAGAGAATAATGTAAGCGCAGTAGGCTTAGAAAGTTATAGAAAACTATACACATCTTAATCTATATAGACATATGAATCTATATAGACATTGCTTAACCCTCAACAAATAAATCTTTATTCTAAATAAAATTGGGAGAATATCTCAAATAATAAATTTAACAAATGATTTTTCTTTTTTTTTTCTTCTTCATAGTTACTATTTTTTCGTTTGAAATGTTACAACAAAGTTCATTTAATGACGTATGCAAGTGTATGATTGTTATGTTATTCAAACCGAACGAGCTGTTCTTGTCTTAATTAATAAATGAAATGTTTTTTCAAAAATATTACTTCGTTCTTTGCCATGTTCCAAAAGTTACGAAAATTTTTTCAAATATAACAAAATTATACATGTCACGTTGGCCCTTCAAAAGTTACGAAAATTTGGTCCAATATAACAAAATTATACATGTTACGTTGGGCCTTCAAAAGTTACGAAAATGTACCAAATGTAACCAAACGTCATCACTGCATAGAGCATATATTCCTTTCAATTTCGTTCTACATAAATAACTTAATTGAAAAATTAAATCGAACGAACCGAGCCAGAATAATTAAATTTGACAAAACGATCAGAAAAATTAAAAAATAGAAAATTTATAAATAAATAAATACTTATTTATGGACATAATATTTTTTATTGGCATATCCAAAAATATAAAATAATAGTGCTCTATTTCAATATTGCGTACTTCTATTTCATGAAAGAAAAAATATTTAGTCCATTTATAATGAACTTCATCTAGTTCGTTACAACCTAGTGCAACTGTATTAAGTTTTACCTAAGTCAAACTTTTTGGTTTAGTTAATAAACAACGTTGTTTTATGTTCTGTTGAATGGGTTGAAATTAATTATTGTTAATTTTTCCTCTTATTCCTTGGAATATTGTCTCCTTTCCAAATCTTTCTGAATATGTAAAATGCTACGAACTAGAGGGCTGCACGAATACACTCGAAAGTACTCGTATGTAACTTTGTGTGTGTATGCATGTGTGTTTTTTTGTATAAATGTGTGTATATATGTATGTATATAAGTATATTTGGTCGTGGCTATGTATGTACACACATATACATGCATGTATAAATAAGTATATATATAAGAACATACATCTATGCACACACGGAATTTATACGGGTACATTCTACGAATACATTTGAGTACACTTTGCAGCCCTCTACTACGAACTTTAGGCTAATAAAAAGGGTCACCTTGTTCATTCGATTTCCCACCATTTGGGGATATGTAGAGTTACATGCTTATCCCTATAAACTATTAAAAATCTTTTATAACTCCAATTTCATGGTTATTAGAAACATTTCTCCGTGTTTTATTTCAATTTAAATTTCTCCGCATCTTAAACACATAAGGGTAATTAATACAAAAACAAACTCACAACATTTCTAAGCCATAATTAAATATATGTACATAATTATATACTTTTTAATTTATTCAACTTTCTGATAATACACAGATATTTTTTGCATGTTTTATACTTTTGAAAATAATAATAAAATACTCGTATAAATTTTTTTGATATAAACATCACAACATTAGTCTGACTTTATTTGGATTGAAAAAGTATTTATAAAAGATTGTTTAAACGAACAAATAGAAAGCAAGCTCAAATTTAAATATTTTAATCACGTTTAAGTTCTTAGCCTTATCTTTCTACACAAATATAAGCAACCGGTGAGCCAAGTTATCACCCACCTGATTTCATTATTTTAGCTGAGACAAAAAAAAATCACAAGACAAAAGTCATGTGCATGAATTTAATTTTACTTTTTTAAATTAATAGTTGAAACAAAATATATACATATCTACAAATATTTATATATGTTAAGAATAAGCACTCCTTCAAATATTGCATTAATTTGACAATATGACTACAATAGATATTAATGAATTTTATAATTTTTTTCTAAATTTAATTAATCACTTATACCATCAACACGTTATAATTAAAATGCAAAAAATAATAGACGACTACATTCAATTTGACTTCACCCTCGTGCAGTGACTGACTGATTACAGGTGGTTCTGCATGTGATTGTGACGTTAATGTGCCGGTGCTGATTGCTAGTGGCATTATTATTATAATTTTCATTATTATAACTTGTTTTAACAAGCACTATTTATTCTAATTATGAATGCAATAATACAGATGTCCATATGATTTGAATTGACGTAGAACTAGTGTTGTCATTCGAATAAGAATTATTCGGATATTCAAACAACGTTTTTAATTTTTGTTCGAACGGACAAACTTTTTCAATTTAGGAAGCAAATTATTTGAACAGTTTTTGTCGAATATTTCAATATTCAAACAAGTTTATTAAATATATTTGATAAGAATTAGTTTTCATTTACGAATATAAAATAGCGCTTTACACTTGGCAAACATTTGCCGCAAAAAACAAAGCATACAAGATAGCGTATTGGGCAGGTCCGCTAACTTTGTAATGTGTGTACATCAACTGTTTTATGTGAAGTCACTGTTGCGAAAAAAATATATTTTGGGTGTCAAAATATATTGTGGCTTGTGCTATTTATATTTAAAAAATTTTAAGATATTTAAAGTTAAATTAGTGAAAAAATACATATTTACTAAATATGAGGTGCACTGTAGTGAAATTCAATAAAAGCAAAGACAAAAAAGCTACTGCCTGCAGTTTTTTTCGATTTCCGCTAGCCGGCACCATTCGAAAAAAAAATGAATTAGTTTCTGCGGCCGGAAGTTATATAATACAGATACTACATAGGATAATACATATTTTAAAATTGTAATATACAAATACAGGTTTAGCTAAAAAAAAAAGATTACTGAAGGACGGCATAGTTCCAACTATAAACAATACGTACATCAAAAAAGTTGATTTGTATGAACAAAGAATTGAACGAAGGGAAAATTAAAAAACTGTTGAATTGCTTCTTGAAAATCACAACTCTGGTTTAATACTTTCTGGAAAGAGCAATATTTTGCAGTTAATTGAAAATATTGATACTGGAATTGAAAATATTGATACTGAAATTAAAATTATTAATATGGAAAGTATTGAGGAAATTGAAAAGCAGCAGCCACAGAAGCAAAGCGAGAAAATTATCTTTGATCTATATTTGAAAGTGTAAACATTAGAAAAATTCTCAAATATGAGAAGAAACAAATGGAAAAGCGTTTGGCTTGGGGTTGCCAGGTAGGCTGGACTTGGCTGGATTCTCCAGCTTTTTTTGATGCTTGTCCAGTTTCAAGCTTTAATTAATTTTGTCCAGCTACATCGAAACTTTAGAAAAAATTCTTATATTATATATTACTTTAAAATTTTAACTACTCTTATTACTTAGCACAACATTACCTTTTGCAAAAGTGTAATTTTTATTTTCTCTTTGAACTGGTCAAATTTAAGTCTAATCAAATTCAGTATTATTTTATGTAAATCCCACGAACTTTAAAGAAAGAATTGAAAATTGTTGACAACAATTGGGGATGAATCCGATGTCGATAGATTTGTGATACTCGGAATGGCCGATATATCGGTATCGGCGATATGCCACAACAACGAGTAACAATGCGAGCTTTGTCTTCGTCGAATAAAATGCAAAGTAAAACTTACAGCTGAAAAGCAGATAATGATGGAAAAGTTTGTTAATATTGTGCATTACATCGAAGAGGCTAGAAAGTCAATTAATAACAAAGCCGTTATTTTATATTATCGAGATCGCTAAAATTCGTGACTGACTTGGTTTTGGTTCTTAATGAAGGATTTAATGGTTTGGTAATGAGTACTATTTTTTATCTACAATGCTTTATCCTCGGTATAAAGAACGAATATTTCAATTGCAGTATACTACATACTTCTTTATTAAAAAATCATCTTATTGAATTACTTGGCCTTGATGTAGCTCTATATTCCTGAACTATAGAAACCCCCTACACCTCCCACTTGTTCTGTTAAGTCTATCAGAAATAGTAGGTTTTGAAGCATTTGTGAAATTTATTTATAGAATCCTAAACAGACGAGTTCCTGTCCATTCTAAGCTATAGTTCTTGTAATAAATAAGCGGAGAGATACTTAAGGCCTTCTAGTATATCTTTACTTCAGATTTCAAATGAGTTCTGTCGCATCTGAGTGACTATTCCCTATTGCAGGTCTTGGTCAAAGAGACTTGTGAAATCGACTTTCTCCTCTAAATTTGAGAATACTTTGCTTTAAACAAAAATCTATGCTTTTTCTAGTATCGGTATAGTATCGACCAAAAGGGGTACCGATGCTTCCCTAATAACAACGCATAAACATATTTTTTAATAAAATTTTTTGTGCTCAAAAAATATTTATTTATTGTGGGTTAAGTTAATCTATATGCCTGCGTTATGTTGGTGTTCAGCCCAACTCATTAGCTGATCTTTAATCAGACAGTTTCAAAAATGTTTAAAAATTTTTTGATACAAAACAAAAATTAACAATTTCTACTAAATTTTTAATGTCCGGCTTTTTGTTGGTTTGTTAAGCTTTTTTAACACCAATGTCCAGCTTTTCGCGAATCTGGATCTGGCATCCCTAGTTTGGCTAAAGCTAAAGCCGAACTTGCTGTAAGCCCTAAGATGTATAGACTTTTGTATAGAAACCAATTTCATTTCATTTCATTTCATACCTTTACTTGTAATATAAATCCTTTAAGGCCAAAAATAACAATATTACAAATTTATATTAAAGCCTGATATAAAAAATAACAATTCATATTAAAAAAAAATATAAAATAAAATAAAACAAGTGTAAATATGTATATTTTTATGTACATATGTATGCGACAGAATAGAGAAATATATTCATTTGTATAAAGATAAATAAATATATATAGGCTATATACATATGTATGTAGAGGTAAACTATGTACAATAGGCTCCCCAGCCCAATAAAAAACAGAATCTATATAAAGAAATAGAAAATACATTTTAATTGGCCCCATTTAGTGGTAGAAATTATAGTGGGTAACGTTCCTCTATACATATAATAAAACTGTAAAAAGGGCGTGTCTGTACATGAAATAGTTTTTCAAAAATTTTTATTGTGGCGTAAACTCTAATCGATGTAAGGAACGAAATACCAAATTTTGGAATTTTTGTCTGTCTGTCTGTCCGAACACGCTTCACGCCAAAACCACTGAAGCGATTTTCATGACATTTGGTATAGAGGTACTTTAGGATCTGATTCAAACATATCGTACTTTTTACCGTGATAAAATATCTTATTTCTAAATTAAAATAGAAAAAAACGATATATATACCCAATTTTACTAATGCACACGTTAGGGTGTTTAAAACAAACCACCTTATTGATATGGCAGAATAGGATGAGGGATAATAGGGGCCAATCTATAATTAGGTTTGTTGATTATAATTACTCAGAGGGAGAGTAATTACAATTAGGGATTATGAAATATAAGAGCAAAAAATAGGCATTAGAGTGGGTTTCTTTTATTCTTAACAGGTACGTATATGAGAGCCTCACCTTTCTGTAGGGTATCCAATGGAAACGACAAATGTATAATTTTCAATTGTAGCTTCGCTTATTTTATTTTAAGTACAATGATTCCAATGGGTAAGTGATTATTGGCAATTGTAAATTTATATCCAAATTTTCTAATTTTAATATTTAAATAGATATAATTTTAAATTCACAAATAATGGTAAGTAATACAAGTGTACTGCTCGATAGTTGAATAGAAAGTGAGTATTAATTTTCGATTAACAATTCAAGGGACGTCGGTTAAATTAACCGATTCAATAAAATGGCGATAATACAGGGTTTACTATTAATTTTATATTTACGATATTACAATTAGTGTTGGTAAGTTCAGTAAATGTAACGTTAATGGAAGATGATTAAAACAAACAAATTCAAATAGTTACGTATTTTGATTATTGTCCAAAAGTAGTTTGGACAACTAATATAAATGTTGCTAGAAATTAGAAAGATGTTTTTGTTTTTTAACGGTGGTAGCACTGTTTATTTTGTATAACCGGAACTTTAAAAAATATGTAAAAAGCGTTATATTATTACATTTTACAGACACCTTATAGTCATAAAGCGATCTTTAAGCGCGCGGAGCAGGCGGGCACATCTAGTACATCAATATACTTAGCCAGAAAAATAATGCAGGAGTTTTAGACGAAACACGTTGTTAGAGTGTGAGGAAATTCGTAATGCAAGTGGTATTATATTCCAAGAGCGTGCAATTCTGACTAAATACAGTTTTAATTGAAATTGTGGTTAATTTGGGAAATAGCTAATTGGGTTTGAAACATAAATTTTTAGCACACTGCACAGGGCTAGATTTCGGCCAAACCCTAAAAATATATTTTTTTGATTAACAATTAAGTTATGAGTTTAGTCGAACTATATTGGTTTATATCCAAAGAAATTTTAATTATTTTGGCTTGAGTTCGGTTTTAATTTAATTTTTCAATTAAACTATATTTTTTTATTTAGAGATGAATGTGAAGCATGTAGACAAAGAAAATTGTTGACTGCGCGGAGGGTTGAACTGACGTTTCGATAGCTCCCGTTAATCTCATCAGAGTTCTTTACCGCTTAGACCACTCGACCAAAGTCGGGTGTTTGCAGTCAAGAGCTGAATATCATCTACTTTTAACCAATTCATACTGTCACTCTTAGAGCTGTATTTCATTTGATAGTTATTGATATTCAGTTTTTTCTTTGTCTTGTGCTAAGCTTCTTTTTATTATTTCTCTATTCTAGTATGAATCGATAGAAGATCATCGATAATTACAAGTACTAGTGTGTGTGAATGTTTGTTTGCTAAGTTTTATTTGAACACCTAGCATCTAAAGTTACAACTAGTAACGCTTTGGGGCAGTCATATTACTAGTTGTAAGGATAGTAGTCAAAAAACGACAGTCATATTACTAGTTGTAACAAGACTAGTAACGTTACTGGTCAAAAAAGTACAATCATTTTACTAGTTGTATCGAGATTAGTAACGATACTAGTCAAAAAAGGACAATTATATTACTAGTTGTATCGAGACTAGGAACGATACTAGCCAAAAAGGGACAAACTTTTCAGGTATACGATTTTATATAAAACATATTTTTAGCTATTAAAAAAATAAGTAGAATGTGGCTCAGTGGGCAGAGTACTTGCCTTAAAGTATGAGGAATGTGTGTTCGTACCCCGGTTGAGCCAAAGTTTTTTTGAGAGTTGCAAAACTCTTAATAAAAAAACTAGTAAGCGCACTAGTTTACTATAACTAGGACTCCAACTGGGATATAACTATATACAAATGAACTAGTTGGTCTCCTGTGACAATCTAATGTTAAAATCGATAGTTGGATATATGAAAAAAGGATAGATAGGCAATTAGTCTGAAGCAAAGAGCAACTAGTATAGTTCCCACTACATACCAGTTACTTTGTCTGCAGGGCATGTACATTATTTTGCTAGGTGCCTTTAGAGTTTAACAATTAAGTTATGAGTTTAGTCGAACTGTATTGGTTTATATCCAAAGAAATTTTAATTATTTTGGCTTGAGTTCGGTTTTAATTTAATTTTTCAATTAAATTATATTTTTTTTATTTAGAGATAAATGTGAAGCATGCAGACAAAGAAAATATTTGACTGCACGGAGGGTTGAACTGACATTTCGATAGCTCCCGCTAATCTCATCAGAGTTCTTTACCGCTTAGACCACTCGACCAAAGTCGGGTGTATGCAGTCAAGTTTTTTTGATTTTTAAAAAAATATTGATGCTGCACACTTCAAAATAGGTAATTAAACATTGATAACACAATTACTTGGCTTTTTGAACTACGATATCGTGGTAGACTGATTTTTGATATTTATCATATTAAATTAATTTTTTCTTTGAAAGCTGACACTCTTTTAAGCTTACCACATTAGTATTGATAACTTTGACCTCATCGTTCATATAAAATTTCTATTATATAAAATATAATAACATTAAGAAAGTACAAACTTTGAAAAAATCTGCAGCTTGATTTTTTTAGGAGTTTTCAGAGGTTGGAGGGGGTTTACTGTAGAGTACCCTACAAGAACAGTGACAGTCATTTGATCGATCATATGACTGGTAGTGCTGATGGACATATCTATCATCAGGTAGAACAAAGTTTCTATCATTTTCTTAAAACAATTTGAAAAAACTGATGGAAACTTTTGTGTACGTGTGATTTTGAGTCTTTGTCGAGCTTATGAATTCTATCGACTATAGAACATGTAGCTGAACAGCTCAGTCCACTGCTTTTTACTAATCATTAATGATATAAATTGTAGTCACAGCTGAGTAATCAGTCCTGATGTATATATCGGTCAAAGTTGATAAGTCAGTCTTGATGAATATATCGGTCAAAGCTGATTAGTCAGGCTTGATGAAAATATCCATCACAGCTGACTAATCAGTCTTGATGAATATATCGGTCAAAGCTGATTAGCTGATTATTATTTATTTTCTTCTGAACAATTCAGGTTAGATTATAATGTTATAATTTCAATTTTATTAAAAATTATGCAAAACATTTAATCACATTTTTGAAAAAAGGAATGTATTTAAAAGCGCAATCAAATTTGGGCCGGACTACGCTTGTGTTTTTCCGCTAACTGAAGAATCTTATGTTAGCAAGGTCCTCTACTCTTTTGCCGTAGCACAGCCCTATTTTTCTCCACTAATTCTTCCAATTTCTCCACTAATTCTTCCATGGCCAGGTATCAATGTAGTCATCATCAGAATATAATAATTTACCCTCACACAACGGAAACAAATCATTGCTATGTTGAAATCCCATAAAAAATTTTTTAAATATTTTATTTAAAATGTTTTTTTTATTTTTTTTAATAAAGAACTTTTTTTTTAACGTCAGGAAATAATACATTAGCTGTCTTTCTCTAACATATGCATTATTTAAATATTAATGTTTAACGTAAACAAATATCTAAATGTCGTCAACGATGATAGATATCTCCATCAACAGTGCCAGTCATATGTACAAATGTATTAGTAAAACAATTGTGTGTGTGTTAGTTTCGGTCATACATTTCTTGTAGGGTAGTATAAAGGCTCACAGGGCCAGGGTTTTAATTATTAGCTTTTTAGGAATACCTATTATTAGAAATTTAGAAGTATTCAATGTGCGATAAGAACCTAAAAATAAAATAACGAGAAAGGCTCAAAAAAATTTTAAAGGTTTAAAATAAAATAAAAAAAATTATTTTAATTTCCAGTTTAGAAAGAAAATGGCTAAACTACTATTATAGAAATAAAACTTCATAACTTTGTCATTTCTTTTATGAAAGTTATTTTAATATTTGTCCTAAATTTGATGGCCATTCTTAAAAAGTTACGATCCAATTTAATTTATAGTTTGATAAAATACCTTTAAAATACTTTAGTAAAATTTTAAACACATTTATCGTGAGATTAGAAATATAATAAAATTGTATAAAAAGTTTATACCATAAAAAGCATAAATAATTTGACTTCAGTTTTTGAAGCCATTAAAGCAAGAAACTTAGCTGTCTTACAACCATTTACATTGATATATATTTCTTTAAGATTGGGCAAGAAATGGCGGAGTAATGGGCAAAACAACATAAGAGGCGTTATATTTATGGGCGTGGCAAAAATTAAAGAACGGTAATAGAATGGCCTTTACTTAATTAAGTCACGTACTGAAATTTATGACCTTACAACAAGAGATAAAAAGTTGTAGGGTTTTGGCCGAAATCTCCCACTCTGCACTGTCATAATTTTTATATCACAAATATTTTTGAACTTGACAGTTAATATAAAATTAAATGTTTTTTGTAAAAAACTTTAGAAATTAAACAAATAAAATAACAGTTTTTACATTGAAATAAAATGTAAACAAATTTTTCCTATACCAAACACACGTGTCTGTGTGATGGTATTTGTAATAATATACTAATGTAACGTAGATGCGCAGAAAGAGAAGTTTTGAAAATGCGAATGTGCTATCTTGCAGTCGTTGTTCCATGAATATGGGACCAATGACAAAATATGTAAAAAGGAAAGTTATCTTAATTCAATCGAAGAAATAATATGTAGGAAGGAATTTGGCTGAAGATGGAATGTCTGTTAACGCTCTTAAGAAGTCGAAACTACCCTAGAGGGACTGGTTCCTAAGGACTAGAAACCGGTTCCAGTTCCGGAACTTTATATGAAAGGAGCCCGTACCTTTTACATGACATTGTCAGTAGAGGGGCTCAATTGACATTATTCAGAATATAGAATAGGTTCTAGACCAAAACTTAAAGTACTTGTCCTTTGTTTGTTTCCTTAATACGAGTTAAATTACTGTACTTTATAAAAATATTTTTAATTTAGAAAAAAAAAATCTGGTTGTACAGTGAGGGAATTTGCTAAAATTTTTGTTATAACTTTGTGATATGATTTCTTTTCACCGGTTAGGACTCAGAAACATTTTACTCCATTCCCATTTTCAGCAATCATAGGACAAGTACTTTCAAGACATTGGTACAACATTTACCACAGGGTAGTGAGAATATATTAAAAATCGTGCTTTTAAAGTGGTTATTCGAATGAAAAATTTTATTCATTATTAGTTCGAATATTCGAATAAAAGTTTTAAATTATTCGGTTGTTCGAACAAAAAAAAAATTATAAAAGTTTATTCGAACGATTATAAAAACCGAAACTGACTATTTTGATATTAATTGCAATGAATAAGGAATTCGTGCAGTAAAGTGTAAGCAATTTCATAATTATTTCGTTTTGGTATGACGAATTGCGACATGGTTTTGATTTATTTTAATGCGATTACTTCGAACTAATTTGCCTTTGAGTTGAACTGATTTTATTAGGCTAAACTTCGTGACGTGATATTCAGAAAATATTAGACAAGAATATTAAATTCCAAGGAACAAGGAAAATTAAAATCAATTTAATACACACATACTTACATATATAATTAATAAAATTACAAAATTTATTTTTCTTATGAAATAACATGAGAACCCGCTGGTAAAGTATGTGTATTGTATTGATCCATGGAGCTCCCACTCTAAATTTGTTTAAAAGGCAAGTCGGTCGAGACAGCACTTCATACTGTTGTTGAACAGATCGAAGAATCGCTACACTACAAGAACTTTGCAATAGGGCTCTTCCTGGACATTGCATGCGCCTGCAATAATGTGTCTACTTATGCAATTATTAAAGGCGTGAGTAGTACGGGCGCTCACTAGTAGGTCAAGAACTGTATTGGCAATCTCTTGCAGTGCAGAATAGTATCTGCAGATGGGCAATAGGGGTAGGGTTGAACGTAAACTTGGAAACATTTGATCTTGTACTTTTCGTCAATAGGAAAGTCAAGGAGCGGAAAAAAACACAAAGATTAGATGGTATTTCACTCATGCCCAAAACACATACAAAGTAACTGGGAGTTATTTTGGATAACAAACTGACCTGGAAACTCAACGTAGAAGATAAAGTTAAGAAGGCCACCAATGCTCTATATGCATGATGCTGGGAAAGACAAGCGGTCTTTCGCCTTACCTTAGACATTTGACCTACACACCAGTAGCTAGACCAAATCTGTTCTCCGTAATGCTTGTATGTTCGAGGGCAACTGAGACAAAGGTATACCTGAAAACGCTAGAAAGTATCCAACAACTGGCAGAACTCTGCACCACTGGAGCTCTAAATAGCACATCCACTGCTTCACTAGACGTTATATTGGACCTTAAACCAATTAAATAACTGTAATGATGTACTGCAGTTAGGCAGTACATCATTCCAGTTATAAACTTCGGCACCAAACTACACATCACTATAAAAGAAGAAGGCTATCTTGAAGGTCTTAACTATATTGACGATAGTTTCAACTTTTTCACCGTCGGCTCAAAGATGGATGGAGGGATGGGAGCTGAGGTTTACTGCCCGGAGCTCGGTATAGAGGAATCTTGTAAACTTCCTGGTTACTGTAGTATTTTCCTGGCGGAAATCTATTCTGCAAAAAATGCTGTAGAATTAGCTCTCACCACTCAAACCATGACCGCGCGTGTAAATACGTATATTGACTGTCAAGCAGCAATTAAGGCAATTGCTGTAAGCTGCAACTACTCATCGATCATGCTTACTTGCAAGGATGCAGTAAATACATTATGCATTGCAGACAGGTACATATTTTTTGAGTTCGGGACATTGATGGCAACAAAACGGCCGATACATTGGCCAAAAGGGGGTCCAATTACTAGTTGAAGAAATGGTGCGAGTTCGAATACCAATTCAACATCTGCAGGGATCATATGCTCTAGAATGAAAGAGGAAGCAGGTGTGGGAGTCACTCGCAACGGGCACCGCAAACTAGGCTGCAATACTTACAGGGTTCTTGTCATTCGCTTGGATCGCTAAGGATCAACTCCGGTCTGTGCGAGGTCTTTGACAACCCAGTTTATCCTAACCTAACAACCAAATTTTTTGGTATGCATATACACAACACTATCCCCTATAAACAGAAATTTAATCAAGAAATTAGAGATGACGTTTTTTTAAATATTTGTAAACTAGTTATATTTTTGAATTTTTGCAATCTCATTTGCTTCAAAAAATCAAGAAATATCGAAAGTTTGCATAACTAAAGTGACTTTTTAATTTATTATCTGTATGTGGTTAATAATCACTTCCTGAGAAATCGAAAATGCACACTTATTGATACTAGAAAAAGTAGTTTCGGAAAAATGACTTCCGATTTTTTTCACTAGGATTTCGTAAAACTACTAATATTTGAGTCTCCTCTTAACAAGTATTGATTAAAAATGATATAGCTTCCTGCTTTATGTGCCTCTAAAATTCCAAAGTGTTCTTTATCCTTAAGTATCCTTAAAATGATATTTTGATATTTCTTATTACAGAATGTAGCCAAGTGATACACCTTTATAGTGTAAAGTTATCAAGTTTGGATGAAAGCAGATTCAAAAGTTAGAGTTGCTTCCTTATGATAACTCGGTAATTTCTTTGAAAGTTCCCAGCAACAACTTTGCTTACTGGTAGGCAAAGAAGTATATGAGGATTTAGGTCGTAACTACTTACAATTTGACTCTTACAATTTCATAACTAGTTATTTATTTTATTTCGGAATTCCAAAAAATAAGGGGTACCCCTTACAAATGTATTTACATTATCACAGCAATTAACTAGTTATTATTTGGCTTACTTGAAGCTAAAAAATAAGTAGTAAAATAAACAAATTAAATATAAAAAAAAACAATTTTTATACAAATTATGTGTTATTTATATTTTTTAAATTTTATTGTATTTTTTATTTTTATTTCTTTGACCCAGCTGGGATACGAACCTGTGCTCGTTCAGATATGAAGACAATAACTTTACCCACTCAGCTATTGTTGACTTATAAGGTAGTTTTCATATACAAACACATGTTGACTCTAAAAGTGGTTGTCTACTTATTTTATCAATACATATCAATAAATTGTAACTTCTTTCAGATAATGATAAAAATACGTAATAACTTTAATAAAAACTAAGTAGTTGTTCTAATTTGAAGCATAGTAATAAGATATATAAGTACCACTCATTACTTTGTAGCCCAAAACAACAAAAGTTTTTGCTAGGTTGTGTAAGCAATTATATATAAAAAAATCAACCATTTGAATACATAAGGATTTTATTTTTTTTAAGTAATATTGAAAAAACGCAATCCTATTGATTTTACTTGAATGCTTGTGCGTAACAGGCAGCAACGTAAGCCAACTAATATTGAAAGTACCATAACTTTGCAGCGCGCTATCAGATTTTAGTAAATTAAATATCATTTGATAGGTTCAGGCTCACTTTTGTCAAATCCAAAAATGTTGATCCTTATATGTCCTGAAAAGTGGTATTTATTTTCTCTTGTTTTTTTTTTTTTTTGTAGCATATAGTAAACTAATATATAGTCATTATGTAAAAAATACAAATCGAGATCTTAGAAAATAGTACGGCGAAGGTTGTTCATATTGCTATTGCTTAAACATTTTTCATAGAAATTATCGAGTTCTCATAAAAAACAACTGTAACTTTTTAATCTGTTTTCATGCTACCTTGGGAATTGTACACAATAAAGATATGTCTGTTGGCTACATTCTGTAAAAAAATAAAGAATATTAAAGTACTTTTTTCAGGATATTTAAGGATAAAGGATACTATGGTTTACTCATATGCCAAAAAGTCAGAATGGAGAAAAACTACAAAGAAGTTTCACCACTGCTTCCGGCATATGTTTGGAAGAAAAATGTAAATTTTTGTAAGGTTTCATCAGGCCGGCTAAAAGTTAACATCTTTTTACTGAAAATAAAAAATATTGTTTTGCGCTGCAGTAGCCACTTTTTTATTTTATTTGTAAAAAGTTGCTTTTTGTGCTGCATGTGTATACTAATTGCTGTGTATTGAGTAAGCTGTTATTGATATGAAATTAGAAAAGATATTTACATGGAATAAAAAGTAAATATTGATGAAACTTAGTAGTTTTTTTGATTTCTGTGTTTTCATTAAAAAAAAATTTTTTACAAAAATGTATCAAAATTTATTATATCGAACACAATAAATGCTTGATATCTTAGAAACCAGAAACAGTTTCGCCAAATAAATTTCGGATTCTGAAAGAGGATATCTAAAATATACATATACTTAAGTAAATTTTTTTAAAAAAGGTCGTTGGGCCAAAACAGAAATGAGGTCCGCGATATAACGAACTATTCTCAAAAAATTAAATAGTCGAACTAGCTCTTCGCCATGTGATGCACACACAGAATTACAATATATATGTATAATTTCATTAAAATCACAGAGGATAAAAGTCCAGACCGTGTCGACAATTTTTGATATTACTATATAATAAACTACGTTTTAAAAGCTAATCAAGATTCCACTTAATGCCTGTTTTACACTATCTTACAAGCCGTTCGACTTCTGTAAAAAATGCAACCTTGATCTAATGAGTTTATGGAAACTTGTAAAAGAGCAATAACAACACATTATGTCAGGGTTGCATTTTGTGGAGAAGTCGAACAGCTTGTATAATAGTATAAAAACAGTTTAATAGATACTGAGCTTATACGAGTATTTAGTATAATTATTTTAATTATTTTACGTATTAAATATATTTAAATTAATATTCTACATAAAAGACATTTATTACATTTAATCATGCAAAATTAAAATAACTGGAGTTAAACGTTTCTCGTAACTGATTGTTAAGAGTTCGACACTTTTAAACTATTTTCTACCCGTATCTAAATGAATAATTTTTCCACTAATCGAACATGAAAAAAAAACTTTAAACGTTTAATAGTTTATGAGTATTTAATCTATTGTTGCACTTTTAAGTCAGTGACTTGTATGCTGTGTCATTTAGGAACTGGCAAATAATTTATAATGGCAACTTAATTGCTTTCGATATCAATCTATTATTATTTAACTATGACTTAATATTTGCAACCGCAATATTGAATATTATTGCAATAATGAATTCAAGATATTTTTTCATTTCATGATTTTAGGGGAAATGTGTTGCAAATACCAAGAATAATTACTTTTGCGTCAAATTCATTAGTTTATTAAGTTTTAATGCGATTTATATGCAAATTTCCCAAGTAATCTTTAAGTAAAAATATTTCTTCATGTGTGAATGTATACGTATATCTACTTTGCTGGTTTTTTCTAATTTAAAAATAATTAAAATATTTTAATATTTAAAACTGAAAAATTTACACGAAAATCGTGGATTCGAATAAATTAGTTTAACTGATCTTTATCATTTCTATAAAAATATTTTAATTGATTGTTAAAGTGATAATTTTTACAGTAAATTTAAGTTTGAAGTAGAAAATTGGGTGGCAACTTTTTCATTGAATGCAATTATTGATCGATTAAATTGAAGTGCAATTATTTAAGCTAATCTATCCTTAATAATCAATCATGTTTGAAAGTGTTCAGTCTATAAAGAACTTTTTTTTTTAATATTTCTTACTAATTAAGTTAGGAGTTTAGTCGAACTGTATGGGCTAATATACAAAGAAATTTAATTATTTTTGGATTGATTTCGGTTTTAGTTTAATTTTTTAATTAAATTATATTTTTATTTAGAGATAAATGTGAAGCATGTAGACAAAGAAAATTTTTGACTGCGCTTAGGGTTGAACTGACGTTTCGATAGCTCCCGCTAGTCTTATCAGAGTTCCTTACCGCTTAGACCACTCGACCAAAGCCGGTGGTTTGCAGTCAAGAGTTGAATATCATCTACTTTTAATCAATTTATTCTGTCAGTCTTATATCTGTATTTCATTTGATAGTTATTGATATTCACTTTTTTCTTTTGTCTTGTGTTAAGCTCTTTTTATTCACTTCACTGATGTGTTTTCACTGATTTGTTTTGACCATTTCGCCAAATTCAATTTCAAATTTTGCTTAGTTTTTCCAACAATATGCATATTTCTTTTTAATTATACAGAAAAAGATTTTTATAAATAATAAAATATAAATTTAGTCCGAATCGCCAAAAATAGAAAAAAGTCGACAAAATATAAATTTTTTATTGTTATTTAAAACAAAGGAAAAATGATTAGTGAACACAAAAAGGTACAATGTTTAATATAAACTAGTTTATAGTTTACTTAAAGCAATAAAAATATCGAGCGTATCAGCTCCGACGCACAGCTGGAGTTTACGTAGCTCTTGCAATTCTAAAAAAATGTACAGATATGCACCTCATTCTCAAGGGTTGGAAGGAGAAATTCCGTTATCAGACGAGCAGATATTTAAGGGGCAAAATTTGCGATAATTTACCTACCTTATTGGAGTGTTGAAGGGGTAAATTTCCAATTTTTTTAATTTTTTCGTGTTTAATGTGCATTTTCTTTTCTAGGTACTGTATTTTAGTCATCTAAGCGTACTCCCAGAAGCCCTCCTTATATAAAAATTTTACAGATATGCATCATCTTTATAGTGGTTGGCGGTAGAAAGTTTCCGGCCTGTCTAATATGCAATTTGAGGCCAATATAACAAATTTCAATATTTTAGGAGGAAAGGGTCTCTTTTCTTAGTTCCAAATTTCAGTTTTCTACACAGAAAAAAAAGTTTCGTTTATGATAACAAAAATCCCGGTATTAAATAACTTTTTTCAAATTTCCTATGATAAAGAATTCCGCTATATTGATAAAAAATTATTTTGAAAGAAAAAAATATATAAAAATTAAAAAAATGTTGACATAGCTGAGATACGAACTCGGGCTTCTGGGACGTAAAGCATGCTCTCTACAGCCGAGCCATATCACAGTTATTTTTGTATGATACAAAACTTTTAAGTACTTATGTATGAAAAGAAAAGAAATAACAGGAATGGGAAAGAAATACATACAACGAAATATTGTATTAGGTTATCGACAAATGTTATTGAAATTCATATTTTTTTCAATAACATGGTTTTATAGAACATATTTCTTGTCTATTTTTTTCCGTGTAGGGCTTTATAGACTAGATAGATGTGCCCGCCCGCTTCGCGCGCTTAAAGTTAGCTTTCTGACTATAAGGTGTCTATAAAATATAATAACACAGCGTTCTTTATATATTGTTTAAAGTTCCCGTTATGCAAAATAAACAGTGCTACCAACGTTAGAAAAAAACAAAAAAATCTTTCTAATTTCCAACAACATTTAAATTAGTAAAATAGGGTACATTTTCGTTTTTTTCTATTTTAACTTAGAAATCAGCTATTTTATCGTGGTAAAAAGTACCCTATGTTTGAATCAGGACTCTAAAGTACCTCCATACCAAATTTCATGAAAATCCATTCAGTGGTTTTTACGTGAGCGTGTTCCGACAGACAGACAGACAAAAATTCCAAAATTCGGTGTTTTGTTCTCTACATCGATTACTGTTTACGACACCATTAAAATTATCAAAAAATATTTTATGTACAGACACGCCCCTTTTACAGTTTTATTATATGTATACTCTAAAACATTACTTCAAATTTACGATCATATATTGTCTAAATTTGTGTTAAAAATTTCTCCTTGTCTAAAATTACATCGATTTTGTAGTTATTTTATTAAAGAAAAAACCTTTCAAATTAAACATATATAGTCCAAGTGGAAAAAATGTAACATAAAGTATAATACGGCTGTGGCTGAATGGTAGAAACGTCAGACTATCAGTCAGGAGGTCGCGGTTCAAACCTGCAAGCAGCCAATCGCTTTTTTAAATAAAAACATTTTGTTGAAAAATAATGCGTGTGTAATTTTAGGTCGATTATAATCTGTAAAGTGTTGCCTACTATTATCGACCTAATTTTCAACAAAAGTGTTTTAGAGTGTAGATTTTAGTAAAGATAATTTTTATTATGAGAACTAACACATATTCCAAGTATAATAAAGGTATTTTATTAAACTATAAATTAAATTGGACCGTAACTTTTTAAGAATGGCCATCAAATTTAGGACAAATAGTAAAATAACCTTAGGGGCGATATTTATGGACGTGTCAAAATGTTAAACACTTTAGTGCAAAGGTATTTAGATACTTAGCCAATGTTCGAAATTCAGTAACTTTTATAAAAGAAATGACAAAGTTATGGAGTTTTATTTCTATAATAGTAGATTAGCCACTTTCATTCTAAACTGGAAATAAAATAATTTTTTTTATTTTATTTTATTTTATTTTAACCCTTTAACAATTTTTTGAGCCTTTCTCGTTACATATATCGGATATTAATTGTTACCATTTCATAATTTTTTTATTTTTAGGTGCTTATCGCACATTAAATACTTCCAAATTTCTAATAATAGGCATTACTAAAAAGGTAATAATTAAAAGCCCTGGCCCTGTAAGCCTTTATACTACTCTACAGTAAACCCCTTCCAACCTCTGAAAACTCCTAAAAAAAAATCTGCAGCTTATCAAAGTTTGTACTTTTTTAATGTTATTATATTTTTTTACAAAATTTTATATAAAAGAAATTTTATATGAACGATGAGGTCAAAATTATCAACACTAATGTGGTAAGCTTAAAAGAGTGTTAGCTTTCAAAGAAAAAATTTAATTAATATGATAAATATCAAAAATCAGCCTACCACGATATCGTTGTTCAAAAAGCCAAGTAATTTTATTATCAACATGTTTAATTACCTATTTTGAAGTGTGTAGCATCAATATTTTTTTAAAAATCAAACAAATATATTCTTAGGTTTTGGCCGAGATCTACCTCTGTGCAGTGTGCTAAAAATTTTTTTTTCAAACGCCCTTAGTTATTTCCCAAATTAACCACAATTTTAATTAAAAGTGTATTTAGTCAGAATTGTACGCTCTTGGAATATATTACCACTTGGATTACGAATTTTCTCACACTCTAAGAACGTGTTTCGACTAAAACTCCTGCATTATTTTTCTGGCTAAGTATATTGATGTACTAGATATGCCCGCCCGCTCCGCGCGCTTAAAGATCGCTTTGTCTATGTCCATACGAGTCAACATTTGCTGCGCAACTTTTGAGTATATGGGAGAGAGAGGTGAGAAGATAGGGAAGGGGTACACTGCTTCATGTACATGCAACTCTGTTTTGTTTTCTTCTTCGTAATATTAAGCAACAACAAAAGCTATGTAAAAAAAAACAAAAGCTGCGCAATAAGAATTTCATTATATGGACACGAATGCAGCTTCAAAAGAAAATTTAAGAAAGTTGCAGAAGCAAAAGTTGACTCGTCTGGACATAGACTTTATGACTATAAGGTATCTGTAAAATATAATAATATAACGCTTTTACATATTTTTTAAAGTTCCCGTTATACAAAATAAACAGTGCTACCACCGTTAAAAAACAAAAACATCTTTCCAATTTCCAACCACATTTATATTAGTAAAATTGGGTATATTTTCGTTTTTTTTTCTATTTTAACTTAGAAATAAGATATTTTATCGCGGTAAAAGTACCCTATGTTTGAATCAGGACTCTAAAGTACCAAATACCAAATGTCATGAAAATCGATTCTGTGGTTTTTTCGTGAAGCGTGTTCCGACAGACAGACAGACAAAAATTCCAAAATTTGGTTTTTTGTTCTCTACATCGATTACTGTTTATGCCACAATGAAAATTTTCAAAAAATATTTCATGTACAGACACGCTCGTTTACAGTTTTATTATATGTATAGATGTATATATGTAGAACAATATACACTTCATCCTGAAGACATTCCTCATTGTCTTAATTTTTTTAAATAAATTGTATGGTAAGTCCAAATTGATTATTAGGCTAAGGTTCGTAGCGTTTTAATTCAGAAAGAATTGGGTATTAATACTCCAAGGAACAAAGGAACAATTAATAGCAGCTTATTTTTTAACGTACGCAGCAGGACATTGTATGGTATTAAATTTATTCATTGTACAGAAGAAGTTCACTCTATTTCGCAGATGAAATTGGGTGGAGTTAATTATGTATTTCAAATATTCTTTCAACATATTTCGTTCGTATTAGGGATGCCAGTCCCGAAATCCCGATCCCAAAAATCCTGCGATTTTTCGGTATTGACAAATTCCGAATCCAGGGGTTCGTCAAAAAAATCCCAGGGAATTCCGAAATATTTAAGTTACGTTTTTTAAGCAAAACTCTTTTACAAAACTCGTAATGAAAAGTAACAATTGTAACAGTAGTTTATGCATTTAAATGTATTATGGTTGTCGAAGAGTATCCTCTATTCCCACTTCCCTGGTCGGTGGTGATAGACGAACTTCTCCACATTTGTAGTGAAAGTGGGCATGAGCTGACTGGATACGCCGATTATGATAACTGGAAAATTCGGCTGTGTTTTCTTAGGACTCATGAATGATGCTTGTGCTCTACTTCACTCTTAGGAGAAAATTTGATTTTGGTATAGTATCGTTAAATGTATACAATATCCCTCATTCTATGGATGCTAGTTATGTGATTTTCTTGGCAGAAGGCTGACTTGGAATACCTGTGAAGCATTATTTATACAAAAAGCCTCTAGAGTTGTGCTGGATGCACATGGATGAAGTATGAGCCCTAAAATTATCATGTGAATTTATGAAATTATACGGGTATATTCTGTATTCCATGCGGAATGAAAATGTTCTTAATTATCAAAGCATTGTTGCTGCAAATTATTATTTATAACAACAATGCTGTAACAATTCCGAACACTGTTATTCCGCATAGAATATAGAGCAACCATAACTTCTTGCTATCGGTGTAATGAGAATATGTCCAGCCTTTGCAGTTCAACCCTTAATTAGTCCAACGCCTTTTAAAATCTTCATAAGATCCTCTGCATCAGTGGTTGCTTACAGCATGGGTCTTGGAAACTCTGTTCATTGTGTTGGTAAGAAGCATTCATTGATCCTGAGTACAATATCTTAAAGAGAAATATAAGATATGCCGAATGACAGCATAAACTATGAACTGAGGCTTGGAAAAATATTATGTTGCTTTCAGCTTAGGGCGCTCAAGGATACGTGTGAGGATGTTGGTTCACCTGTGGATTCCAGAAATATACGGTGGTTTGCGGATAGATCCAAAAACCCGTTCTGCTGTGTGAGTCTTTGGACCCAATGTTAAAATATATGTTTCCATGTGCAAATGGGCTACGGTATTTCAGGCGGAAATTGAGACAGACAATTGTACCATGTGCCGTCATTATTTTAAATAAAAGTCCTAAGATCTCACATAAAGCTATCTTTTCAGATAGAGCAGCAGCTCTGAAATCTCTCCTTTCATGGAAATTATCATCCGAGCTTGTGCTAGAGCGGTTTGACTAACTACAAAAGCTATAAATATGTAACGAAATTTTATTTTACTGAATACCTGGTCATAGTGAACTAAGAGCATTTTTGTGCCGTCATTTGGTCAACGGATAACTCAGTAATAGAGGGAAAGGAAATTTCGATTGCTAAGAGAGCAATATGATTAAATATTGTTGTAGTTAATTTATTTTCCAAACTCCTAGTTGTTATTAAGAGTACACATAATAAATGGAGCATACTCATAATCATAAACAGAGTATATTTTAGGAATTTAAAACCAGTATTGCAATACAAAATACTGGTTTTGTTTAATTATTTTATTTATTTAAATATAAGATGAGCATAAGGATGTGAAAGCACTAGCTACCAAGGCCATCGGCTAAAGTATATTTTAGGAATTTAAAACCAGTATTGCAATACAAAATACTGGTTTTATATTCCAAAAGTATACTTTGTTTTCACTATGAGTATGCGCCAACATATTTTACTTTATAAATTTAGTGTTTTATTAAAAAAGAAAAATCCCGAAATCCCGATAAATCCAGGGATCCCGAAAAACCCCGGGACCCCGGGATTTGAAGTTCTGAAATCTCGAGTCCCGGAATTTACAAAAACCAGCCCCGTAAGTATCCCTAGTTCGTATACATATGAATGTATCAAAACTCATACATAAAACAACCAGAATAAAAACAATGGAATAAAAACCATAATAAAACAATTCGATGTTTGTTGCGTTTTGTATAGCAACTGTTTGCAATTGCAACGATTTTGTCACTATTCGTGAGCGCTTCTTTTACTCACTTTGAAACACTAAATAAAAATTTACACATACACTTAATTAATCACATACACATGCACTTCTGTCGCTACATCCAGATTCCAAGGAAACTTTATTGTGCCGTGTATCCAATTTTTATGTCTTTTTAATTTTCATTAATATTTTGTTAATAAATTCTTTAATTTTTGTAGATATTTTTTATTTAATTTTATCGCATTTGTCAAAATGTGAGTTGCGAGATTGCAATACAAAAAAGCTGTACCGATTTTGTATAGCGTAATTGCTAAAGCGTTGTAGATTGAAAGTAAAGTATTTTGTTGTTAGATTGCAAACAAAAAGCTACGATATTTTGCACTTCCTCCTTTGCAGGACCGTTCGCACCAAACACTGAATACCGCTAATGTTACTTTTTCATGCTGACTTTATCGTTTCTCAAAAAAATTCATGACTCATCAAAAAAACCCAACAAAATCGCAACCTACTTTATAAATCGCCAAAAAATCGACATGTCGTCAAATCGTAGATTAGGGCGCCAAACCAGTTGTATCTACTTTGTGCATACCATTGAAACGGCAAAAATTTTAAATTTCGAAAGTTTTAAGGACTAAGTTAAAAAATGCAATTTCCAATATTATGACAATACCAGTAAGATATCTTGAAGCATACATCAACAAAATTACAGTCAAACGATATATTTGTATAGATCCATAAATTATTTTATGATTTGGAGGACCTGTCATGCATGGCTTTTCTTTCGGCTGGGCTTAAACGTTTTCTTTTCTGAGTTCTACTAATAAACCGAAAAGATCTTCAAAAGTGAGAAAACGTCCATGGACATTATGACACATTTTTGTGTGTCATTAGGTTCATGGACATTCTGACATTGGACATTATAATATGTAACCTTGAAATTTCCTTCATAATTTGCACGGTATATGGTCCGATTTTACTCCAATATTTTCGGTAGACTTCGTGACTGCTATATAATTTTAAAGCTTTTCTATAGTAGTGCAAATCGACCAACCCTAATGTACATACTGATTTCTATAAAAATATTTTGCAACAATAAAAAATTTTGCCAAGGAAGGAGAAGCACATGGCCACAGCCTCATAAGTACGCAATTTGTATTATTCGCACGAATATAAATTTACTTAAAAGGTGTAAATTTAATAATAAATCAAATCGTATAAATTTTATTAAGCAATTGTTATTGAAATTTTCCTTCATTTCTACCCGATTTTAAAATTTAAACAAAATATAAAAAAAAATTAATGAAAGCAAATTTTTATATTTTTTTTTTTGCATGATTATAACAATTCATTAAGAATTTCAAAATCGCTGAAATCGAGTGTTTATTAATTGTTTATCGACATTAATGTTTAATAAACAGAAGAGAGAACATGAAATTAAGGCGATGGCATAGCCAGCGGAAGTGGGAATACCGTAACTGAGTGATGGCATACGTACGTTGAAAAAAGAAATGTTCATAAATGTATGTAATCGTTAGTCAAACGTTTTGAATATGCCTGTTTTTAGAAGAAAAATAAATAAATTAATTAAACTGGGAAAGTGCGATGAATCAATTAATTACACATGTTTACAGTACATCGCGTTCCGGAAATTTTTAGACGTTACCGACTACATACATATCGCACTTGATCAACAAGAGGGTATTAACTCAAAATTTTAAAATTTTCAGCAGAGGTCAAAAACTGTTTGTGGTTACATTTTAAAGGAGTTTTGAAGGAGTTTTTCTCTTAAGTTTTTTCAATTATAGCATCCAAATGGTTATAACTAAAGAAGGATTGAATTATTTCATGAAAAGGGTCGCAACTCAAAAAAAATTTCAACAATTTTATCATAAAAAGAGTCACATTTCGAATTAAAATCATAAAGTAAAACAAATTTTATCAACAAAACAGTATCAACTCAAAATACAACCGAATTTAAATAAAACAATTTGATTATGTTTAACTTGAATAAAGGTTCAAATCAAAATAATACCTTTTTTATTAAAATACTCGATGCATTTCTATTTCAACTTTTGTATTAACTCAAAATAATGCCTTTTTGTTGATATAAATGTAGTAACTACACTATCACGAAAATGGTCTCAAATGTGGTTTTCGAGATGAAAGAGTAATCGGAATGCGTTGAAATTTTTACAGTAGATAGATATTGATGTTGTTAGTTGATTTCTTGCAAAAAGAGAAATCTTAAAAATTTTGAGTTAATACCCTCTTGTTGTTCAAGTGCGATATGTTATGCAGATTTTAAATGAAGGCTCCAGCCAAAGTCTAACCAGACGCGACAAGAGCTGCAAGATATTGCCGTCTCAGCCGAAGTGGCCAGCATCACAACAGAGAAATAAGAAAGTATTAGTGCTTCCTTTTGTTTTGTTTTACGCATACATTTGTAAAATATGCAACACTTTTAATTGGATAAAATGAAACACCAACAGGTAATTGTTGTCTCTTTCTCAACTAGCCGGCATTAAAAGCTGATTTGGGCAATTTTCAACTGTCAAAGTTGACGTGTCTGGTTAAACTGTGCCTCCAGAACGACATATGTTACCATAACTTGAGAGTTTGCCATATTTAATGATATAAAAAATTCTAAATTGAACAACAAAATAATCTATGGGATGTGCGAAAATTTTTTCTAAATCTGCTCAGTAGTTTCAGAGATATCGTAAAGTTTGAGCAAAAAAAAATATAAATTTATAAAAAATTTTAACATCTTCGTTTTTAGGAGTTCATAAAAAACAAAAACCAACAACAAGCTAGTTTCTTGTCCGGCAGCATGTAGCTAAATATATTCCAAAGGGAATAAGAATTTTTTCATCGAAATTGGAGCACAACTTTTGATTTTATTCACAAGTTAGTGGAAGAAGTGAATTGATAAAAAATTTCAATTCCCATATAACAGTAGGAAACGCAAACAAAAAGTAAAAAATTCTGTTGTATGAAAACTTAATTTTTATCAATTCAATTCTCTCACTGAATTGTGAGTCAAGTCTAATGTTGTAATATATTAAGTTACATGCTACTGAAAAAAATGGTTCATTCTTGTATTGTTTATTTCTTATGAAGTTTTAAAAACAAAAATGTTAAAGAATGTTATAAAATTTAATTTTTTTTGTTCCTCAAACTTTTACGATTAAACTACTGTGCAGATTTAGAATCATTGTTTACACATCATAAATAGTATTTTTTTGTCAAATTTTTAAATTTTATTGAATAGAACAAACCCTTCTCGAGATATGCTAATATATGGCCTCCCAGTGCGTCCAAAATAACTAAAGAAACAACCTTTAGTTTTAGGGAACGAAAGAGTTTATCGAAATTTATAAACATTTTATAAACAAATTTATAAACATTGACCATGAATATCAAGAAAAATTTTTTAATCAATATGTTTAAATATATTGATTAAAAAATTGTTCTTGAAATTCATGGTTAATCAAATAATTCTGATTTGGATTATTCAAAATATGGAACAAATCTTTACTTATTGCTATATAGCAGCATCCCTGTAATAGACAATAAATGTCAAAATTTTCGTGTAATATTTTTTTAAGTCAATGTTAACTAGGGTTGTCATCCGTAATCTTTTTCTATTAAGAGTGGAATATTATTATTGAATTTAGATCATTTAAAATCATATTAATTGATTCACCGGGCTTCGAAAAATTTTAATTTTGAAAAATTGCTTTGCTTTTCACTTTTTACTTTAATTTTTTAAATTTTTTTTATTTCTTGGTTTTTAGATTTGTATTTTTACATACAAAATATTTTTTAATAAAATTTATTCTAATATGAGTAATCAAAATTGAAAATATTTGATTAAACATCATTTTGATTAATCAAAGTTCTTGATTAATCGATTAAATATTTAATCTGTATTTTGAATTATCAAAAATGTTTATTAATCGCTTAATTAAAAAACCTTTACTATATAAAGTTTACATTCTTTAGCCTTCTGGCAAACTTTGTTTAATTTAATTTTGTAGCAGTTTTGTTTATTTTATGGTACAATTTAAGACATTTTGTTCGCTATTAAATAATGTTAATGACTTTTTATTTTTATTTTGCTATTGTTGTTTATTTGAATAATATTATTCCTTATTATTGTGTGTATTAACGCGCAAATGTTTCAAATATTTGATAACACAAGTGTTTTTGCAAAAGACATTTTTTTTGCCAAATTTGTTGTATTTATTTATTTAATCGAACTTTGACTTTTAAGAGAAAAGTGAAAAAACTTACCTTGAAGAAAAACGCTTTTAACATTTCAACAACTTTCTCAGAATCTTCAGATGTTACTGATTCCACGGTGTAGGGTAAATCCTCGGATTTTTGTGTCTGTGTTGTAGCGGCAGTTGAAGAAACATTTAAAACACTGTCCATCTTTTGGGTAAGTCTCGCAATGGGATATAAATCCGAAAGCTGCAAAAGATAAGAAAGTATTTAAATATGTATTATTAATTAAGAAGTTAACTTCATCATAAGCGGATAATATGTATGTAAAATAGTGACATTTTAAAAATTTACTACAAATCTTACACTGTGGAGCAAAATCAAACTTTTGTCCTGGCCTACAGTTTTTTGATGTTTTATGGTCCCCTAACTACAAAAATAATGGATACGTTTTTAAAATTTTTTTTCTCTACAATTTAATTACAAAAAACACTAAAAAATTGAAATAAAAGAAAAACGATTGTTTGATGCCTTTGAATTGCTTGGTGCCAAATTATATAAGATAAAATATCAAAACGATTGCCCAAAGTTTGGAATTGCTTTATTATGAGTAAAATTAACATAAATTCAGTTTATCGTAAAATTATTTATGTATAACACTTGTAAAAATAATTGTATTGCCCTAATGTTTACACGTTTATGTCATATTGTTCTTCTTAGTAAATATAGTAGTTTGTTTTGACTTTTCCTTGTATTTTCCGGAAACTGTATTATGTCTGTTGTGGTATGGGAACAATAATACACACACCCGCACGAATATGTCGTACATTTGTATATATTTATGGGACGTACAATTTTTTTGACAAACTGACGCAGTTATTAATTTTGAAAACATTTATTTTTATTTTTTATTAATCGACTATTTATCAAAATGACCTCTACCGCTAGTATATGCTAGAACAAATACAAAGTTTAATATTCTTTGAAAATTACCTAAAAGAAAACTAATGGATTATTGTAAATAGTTTTCAACAAATCTTTGGCATAAAATTTCTTTAATACGTACATTTAATGTGTTTGGAAAGGAATTATTTGAACAGCTTAATTCATCAAAAAAATTTATTAAAAAATTATATCGAAAAATTTAATTTATCAAAAGTTTAGATTTTAGGAAATAATCGAGGACGCAATGGTATTAAAACCAATTTCATTTACTTGATATACATATTTATGCACTTAATTTTATTCATAATATAAAAATATATACATATTGGGGTATTTATTCGGTTAACCGTTAATCAGTTAATTGCTACTCGATTAACTGATCGGTTAATTTAAAATTGGCTATTTTCGATTAACGGTTAAACCAGTTAATTTCACTCAATTAATTGATTAACCGACATAACAAATTTTTGTCATATTTTGTAGTATTATAACTAACCTGACCAGACATCCCGCTTTAGGCGGGACTGTCCCGCTTTTTCGAGTTTTAAAATTTTCATTTCTACTTTTTTAATTATTGCCAAAAATTTTGACAATTTTTCAACTGAATAAAAAAAGATCTTTCTCCTTTTTCAGCCAGTACAACTCATTTTTAGACGTTGCTTCAAATCGCATTACTTCAAAATTTCTAATTCAAAGATATTTAGGGTGATATGCATAGCGAAAACTTGGCATGAAGTTAGCATGAGTGACGAAATTGAACCGGATGGATCTTGCTGAGTTTTTCCATATATTTTGAAATGGGAAATCATCACAGAATATTGCCATGCGTCTCGGCTACAATCTAACGTGATTTTTAAATTAATATTTCATATCAAAACTCGTTCAAGTCCAGTTCAATTTCGTCATTTATGCTAACTTCATGCCAAGTTTTTGTTATGCATACGGCCGTTAATTATTAGAATTAAGTTCATTTATTTCAATTTTTCTATTAAATTATATTTATTGAGAAAGCATATGATAACTGCAAAAACAAGTTTTTGTCTGTATGGACGTCGAACTATTGTTTTCGAGATCAATCACTATCTCATCATCAGAGCTCTTGACATACCTTTTCCCAGTGTGAGGGTGGTGAAGTCAAGTAAGACACGGAACATTAAAAATGTTTGATTGTTCCAAAAATAATCAAATATCTTTGGATTCAAACCCATGAAATTCGACTAAAATTCATAACTTCATTTTAAAAATTTCTACATTAAGATGAACAAAAAATTAAGAAAATGTCTTGAAAGCCAAACTCTAAACTAGTTTTGTGCCGAATATAAAAAACATAAGATTCTTAGATCCGACAAAAAATACCAACGTTACAAGACAGAATTTTGTTCATATAAAATTGCTTTTGATCGAAAATATTCTTTTAGTTATAAACTGAATTTAAGCAGACAGAAAAAATAGACAAGAATTATGTTCAATAAAACCATGTTATTGAAAAAATATGAATTTCAATAACATTTGTCTTTAACTTAATACAATATTTCGTTGTATGTATTTCCTTCCCATCCCGCTTATTTATTTTCTTTTCATACATAAGTAATTAAAACAAGTTGTATCTCATAAAAAATAAATGGGATATGGCTCAGCGTTAGAGAGTGTGTTTTACGTCCGGGATGTCCGGGCTCGTATTCCAGCCATGTCAACATATTTTTTTTCATTTATATATTTTTTTATTTTGTTATCAATATAGCGGAATTCTTTATCACAGGAAATTAAAAAAAAATTTCTTGAATAGCGGCATTTTCGTCATCAAAAACGAAACTTATTTTTTCTGTTCAATTTTATAGGAAAGATAACTTCCGACTTTTTCACTTACTGGCTTACGATTTTGTTATTTTTGTTTCATATTTCAAAAATACATACATAAATTTATTAGTTGTGGGTTAGTTTATTAATATGCCTGCATTTCGTTGGGTGGTAATGCATCAGTAGATTTTTGTTTCATCGTAACGGATAAATTATAAATGACGATTTAAAGAAAACGTCTAAAAATACACGTTTTTATGTTTTTATGAACTTCCTAAGTACATTTCGTTAGCTGAAATGAAAAATCACTTATCTACTTTTTTAAATTTTATAGGAGAAGGGAAAAATTAAACAATATATGTATGCACTTCAAGTTCCTGAAGTTAAGTTTCTTTTTCCGTTTTTAATTTCGTTTATTTTTATGATAAAGTTTGGAAAATTTGTACGGACATGCGCCGCGATGTAATACGCAATAATTAAATAACAATACGATTTTGAATTATTTATTATTTACGTGGTTTGGCATTTCAAGTAACGATATGGAACTGTATAATTGCATATATTTAAAAAAAAATCATGTGTATACTCGTATTATCATAGAAATGGAGTGTTCTTTTATTATCCCGCTTCCACAATAAATTTTATAAATTCCCGATTTTTGGTCATATTTTTCTTCAGAATCCCGCTTTTCAATCGTTCTAGTCCCGCTTTTTGGAAAAACCTTCTGGTCACGTTAATTATAACGTATATTTTGTGTGTTTAATTATTTGTTTCGTCTCATATACAAAAGGTATATGTTTAGAAATTATTTTTCATACAAACAAAGAAGTGTGTTCAGTGATCTTAATTTAAGTAAAACTTTAAAATCTTTGGACGTGGCTATAAAAGAGTTTAGTAAAGACTCTGCTACTCTAATTGAACTTGAGGAAATTAAGTTTTTGTTTAATAATTTAATAAAAGCCAATAATACTGTTGCCAACGATTTAATTAAAAATCTAAGGATTACATTTAATGAGAGACGAATTCAGTTATTTTATACTTCCACTCAGGAATATTTCCTTCTAGCAACAGTGTTCTAAAATACCATACAAAAACGGAAACTAAGGAATTCGGAAATAAACTCTTTTGCAGAATGTTCGTCGCTGAGCTCTGCCAGTATGAGTAAGTTGATGACCTGACAACTGAAGAAACTATCGATAGTAATACAAGAAATGTTTTACAAGTGTTAAGGATTTGAAAAAAATTAAAACAGGACTCTAATGGCAAATGGCATAGTGGAAGATTTTATACATATGTTTAGCGAAATCCAAGAAAAGTACTGAGAAACTAGATGTTCTGTATTATGCATTGCTTTCGATATCTTCACCATCTACGATAAGTGAAAGGATTTTTCCAAGTCAAGTTTTATCAAAACTAAAGAAGAGAATCTCTTAAATTCCAAACTTTCAAACCAAATTATTTTTCTGAAAGATTGTTTTATAAGATCTCCTTAAACTATTGAAATAACTGATATAATGATCTCGCAAACTTGTTAATTTTTTAATGAATAACATACTCGTATTGATGATTTAATTGATTTGATTTAGTTCAAGAACTGTTATGTTTGTTATTTTATTGTGTTTTTTACTAATAAACTCAAAAACACATATTATTATTATTGCATTTTTTTGTTAAAATTACTTGATTTATGAAAAACTGTTCATCGTTTAACCGGTTAATACCAACATTAACCAATTAAGCCAAAGCATCGATTAATTAATCGAGCGATTAACCGATTAGCGCAGAAGCCCGATTAAATTAATACCCTAATACATATATACATATATTCTAAACACGTGCATTCAGAGACATTCTAACATATATTTACATTTAAATTAAAATTAATGTCACTTAAAAAAATTATCGCATCATTTGTATTTAAAAGTTGAAAGTAACAAAATATTTGTTATTTTGTATTTAATAGAAAAAATATGTTTGGTTGTTTCATCATAAAAAAACTGTTGGCGTGAAAGTTTAGAAAATAATTAAATTTATGAAAATAAAAAAATAGTAAAAATGATTAATTTGAAACTGTTTAGAAAAGTGAGGTTTTTAATACATAATTATTTTTCCAATGGTTTTTTAATTGCTTTAAAAAAACTTTTATTTAGTTATTTCTAAATTTTTTTACGACTTTTGAAGATAATGACTACTAGGTTTGGCAAATAATCGCAGTTTTTCATAATCGCTATAACGATTAATAAATATGCGATTAATCGCGGTTATTGGCTAATCGGGATTAAGCAAAAAAATATACTATCATAATTTTTATAAAACACAAAATAAATTACGTCATGAGTTTTAGTCGAACTGTATGGGTTTAATCCAAAGATTTTTAATTAGTTTGTCTCAATTTTTCAATTAAATTATATTTTCATTTATAGAAAATTGTGAAGGATGTGAAATAAAGTTCGTAAGTCATAACTTATGAGTATTAAAAACAATACTTGTTATGGGAAATCTTTCTCTTGATAGGAAATTTTTTTAGAACGAAATTTATTTCTATCAAAGTCTTATTTTTCTTAGTTTATTTTTTATTTGATTTTACATATTTATCGATTCCATATCGATACACTTTTTTTAATATTTCAATGTTTTTTTGTAATAATGCGGGGTAATAAGATAGGAAAAACTGCACCTATCTGTCAACCAAATAAAAAATATTTTTTATCAATCGTAGTGTTATGTATATATAACGAGTGATTTTTTTGCTATTATCTTTTTGGCAACACTAGTTTTGACAGCTCACGCACGTTTTGTATCTTGTGTCACTGTCAAACATCTTCAGTTTGGTCTATAATTTACTCATGAATCGTCTTACAAACGAACAACGCTTGCAAATTATTGAATTTTATTACCAAAATGCGTGCTCTGTTAAGAAAGTTCATCGCGCGCTTCTTCCATTTTTTATCGAAGAATTGTGTTCAGCGACGAGGCTCATTTCTGGTTGAATGGATACGTGAACAAGCAAAACTGCCGTATTTGGAGTGAAAAGCAGCCAGAAGCATTGCAAGAGCTACCAATGCATCCACAAAAAACAACCGTTTGGTGCGGATTATGGGCTGGCGGCATCATTGGGCCGTATTTCTTCAAAGATGATGCGAATCACAACGTTACTGTGAATGGTGAGCGCTACCGTGCGATGATAACAAACTTTTTTCTGCCCAAAATGGAAGAGCTTGACTTGCATGACATGTGGTTTCAACAAGACGGTGCCACATGCCACACAGCACGCGAAACAATGGACCAATTGAGAGGCGAGTTCGGTGAACAGTTTATTTCACGCTTGGGACCAGTCAATTGGCCGCCCAGATCGTGCGATTTAACGCCTCTAGACTATTTTTGTGGGGCTATGTTAAGGCTAATGTCTATAGCGACAAGCCCGCTTCGATTGACGCACTGGAAGCCAACATTGCCAACATTATTCGTGAGATACCGGCCGAAATGTTGGAAAGAGTATGCCAAAATTGGACTAAGCGGATGGACCATTTGAGGCGCAGCCGCGGCCAACATTTGCATGAAATAATCTTCAAACATTAAATTATATCGACCCAACTATCGATCCAAATAAATATTTCATGCATTTTTCTGAATTTTATGTGTTTTTTTTTTTACTTTCCGATAGTTCTTATAAAATCACCCATTACATATGTATTTCTGAGAATATATGTAGTATTAAAATATGGAAACGCTTTAGAAATGACCGGAAAATAGGCAAACCAATGTTATTTTCATTCCTTATTAAATTATTATTTTTGGTTACCAAATGAGTGCAAGGTTAAAAACAAGTTGGCTACAAAAACTTTAATTAAGGGCAGCCAGATATAATTGTATTACGTCGTTTTATGATTGCTACAGAAGATGTTTTACGCGGTTTGCTGATGGTGGAACTTTTTCTTACATGAGATCTTAGACTATAAGCAGTTTAATTTGATTGCAATATGTTCTTAACGTTTATACAATATGCATTTATTAAATTTATTATTTGAGATATTCTCCTAATTTAATTTCAAGAAGTTTTATTTGCTGCGGGCTAAGCAGCAACTAATAAATTTATTAAATTAAATCAAATAATAAATTTATTAAATGCTTAATTTGAATTTTGTATGTCCATATAAATACTTTCATTGTCACCCAATGGGCGACTAATTGTGTAAAGATGTAGAAAAATTAAATACATTAAAATCGAATATAAATTGTTTGTTGTGTTTTGTATAAGTTTCTAAGCCTACTACGCTTATTCTATTGTGATTTTAAGTGCTCAAACTAATTTTGAAATTCATATGAGCATAAGATAAAAGGTTTGAAAATTTTCAAAAGTATGGTTGAAGTCTACTGATGATTTGGTAAACAATGAAATGCAGGCATATTACATGCATAACCCGCAACAAATAAAAGTTTTTAGACAATATATTTTATACTTAAACTTTTCATTTAAAGTTTTTATGAGTTAAAACGGACCTGTATGCATATTGCAACAGTTTAAATGAATCTTAGATTAGAAAAAAAGTTCATTTGCGAAGTCGTTTGACATAAATTCTTTGCTTTAATAAGGACCAAATTTTAAATCGTAATCGATCGATTAGTGGGTTCGATTACGATTAAAAGGTGCGATTAATCGCGATTTCGATTATAATCGCTGTGCAAACCCTAATGACTACATACAGGTAAGCCTCAATTTACGAATTTAATATGACACGCTTAAAAAGTTTCGGTAACCATCAACTGCGTGGTAAAAAACAATGTACTACTGCATAATTGATACAACTAAAAATATTTTTAGTGTTTTTATAAAATGTTTTAGAAATGACTCAAGCAAAAATATAATTACCAATATTCTATAAAGTTAAAATTTTGGCAAATGTAGAAAAGTCTACAACTGTAGCAAAATCTCTTGATTGAAATGAGTCAACCAACAATAAGAACAATCCAAAAAAATTAAAACCTAACTTCGAACCATTGTTTTATGTTGGACCTATTGATACAGCAAAACACATCTCCTACCCACCCAAGAGATAATTTAATAGAAAAAATTTACAACAGTTTATTAATTTGGAACGAACATGTAATAATGCGAACTAATATAATGAAACAAAAAGCATTGATTTTATAAAAATATAACAACAAGCTTTGTTTCTAAACGAATGTTTATATAGCAATAAACAACAATATTTGTACAATATAAAACTCCCACACTACTACAAATAGAAGAAGTTAAAAATGTAATAAATGTTTTTGGTTTAAAGCGATTTTTAGATCCCAAAATTAAATTTGGTATGTATCTCATGTTTTGCTTTACACGATACTTTAAACTCCTGGTCCAAAAAAAAGATTTTTACCAATCCTGATTTTTACCAATTTGATTTACACCTACTTTGTTAGGTCCCAACATACCGCGTAAATCGGGGTTCATCTGTACATAATTGGAAGATAAACTACACCAAGTCACATTTTGGGAAGTTTACAGGCTTAATTAAGTTCGTTCAATTTAATTTTACAATTAAATTACTTTTATTGAGAAAGGATTTTTCAAAGCATGTAATAATTGAAAAGTCAAAGAGAAATTCTTGACTTTTGTAAGGGTGGAACTTAACATCATGATATTTTCGGGAACAACTGCGATCCCATCATCAGAGTCCTTATTAGCAATAGAGGCACGTAACATTAAAATATGCTTGGTAGTTTCCGAGTAATATAAGGAAAAACAAACAAAAACATATAAACCCCTAATAGGCAGATTTTGTAAAAAATTTCATTTCTAAACGTTTCAAATTTGTATGAAAAGTAACGCAAATACGTTTCAAAAAAATTTTTTTACATACAAATTTCAAAACGCAAAAAGCGTTTGTATTTACAAAATCTGTCCTTAAGACTTGGAGAAGTAATTATGCTCAAACTGACGGTGAGAAAAGCAAAAAGCACAAGTAGTGGTTGTCTAAGACAAGAACCAAATATTGGTGAATTTCTAAAACCACCAGAAAGCTTAAGTAAAATAACAAAAAGCTTAATGATCGTGATTGTTCCCCAAAACATGATGTTAAGTTCGGACCTTAAATAACTGAAGAATATGCCTACGTCATTTTCAATTATTACTTGTTCTGAAAAATCCTTTCTCAATAAAAATAATTTAATTGTAAAATTAAATTGAACGAACTTAAGACTGAATAATAAAAATTTCTTCGGATTAAATTTTTTTTAATTTTGTTGTTTCGCTGTCAGGCTTTGCTGGTAAGAACTTAGAAAATTATTATGTTTTTGACTTACTTCTCTAAATCTCTAAAGTTTTAACGAAATGTAAATATTAGCATAAAGTAATTTTGTATAAAAAAATCATTTACTTTTGATTGATAATCATTCAAAGAAAAGTAATAATCAGCGTTGTCAACTTTTAAATTTCAAAAAGCACTCAAACCAGGATAAAAACGCGTAATATTTCCAAAAAAGCACTAAATTTAAACTTTTTAATTTTATTGAAAATGTTTTCATTCAAGTCCGAGTAAGTTTCCCGTTTTTCAAAAATAAATAATGCCCCCATTGATGTATTTTAAATCGTATATAGTAAATTAATTTCAGATATGGTATTTTTTGCTCTAAAAATATGAAATTCCAAAAAGTCGGAAAAAATGTTGCTATTACACACAGAAAAATTTCCATGTAAAATCGTCGAAAACCAGGTTAATTTAACATTTTTCGGTAGTGATTTTGCTTCATAGGCGTTTCATGTTAAATCGACATGATTTACAATACTCTTGAAAGAAAACTTTTCCTTTTGAATTAACTATATTTCATGTTGATTTAATATTCCAGTAAAGTTAAATCAAAATGGAGCTTATATTGAAATAATACGAAAAATAATATTGAATCAAAGTAATTTCGAGTTGAAACAACGTGAATTTGGTATTGAAACTATACGAAGAATCATGTTGAATCAAAGTTATTTCAAGTTGAAACAACGTGAATTTGATATTGAAACAACACGCAGAATCATGTTGAATCTAAGTTATTTTAAGTTGAAACAACGTGAATTTGATATTAAAACAACACGAAGAATCGTGTTGAATTAAAGTTATATCAAGCTGAAACAACATGACTTTAATGTAGCTATTTTATTAATTATTTTACTAACGTGATAGTCGTCAGAAAACTTTGCGTTGTAGCTGACTGCCCCATCCAAGATTTGAGCTCGTGCCACCTGCATGATAGTCCACGCGCTAACCACTGCAGCCACAACAGCTTCAAACTTTTCTTTACTTATACACTAAATAAATACCGTCGCATGTAAAATGCATTTCATTTTAATTCAATATGATTTAAATGATTATTTAACATAAAGCTATTTGAAATTAAATTTATAGTCATGTCGATTGAAAATGAAACTTAACGTTCATAACAAAATTGTTTTAACCGTGATTTAAGGTTAGATTAATAATTTTCCGTTTAAAATTAATATGAAACAATGGTAATTTTAAACCAGCAGCAGTAAATTTTCGCTGGTAATTCGTTTTTTGTCGTCTACATAGACGACACATGTAAGAATAAACAACAACAAGTCACACAACTAATCAGAACAGTGAATTGTAGCAATGAACAAAGCAAATAAACACTAACACGCTCAAACGATAAATTATGTCTTGTAAATTTAATATGATTTCCAATCAAAATTGCGGCATGTGGATTTTACATTCCTTTTTTTTCTGTGTGTAGAGGAATTAATTTCTCTAAATCAAACGTTTTTAAATCGACTCGATCTACAGAACAGGCACGAAGTCGTTTTTTGGCGTATATTTACGAAAGTTTTAAAAGGTAAGTTCGAAAAATTTCATACCGTGGCACACTGAGTAATTAGTACTCATTTGTGAGATTAATTCATTCAGACACTCTAATGCACCAATTTTTGGTGTTTTATATAAGGCGCTCTTTACATCTCACATAATACCATTTTTTTCATTTTCGAGAAAAATGCCTCCGAAAAGCTGAAATTCTTTGTTTAGGGTCTCTTAAGCTTCCTCGGATAGTCTGCCTGTTGGCAACAACGCGTGTGATATTATTTCCGGATCATGTATAAAAATATTCATAAGATTTATTATTTGAGATATTCTCCCAATTTTATTTAAAATAAAGATTTATTTGTTGACGGTTAAGCAATGTCTATATGCATTTCATTGGTACTTTATCGTCTACTGACGATTTGGTAAAGCACCATTGAAATGCATATAGACATTGTTTAACGCTCAACAAATAAATCTGTATTTCATGTATAAAACTGTTGTGCGAGGTGGGAGGAATATAATACACGGAATACTTTTTGACGAAGTGTGCATTTGGTTGTTCTGTTAAGCGCTTGCACATACAATAGCACACAGTGCGGGGTACATATAAAAAACTTGTTTTCTCAAAAAGCCACAAAAGACCTCAACATTTTTTTTCGAAACTATTTCATTGTTATTCGCTCTTCACAGATGTGAAAACGGTTTCATTGAATTTGGTGGAATTCACAAGTATGTATACATCTACATATGTGAAAAATCTCGTTTTTAGTTCCTCGCAAGGGAAAAGGATAAATACATTTACATATGTCGTTTGATAAGAAAAAATCATCTATACTAAATTGCAGTACAAGCAAGGTACAATTATAAAAAGTAGCGTAAGGTACTTAAAAAAAGCATAACTAATTGTGGCTTACTTTGCATTCAGCAAATAAATAAAAAAACTTCGACTTTATAAGTGCCCTGCTCGATCACAGCAATTAAATATTTTCATACACATAATGGAGAGGAATTTTGTCTTTTTTAGCTGATAATAGTTAGGTATCTTTTATTTGGATTTTTAAATTAATTTCTTAAATCAGTAGGGACTACCCCAGTGTGCGTGGCCATAATTACAAAGAAATTCTGTTTTTGGTCTACGGAAAATATAAGTTTTCATACAACGCAGTTTTTATTTCAAACTCAGAAGTTTTACCATGTGTATATTTACATCATTTGATATGTTGTAGTTTCACAACACAAATTTTCTTATTTCAGGTAATTTTTTATGTAAAGTAAGACTTAAATAGATTCATCGCGCTAAAAACACGTTAAACCTATGTTTTTTAATAAGGCGGTGACAAAAGTTTGAAGGCAATATTTGCTAATGCATCAAAAAGGTTTATATAAACTGAGACTTTGTAAGATTTTACTCGGAAAATAAATTTATTTTTGGATTTTGGCTTTAGTGCCACCGTCACAAATAAAAAGCTAAAAAGCACCGAGCAGTAACTTCAAAATTTTTCCCGTCCCAGAGTTTAAAAAGCCCTAAAAACGGTGCGAAAAGCACCGAGTTGACAACGCCAAAATTTTCGAAAACTCTCTCTCTCTCTCTCATACTCAAAGTTATGGAAATAATTAATAGTCGTGCACAGCGTTGCCATAATATTTTTTTAACTGTAAATTTAGAAACAAAAAAACGGACTTTCATGTGAAAAATCTGCACATAAAAAATCTTAAGCATTTTTTTGTTGGGTGGTACGTCTTACAATCTCGGAAGTCTCATCGGTAAAGTTAAGACAATATGGTTCTCCAAATTTATAAATTTTTTAATTAATTGAAAAGGAAGTGTTTGAGTTGCACTATGGGATATTTCGCATAAAAATAATAATATTACACAGGGAAATTTGTATTTGCCAAATCGACCTAAATACGTAAGCGGAGCGAAATTCAATAAATAAAGTAATTAAAATGTTTGGCTCTGTTTTTAAGATTATGCTTTCTTAGCCAAAAGAAAGTGTTGTTTTTTACTGTGAATACTAAAATTTCGGTAAGAGAGTTCTGAAAAAATTTGTATGGCTTCAAATTCTATGGGATCTACCCTTTAATTTTGTATATATTTTGTCGAGTTTTATCTCATATTCATTCTATAACAGATCGAATTATTTCAATGAAGAAAGTGTGCAACAAGCAAACTTCATATAGAAAAATACAACTTTCGTAGAACTAAATATGTATGAATTCCGTTTTGCTTTTTGAAAAAGTGGTATTAAACATTGGCACTGTTATATTAAGCAAAATGGGTAAGACTATGACTTCAGAAATTGGAATTAAAATAGCAAAATTAAAATTAAAAAATGAAAATCGAAAAACTGCAAAATCTGCACAATTTACAGAAAAAACTTATTTTTTAAGCAAAAAACTGGAAAGCTGCTCAATGCTTAGAAAAACTGCAAAATGCACGGAAAACTGCACATTTGGTAACGCTGTTCGTGCAACTACTGCAAGGAACACAACTGGGACGAACGACGAATTTTCGGCCGCGAATAAAATAAAACACATTTGTGTATATGAAACTTTATCAATTATAACAACTGTTACATATTCGTCGCTATTATGCTTCATACGACGAATTTACACAGCGAATTTTTATCGACGAATTCGTCGTGTTGGGCGAAATTCGTCGTTCGTCCCAGTTGGGTTCCTAGCATAAAAGCTGTGCATAGTCATATAACTACTTCCTATAAACGTTTGCTCATCTTAGACGTTTCGCCACTTTTATATCAAAATATTTGTTATATGGGTCATTCTCATTTCAAATGCTTTTTTCGTGTCCGTTGAAAGTGTAGTAAAATATTTCATAAAATAAACGCGTAAATTTTAAAATGAAAACTGCTTTAGCATGATTTAATAGATTGTAAATAAATGTACATAAGTTTTCTTTTTTGTCCATTGTGTTTTAAAAACAAAAAAACAAATATGCGGGTATGTTCTGTGTTTCATGTGGAATTAATATGTGCGGAATTATCAAAGCATTGTTGTTATAAATATTAATTTGCAATAACAATGCTTTGATAATTCCTCACATTTTAATTCCACATGAAATAAAGAACATACCCGATACTGTTTTTCCACTCTTCATACAAAATGGTGTGTCCGTTATGCATCGTGTTAATATTCCATATTAAAAAACTATGATTTTTTCAGAAACGAGATTACATTTATAACGGCTTTAAAATACATATTTGCATTTGGTTCTCTTATTTCATACATCAAATTTTTTAAAAATATTAGAAATTATAATTTTTTTTTGGTATCCGCAGTCATGTGTATTGAGCGTTATGAGTTTTTATTATGCTTCATTACTCAGTTTCATTATTAAAATTGCATTAACAAAATACACTAAATTAACAGCGTAGGTTTGTACTTCTAAATATTTCAAACTTTTGTGAACTTTGTTAAATAGTATTACATATATTGCAAAACGTTTCATCAATCAATCATCGTTTGTATCCAAAAAAATGTATTGAGTGTTATCGATATTTTTCAATATTATTGAAATTTATTTGTGAATACCTAATGAGGATATGTTAAAATACATCGAAGATTATACATCTGAATTTTAATGAATCCAAAATAAAGTATGTGTTCTGAAAAACAAAATTGAATTTGTATAAAAAATTATTGAGCGTTAAGTAAAAAAAATTATATATATAATTTATCTATAAATTTTAGGACGTGAAACGATGTAAGGAACATTTTCCGTTTACAAATTTCTGGTTTTCTTTGACAAAATTTTGCTTCTTTCCCACTGTGGGTTGTTATATTTAGAAGAATATATTTGGTAGAGATATTTTACTACAAAAAAATTATTTGAAATTGACATAACTTTTGATGTTGTTTGTCGGTTTTATTAAAATAAGTCTTATTTAAAAGAAGGTTTAGTCTACTTTTTGCTTTTGTATAAATATTTGTAAAGAATTATTTTACGTTTGGAATGAGAATGACCCATATAGTTAACATTTTCTGATATTTCTTGCTTATGCTGACTTTAGAAGACATGTTTTTTACATATGGCTCGTTAGGTTTGTGAGACATATGTAACTTCGCATGTTTGTCAAAATTGTCAATTTACAGACGGTTCATAATATTTGCTTTCACACGTACATGTGCAATTATATCTGACATAACCTCTGAATGTTCACAACAGTTGCGTTTTTGCACAATATTCGTAAATATATAAATCGCTCTTTGCTTTTTAATGTTTTTTCAGCAAAACCACACTTTTGATAATTTAATACAGCTGATGTCAGATGCCTTGTCAGATGAAAATAGAACACGCTCTAATTGAAAATTTTTCATCTGACTTTGCTTCTGTAAAAGTCATCTGACAATATTTCATATGTTTCACACGGCATGTATCACTTTTCCAGTGGGAAATTTGACAAGTCAGATGTAAAATACATGTCGTCTAAAGTCAGCATTAGTTTATACAGCCAGATTGATTGTTCAATTATTTTCGTTTTTCATAATAAAAGCAAAAAACATGACGAAAAGCAGAAAGATGTGTACAAAAAATACATGTCACACTGAAATTTAGCACCTTAATTTTGTTAAAATATTGTTAATTTTTTTTAAATTTATGTATATAGGTATATATATATATATATATATATATATATATATATATATATATATATATATATATATATATATATATATATATATATATATATATATATATATATATATATATATATATATATATATATATATATATATATATATATATATATATATATATATATTAGGGTGGTCGTAAAAAATTAAAATTTTGATTTCTTCAAGTCTCATACTCCAAATCAATGAATATCTATAAAAAATACTTTTAGTAAATTTATTATTTGATATATTCTCCCAATTTTATTTAAAATAATGATTGCAAAGGTGTAAAAAAATAAAACAGATTCATATCGAATATAAATTGTTTGTTGGGTTTTGTATAAATTTCTAAAGCTATGTACAGACGATTGTCAGATCTTATAATATTGTAAGTAAAATGTGCTAAAAAGTTCTTAAAATCGTGTGAACTGAACATTTTTGTCTGACAACGTTGGCAGAAAAAGCATTGTCAGTCGATTTCAATACTACCTGCTGACAAAAAATTGTCAGACATCTCACAATCGTGTGAACACATCGCGTTGCCATTATCAGATTATTGTCAGACATATTTTAATTGTCAGATGTGCGAAGTTTCTGCATCTGAGAATGGCGTCATAGGGCGCGTTCATAAGACGTAGCTGTTGAGCTCAGCTGTTGTAAAACTGTTGGCAACTGTTGCACCCAACAGTTGCGTCTTAGAAACGGCTTGATGGATATACTGCAATATGAATTAGTTTAGCACTCAGTTTGGAGTGCATTTTGGTTTCATAAAATATTCTATAAACATGGTATCAAATGCGATAGTCAGCACCATGCGAATTGTCCATTTTCATTTTAATTAAAATTTTTCATCACAAAGCAAAAAAAATTGTTTAATTTAATGCTGAGCCGCCACCGTGTTAAAAAAATGGTTCAACATTATAGTTAATTAAATGCTATGTAATATAGTAAGTAAACAACACAACAAACATATATTTAGTGATCTTAGTTTTATTTTGATTATATTCCTTTATTTGTTTACTTTATTACATATGTAATGCAAAATTTATTAAACTAGTTTGCAGCGGCCACATAATAAAGCGGCGTTGTATTAGAATATAAACGGCATAACTCTTTTGATCACCTGTGCATGCTAAGCACAACATGTTGACCATAAGTAGCGAAAAAAATTTATGATGGAAAAAATGGCAGCAAATACACAACTGTTGTGTGTAGAGGAACTACTAAACTGTGGGTTTCTAAGAGAAACACACAACTGTTACGTCTTATGAACGCGACCATTGTCAGAGACTTCTTTATATTGGCAGCACTGCACACATTTTTTTAGGGTAAAAGGAAAATAAAAGAAAATATATGCAGTAATTTAAAAGCAACAGTAGCGAATGCTACAAAAAAACAATAAAAAAATTAAAAGGTACTCTATTAGGTTATACAATTTTGGAATTTAGCAATATCTTCTGACCCATAATATAATAAACAGCGACTTATATATAGACACTTCAAATCTTCAAAGCTAGTGTATTATTATACAGACTACACCAATTAATACTGAAATATAACCAAAAAACACAAAATGAAAGGGGTTTCCTTGAGTTAATGTAATTTTGAAAATTAGATGTGTCTTGGAAACCATAAAAGCCAAACTCCCTAAATTTTCACAGCTAGTGCAGCATTTTAAAGGCAACAGTAGCGAATGCTAATATAATAAACTAACTAACTGTATCCTCTCAAACAAAACTAAAAATATCGTCAGAAAACAAAAAAAAAATCAAAAAAACTAAAAAAATTGCAACAAAAATTGCTAAAAACGAAAAAAAATCAACAAAACTAAAAACAATAACAAAAAACCGAACAAATCGCCAAAAGCGAAAAAATTTTCAAAATGAAAAAAATTTTAAAGCTTACAAAATTACCAAAACAGAAAAAGCACCAAAACTAAAAAAATCGTAAAATCTAAAGTATCGTTAAAAACCGAAAAAACAAAAAAAAATTGTCAAAACTAAAATAAATCGCCAAAACTAAAAAAAAAATTCAAAAAAGCAAAGAAATCGCAATAAAAGCCCGAAAATAAAAACCCCAAAACTAAAAAAATCACCAAAGCTAAAAAATCTTTAAAAAAATTCGGAAAAAAATCGCAAAAAACAAAAAATCAAGAAATCAAAAAATTAAGAAAGCTCCAAAAATAAAATAAATTTTTCAAAAGGTAAAAGGAATATATGTATGTATATGCCCGTCATGTACGAGTCGAAGTCGCAATTTACTAAATTTATTTACAAATACCCATCGATTTGGTGTATGACTTGAAAAAATCCAAATTTTATTTTTTACGACCACTCTATTCTAGAGATTTCCATCGGGACTGGATTCTGAAAATCCCTGGTTTCGGGAAAAAGAAATAGGATCCGGAAATCCCGAACCGGGGTCCCGGGGTTTTCGGGATTTCTTAATCCCGAAAAGTTGAATTGAGTTATTAATGTTTTTAATTGAAAACTATTATTTTTTATTTAAAAACTCGGTTTTTGGCTTTATAATTTTGCAATTCGTTTGATTTTGATGTTTCTGAATCAATTTTTTCATCTGGTACATACTGTTGCTTAAAAATGTATCACATTCTATACTTAAATTAAATTCTATCATTGTATTTTATTAAATTCTATCATCGTATTTTCTTTACATTTACAGTCAAATTAACACTTATTTTTGACTATGGAATAGAGAATATGTGAACTCAGCGTTTTACGCCACTATATACCTGACAAGGTTTCTACTAAATACATATTTTTGATATAATCATCTGCACTTCTTCAATGTTGCATTTTAAAAATTGTAATATCATTAACTCTTATTTATTCCACATTTATATCATTTGCGAATGCTTTCGTTGACGCAAAAATTTTTGTGGCACAGTTTGTAATTGACAAACGGTATATTTTTAGCTCCTGCCCTAAATTTTGTCCTTGTTTTGGGTTCTTCAAATTTAATTTTGTTTAATTTATATTTTAATGCACTGTTTTGATTTTTTTACTTAATTTAAAAGCTGACATTAAAAATTTAATTTTTTTGTGAAAAAGAGCGGGATTCAGAAGTGCCGAAAGCCCGGGACTCAAAATTTAAATATCCCAAGGTTTGGGAAATATAAAAAACCCGTTAATCCCGCGATTTTCGGGTTCAGGATTCCCCGTTTGGCATCTCTAAATCTCACAAATTTTTTTTTACGAACACACATACTGCTTAAGCTTTTTTCGGCTTTTCTGCAGAATACACAGGGTTTTGGCAGAAATCGACCCTTCGACCCCCGGCTAATAGTCAAGTACACTATCCACTACACTACGGGGGTACGACATTCAAAAGAATTTATGATTTTACATATTGTTGGTAGGATATGCATTTAAAAAAATATATTAAACAATTATGCAGAAAATCATGTTATATTAGGGATAACTGTATGTACATCTAAGAAGCAAATTTCTTTTCTTTAATGAATTATCATTAAAATATACGAGTTTTCTTTTGATTTTAATTGGTATTGTTTACGAGCAAAACGAAATTAAAATACATATTTTAAACTAAAATAACACATGCTTATGTGAGAAGAACATGAAAATATTTTCCAAATAAATAATAAAAAAAAAGTATATCACACACTTTATTTACCTAAGACCCAATAACTTACCGTATATCTTTTCTCCATCATAATCGCATCATTATCAGCAAATGTGCGATTATTTTTTAACATTTGTGAAAGATTTTCAATTTCCATGATGAAGCTGGGTGAGATATTCTATTGTCAATGAAAAAAAAAATCGACACAACTTTTCACGGCAATAAAATTTATATTTTTTTTATCAAACCACTTGGTTGATTTTATTTTTTTTATTTCGATGAGAATCTCTTAAACAAAACAATTAAATGGCAGGAAAGTGTGATATGAAGAACGAAATAATTACGGTGAAGCCGGAATGACAAAAAATTGCCAAATGTATTTGAACGATAAATATTTGTTTAGCTTATTTATCTTTTAAATTTTTTGTGCTTATTTTTGGGTGTTTTATTTATTATTTATTTTACTCTTCTTGGTTTTTGTTTATTTATTATTTATTTAGCGCTTGCTGTTTTTTAAATAAATTCGAACAAATCTGGCAACAATAAATCACGAGAAATTGTATTTTAAACTAATGTTTGTTTATCTTTAAAGTGCTCAGTACTTTTTTGATATTTAATTTACTATAATATCTATTATTGCATTATAATATTGTTACTATATATTAGCAAACTATAGTTTTTTATAATTATTATTTTAAATTTCTTAAATCCTTTAGTTGCGACAGGGTTTATCCTTGGCAGATGTAGCGATTGTTATGGCTCTTAGCACGACGCTTGATTCACTTGGTAATATGAATGAATGATTGTCAACATTATATAGTGTCACGTTTTATACGAATATACTTTTTCTTTAGCGTTATGTTTTTTGCATTTTTTTAACATTTAAAATGTTCTCTTATAATCAGATTTTTATTTAAAAACAAATAATACTGTATTGTTTTTGCAGTTAGCCATAACTTTTTTATTATTTATTTATACATATTTGTTTTTGTATCTTATAGATGTATACACTTTTCGTATGGTTTCCGGCGAGTTTTGTATTTGCAACTGAAAAGATACTTTAAGCAAAGTTGTCTGAGTACGTACGCGAGTGAGTCTTAACTAACTGGTCACGATTGCTTTTCACTCTGTGTAGAAATGTGACGGAACAAAAACACAGGCCGGCTTTTAACAAAAATATACAGAACAAATATTACGAAAAATAGAACAAAAGAGCATGCGCTGAAGGAGAATTTGTATAATCGGAAAAATTTGTTTTTGCTTAAAAACTTTGTTAGTAAAAAAGCTCACACTCGTACCAAACAATGACAATTTAATCGTCACGAATGAGAGAGATGTTTGCATAGAGATTCTGCGCCATGGGATTGTTTGTGTCAGAGTTGGGAAGATTTGTATATTAAGCTTTTAAAGTTTTCGTTAAAGTTCAAACACTGGTGGTCCAGGGGCTGGATTCCGCAACGATGAATTTTTTACCAGTGAGCACTTAAAAACAAAAAATTCACCGCACTTTTACCAGTGAAAGAAATTTAGGCTTTAGTGTTCACAATAACTGTCAAAATAATACATTCTCACCGTTGTGGGTGCACAAATCAAAAGTGAACACTAAAATTGGTGAACACTTCAAACGTCATCTTTGCGGAATCTGGCCCCAGAACAATATTCTAGCTGTTTGCGAAAACACTGTTTAGAAAAATGTTATATATGTACATACGAGTATAGCTTCTTCATCTCCTAAAAATCCAATATTTTAAAGTTACTGATGAAAAGGTGTGCCTTAGTGCGTTTTTATATCTTCCTTACTGTGTCCAACTATCAGGGGTCTAGTTTTTTCATTGCAATCAAAATCATGAAATCAATTCAATAAAAATTATTGCAATTAATTTTTTTTTATTAATTTCTATATTAACTAATTACAATCAAATTTGACTCCAACCGATTGATTGCAATAAAATCTAATTGCAATTAAATTCGATTCCAATAAATTGATTGCAATAAAATCCAGTGATTGCCAACAAAATTAATTCAGAATCAAAATTATCGTTCTCTTCAAATGGTACTACTTCTTCAAGAAATAAAGCTTACTCTGATAATTAGAACAAAAATGCATTAAATGGTTAACAAACCTATGCTTTACTACGCTTTTTGTACTATTTTGTTGGACTTTCACCATAGTTGTGATTTCAGAAGAATTGATTGAAATCGCATGATTTCAACAAAGATTTGATTACATTCAATTATTTAAAAAAAATTATTTCAAAATGATTGCAATCACAAAAGATTGCAACTTTAACAAGATTTCGTTTTGAAATATGAAATCATTTTGAAATCAAAGAATGAAATCAATTGGACTGAAATCACTTTGATTACACTCACAATTGATTGCAATTTTTTACAGCTCTGTTTTGAGATTATGATTTTCAATATAGAACAATGTGTTTATATTGTTCGATAGCGAATGCCATTATCTCACACTAAAAAAACTCGATCGAATCAGCTCGATATCGAAAGCGACGATTAGGCCCCAGTACTTTTCAGAAGAGTGCAAAGCCTCGTGAATTCAAAATCAGCGTACAGTGCAAATTTTAAATTATTTCCTAATGAGTTTTCAATCCTCTGTGAGGAGGCCCCTACGGATATAGGAAATTGGTTATGGGAAGGAGGATAGAGGGAGTAGTATTTATTGATATTTGATTTACTGAACTGACAGTAAAGACCTCTAGAGAAAGCTTATTCCGCATACGAATTGTTCGGCCAAAGAAAGAATGCTCTCTGTAATGCGTAGAGCGATTCAATGGTGTATCGACCATAAAGGGATGTACTCTTAATGAACGCATTGTTCGCAGGATAGGTCGGGTTTCGGCAACAAGCTCTCTGATTTCATCAGAACACATTCCGTTGCAGTAACGATGGGATAGTGAAACACGCCCCATATTGCGTCGATGCTCCAGTAAGTCAATAGGGTTGGCTACCCTACTGTCACCGATAAGCTTCTTCGCCCTCTCCTGTACGCGGTCCAGTAACTTACAAATAGGCTTTGAATGACCGGCCCATACATGAGAGCTGTATTCCATTTTCGGTCGGATGTAGGTGGTATAAATATTTAGAAGATCAGATGGAGTGAAGTAAGTATCTACTGAATGCTTCTTTTTAAACTTTGAAAAATGTGATCGTTCCATCGAACATCACATTGGATTTTCATGGTAAGTACATTAAGAGCTTCTGATTTCTTAAAGCGGCTCACCAACTTGCAATATAATTGTGTAATTTTTAGTATTGTACAATAATATCGAAAATGTGCATGTCATATTCGAAGGTGGCACAATATATTGAAAAATATCAAAAGACGTTTGATTTTTATTATACAATCAAGAAAATTGTGAATGTGTTGGCAACATTGTTCAGTCTTATATTTACTTTTCCACTGTCAGGAAAAATTGGCAATATATTGGGTGAAAATGTTGTGCCATTTATTTCTTATTTTTAACAAACACAACCCGCGAATCGAACCCATAAGAATAGATCAAAGCGACAATAATATGTATAACTAGATGAGCCTGTCCGCTTTGAGCACTTAAAGTTTGCTTTATGACTATAGTGTGTCCGTAAAATAAAATATAAAGTTCTTTAGATAAGATTTAAGTTTCCAGAAATACAAAATAAACAGTCTAAGAAAACTTTTCTAATTTCCATCAACATTTATATTATTAAAAATGCATATTTTCGACTTTTTTCTAATTTAACTTCTAAATGAGATATTTTATCGCGATAAAATGTATCCTAAGTTTGAACCAGGACTCTAAAGTACCTCCATACCAAATTTCATGAAAATCCGTTCAGATAGACCAAAAAAAAATTCTAAGAGTTAGTGTTTTGTGTTCTATATCGATTACTGTTTTCGCCACTATATAAAATTTACACGCCAATTTTACAGTTTTATTTTATGTATTTATAGATGTATAGTTGCAATAATATTTTATATTGGATGGGCCGCTCAACATATACACCGTTCATAATTATGAACGGTGTATATGTTGATTATATATGTTGATTGTATATGTTAATTATAATTACAGATGAAGCGGCATGGTCGTACATTACGAGCGCTAAAATCGGCCATATTCGCATGACCCCATTTGGAGACTGTTATAAGATCGCGATTAAGTGTATCATTCACGTTTTTTCCTCATAACTCCAATCTCTGATAGGGTTGGAAGTTTGACAGAGATAGTCATTAAGAGAAAGAACGGAGCCCGCTTTGTACCCTATCTATAAAACTCGCATAGTACGATCACTGAAAAATCTCGATATAAGCCGAGAGAAGTCATCACCGACACCAAAAGCAACAAGTTTTGACAAAGTGCCCAATGGCACACTCTATCAAACGGCTTATAATTATATAGCTAGAGCCACCATCTTACTTTTCCGGAAATTTTGTATTGCGTGGCATCACTTTTGCGAAAGAAAGGCTCTATTATGGCTTACAATTTTTGTTATTTTAGTTATAAAACAATGGGATTTTTCTTATCATTTGTGGTACAAACAGCTTCCGTTAAAAAATTTGTATAATTTTAATTTTGAGGCATTTTTGAGCCAATGAAAGCCAATTAATTAGCCACTATTCGACGCGTAATTTTAATCGAAGTACCCAATTAGCCATTACATGTATGTAATTGAAATTGTAGTATGACAAATTACATCGTATTTAGTGGGTAATTTTATTTGTAAAATTACTTGCATTTTATCTACATTTAACAGCCCTGACTTATGCTCTTTGTACTGCAACAAAAGAAATCCAAATAAAACAAACAAAAAAATTAAATTGTTATTACAAGTAGCCTTATAACTCAACAACTGTTGTTCAAACTTAACAATCTACTAGATTTCATTCTTAGTTCAAAAATGAATGAATGTGTGTAATTTTAATGTTTCGATCGATTGCTCAAGTCTTTCTTTTGTTCTGTTTCGACTTTTCCCTTTAAGTTTGTTTGTAAATAAATCAGCAATTGTTTGTTTATTTGTAGACTTTCGTTGATTGTCATTAATGTTCGATCAGACCTACTGAGGAACTCAACATTGGTAAATGATAGTTGGCTATAAGATTAATGACAGATACACCTTAGACTGACTGTCTCAACAAGGCGGTTATAAATTTTTCTGGTATTTTTTTTTGTGTATTCTGGAATTTAACTCTTGGTACAAATATAATTTAAAGCAAATTTTTAAACAAATAATTATTAAGCAAATAATTATTAGCCTTTTATAGCTCAACATCTTGGAGATTGTAACATAACTAAAATCAAATTTTTCAGCAATAAAAAATGTTCATTTATTGAGGGGAAAAGGTAAATAATGAGATATGAAGAAGGTCAAATCATTACCGCAAAATCGAATGTGAAGTAAATATTTTCGGTTTTGAGATTATTATTCATAATCAAATTCACACGCTCTTTCTAATGGTTTCTTCCCAAACATTATATTTTCGCAGATATGTATTCATTATGAATTTTATCGTTCATCACAAAATTATAATTTTATTTTTCTTTGTAAAATTTTTCCATAATTAATTATCAAATTAGGTATGTATGATTTTTGCATTATGTTCAAACAAAATAACTAAGGAAAATAAGTTGTTGTGAAAAAAATTAACATGTGGGTCATTGTTTAATTATTCGGCACGTTGAATTGGCAGCACAACTATTCACAACATTTTAGTCAAAAACATAAAATGAATAGGCATATATTGTAAAAAAAATTAATTTCTAAACGTTTCAAATTTGTATGAAAAGTAACGCAAATACGTCTCAAAAAAAATTTTTTTTCATAAAAATTTCTGAACGCAAAAAGCGTTTGTATTTACAAAATCTGGACTTAAGTTAGTTTTATTATGACCAAAGTTGTTTTCATAACTAAAATAACAGAATTTAATTTTTGTCTATGAATTTGATTCCGTATTTTTGCTTTTGCTAGATTAATATGACTTAACACTCATTCTACGTTCGCTTCGGCAATAGGAGACAAAACAGCTTTAGAACAAACCTGAAAATATCTTTCCCTCTGAAGAAAAATCGCTTTTATGTATCTACGTATATCAATTTTATGCGTTAGATATTTGTACATGGCGCTTATTCCTCGCATATTGAAAGTTTTTTTTAATTGGCAATATGCCGAAAAAAATGCTAAAGATTTTTTGAAAAATTCGATATGCTAGATGCTTTTTTATTTGTATGCTAAATCAGTTTAAAGCATAATAGATCCAGAATTAAATATGCTTAATTGGCAGTACTGTGAGGGATCATCTAAATCGCTTCGTCCATGGTGAAATAAGTATACATGTGGCAGCATAACGTCAGCTGATTATTTTTTGCTCTGATAGCTTAGTGCATAATCCACGCCGAGGCAGTGATGCCAACTTTTGGAACCCAAAACGCGCAAAAATTTTTCAAAAAGGGGCTAAAAAGGGCTAAATTGCAAAAAAGACAAGTATAAAGCAATATCCAGTAAAATATTTTGAAAAAGCGCAAAAAAGGGCTAACTTTAAAGCACGTTTAAATTTTTGAACCAACTTAAAATCACATCCAATTTTTAAAAATTGTTCTAGACTCTTCTTTTTATTATTACTGGTACAGCGAACTAAAAAAATAACATGAGTAAAAACGATATAAGCATCTTAATTCACAAGTCGATATGCTAGAATAAAAGAAGAAAAAGTTCGCAAAAACAAAAAATGTACCTATATCGACCAAAAACTAAAAAGGGGCTAAAAGGGCCCAACAATAATTGTAAAAAGTGCTAGATTTGCGCGTTATTTTGTTTGGGGCTAGACATTTTTTTTCGCGTTTTGAGTAACTAAAAACGGGCTAAATCTAGCCCGAAAAGGGGTAAGTTGGCATCCCTGCGTCGAGGCTGTATATTTTTTTGACAAGCATCATCTAGTTTTTTGTTGTAGTGTTGTATTTGTTTCCCTTATGCGGCCACCTGTATACTTATTAAGTGCGGCCAAATTACTACAAAATACTTGGTTTTGCCTTCGAGCATTTCGCGACTATCTCGCATTGTTTAAGGCTTGTCCTCGAATAGGTACACCGTTTACAGTTCTAGATTTTTGACTCAATGTTCCATCTTATGTATAATTTCCTTTTTTCATGATATGTATTTTGAGTTTTTGGAGAATTTCCGACATGGTTGATATAGTTGTAATAATTTGCATGTGTCTCACATACTTTATTTAAATTAATTTGGCTTAGTTCCCACGAAGTCTAATTAAAAACATTACAATAATACACATATTTGCAATGTGTTGTTAGTTTTCCAGCGAAAAAAAACTTCTTGAGAATTAATTAAGCTAAATCATTACTCATTACATATGTAGAATTGAATTTACTCATGAAGTATGTAGTGCAAAGAAGAACGTCTAGTATCTATGTAAATAATATGAGACAGATAAAAAATGTTTGGTGTAAAACAGTGAGACATTTAATGTGATATTGAATACATACTGATGTAGTGACGAAAAATTATTTATTGCATATTATTTAAAATGTGTTTACATTTTTACAGATTTCAATAGAATGTAAATGATTATTTTACCGAATACTCGTAATATTAATTGTAAATTTATTTTTATTTTTTGAATTTAATTATTTAATTAAAAATTATTTACTAACTTGATGGTCTTAATACCTAATAAATAATTTTATTAGATTCTGTAATAATTGATTGTACTATTTAAACACTAACATGTACTGTATTATATTTAATCAAATTAAAATACATAAAATATAACAAGTTCTTAAATAGCTACACAGATTGCTGATATAGTTCAGAGTAATTTCTCAGGTATTTTTAATTTTGAATGATATTAGTTTGTCGCGTGCCATTTCGCTCGTTATTAGGGTTTCTAGTTTCCCGGATTTTTCCCATTCCCGGGAAACGGGATATATAATTTCTTACTTCCGGTATTCCCGGGAATTTTTGAAATAGAATTTGTTTTTTAATAAAAATATAAAGAATAAAAGCAAGTTTATTCATTCTAAAATCAAATACATACATATACATATTTAAAAACGAATTAAAAATTATTAAATTCATATATGTTCCTTTTTTAATTGTCTAGATCACATCACCAAAGTGAAATTTAGGGGAACAAAAACAAAATTTTAAAATTTTATCTCAGTTAGACATGTTAGAATGTGTACCGTATAGGCACACATCGATCCTCTATTGGAACGTAATTATATCTCGAAAAAATTAAACTAGGAAAAGTGCAAAGCCGATATTAGTAGTGTAATTTCTATAACTTCGCTTTATATTAAGATACATTTATTTTTTTACATATAAAGAATGCGTTGTTTTTTCAGTAACTTCAATTTAGTTTTAGTTTTTTGAAATATCACTACGTTGCAATAAAGGATCGATATTAAGATACCGTCTTTGTACATCAAAGCAAAAAGTATTATTTACTCAATATTAAAGTAATATTACGTTTTAAAATAAAAGAAGTACGCATTTAGTATAAAATTTAGAAATTGTTGATTCCGATTTTCTTGCGGTTAAGGGTCGATATAAACTTTTGGATATCATATCGATGGTCATAAATTGACAACTTGTAACTGAATTTTTATTATTTTGCACAAAACGCAGAAAACGTTCCCATTCTCAAAATAAAATAACAAAAATTAGTTGAGAGTATCTACTACATAATTTTCAGCTATTTTATTTCTATGCTAGTAACGCTTTCAACCTATTTATAACGTAATTTCTTCTACTGAAAAGTTGTACAACCCGGTTACGTGTTGTCAACTTATGACCATCGATATGAAAGTTTTTTGAAGGTCGAAAACTTTTAAAAATCATTTTGCTGTCTCACTAATTTTATGCACAACCGGACCCAGTATCAAAAGGTTTTTAAAATGTTGTATGTACTACTTTTTATATTTTGGTAGAGAAAATACAAAAATATATCATCAGAATAAAATAAACACACTCGTACTCGTACGTTTTGTTTAGGGTCTGAGGCGCATTGCCCCCCAGAAAGGCCTATTTACACCAATGATGAGAATCCTCTATAACATTGATTTCATTGGGGACTTTTCGTATATGTCGCAGGAAGTCAATATGACGTTCACCTTTGTATGTAGGCCTTTTCGTACAAAGGGAACATTGGACGTAATTTTTGGTTTTACTAAAATATTTTCACACTACTGATTGTGTAACAAAACAACGATCAGCAATGTAAAAAGTAAAATGTCATAAAAATTAAATCGAATTTCCCGAAAATTCCCAGGATTCGTTTTAAAAAAGTTCCCGGGATTTCCAGGGAATCTTTTCCCGCGTTGAAACTCTATTCGTTATTCATCCATTCATCAATCATTGTTTTGTTATTGTTTTTGCAAAACAAAATCAAAACACCGTCATCATAATCTTCGCCGACGTAATTATCATGTTTGTATAGACATTTAATTAAATAATGTTTATTTAATTTGTCTCTCACACTTTTCATTCTATAAAAGCTGATGTTGTTGGTAAAGCACAATTACATGTAAACAAAAACAACATGAAATAAATAATAATTGGTGCTAAAAAAAACTGTCAGTTATCTGATTGAAAGACTATAATTCGTATTTTACCAATCTAGCTAGTCATTTAAATATTGACAAACAGACAGGTGGACAGACATACAGTACGCATTGTATCGGCAGATGTCTCCTTTATTATATGGTGATGCATACTAGCTACCGCCATTGTTTACATAAGAGTTTTTTGAACCAATCAACAAATGTGGCCAATAATTTTAAAAATATCTACCCAGCAAACATGTTTTGCCAATTTCGGTCCGAAGTCGGTTAGAAAGTCTGCACAAGATGCCGAAATCGTATCCGAAGTCGGTCAGAAAACGTACCGAAAATCATATGAGTGGTTGACAAGAAACCGGACCTCTTTATCTTAGGAAATTTTAAAAATATGCCGAAACAGCAGAAAACATTTACTCATATTTTATAAGTTTATAAACTCAAATATTTGAGTACATACTCTCAAGAGATAACTGAGAATTATTAAGAAAACTAAAATCACACAATGGCCATTAGGGACTGCTAATAGTCGTAAGACGTAGTTCAGAAAATATGCAGACTATTCTGTTAAATGTCTGATATCAATCGGACAATATTTCAAAAATTTTCAGTTTAAGCGTAAAATTAGTTAAAAATAATCACCATGACTATTAATTACAAAGATATTAGATATTCTTACAGCCAGGCGAGAGATAGTTCCTTTTTATTTAATGTTTGTAAAAAATGATTTCAACCCTTGTAAAATCTGATGCCATGATCCAAAATACTATGAATCATAAACGATATCGGACCGTCATATAATGTGAAGACAAGAATAGAGTACTTTGAATTAAGTCAATTGAGGATAAAAGCTCAGAATGGGTCGAATGGCTGTGAAATAAAAAACAACGTATGACCATTTCCAGAAAAAAAATCTACTTTTTTACCGTTCGCAACCAAGCAATTAATCTTATGTTGTTTTTTTTAATGCAAAACTTAAGTTTTGTTATACTGTTATTAACTCCAAAGAGAAGGAAAGGATTAATGCTGTTCATATTACGCATTCACAAGCTCTTAAATGTTTATAGAACAAATATGTATAAAAAAACAAGAATAATTTATGCAAAATATTATAATATTAAATGTTTAAAATTTTAATTTGTTTGCTTAATTTTTTAAACGCCACGGCACACACGCTAAAATCATATAATTAAAAAAAGTATATTCATTTAGTGGTCGATCCGAAGAGAAATAAAATATAAAAAGCATCTATTTAAAATTGCAAAGCCACACACGACTTAATTTAATGAGATTATATTTTGCATATTGTCTTAAATTTTTATTTTTTTATTTTTTTTTTGCTATCATTTTTTATGTTAAACCAATCATTTAAATGATAAGCATATCACTCATATACCATAATACCATAGTAACTGTAGAAAGAATAGACATTTTAGAAAAACAAAATAAGAAATAAATATAGCTTAAAATTTTATACTCAAAAAGTCAATACACAAGATAATTTATATAAATCTTATGAAAGCTATTAAATAAAACATTTGGGGGACTCACAAGGTAGTCTTAAAGTAAAATAATAACACGGAAAAATATGACTGCTGTTTCAAATTTGAGTCAGCTGATAAAAAAAAATTATAAATACTTGAAATCAGAATGCCAAGAACAAGTGAAAAAATAAAATAATAACCAGTTTGTTGTTAATGTAATTCATCTTGTTAATAAAGTAAATAAGGTCCTACCAAGGTGGATTTATACAGGTGATATTATAAGCACAGCTGTTCTACTTTTTTTCCGCAAATTAGATGCTCGTATGTCAAAATTTGTATACGTTGACATAGGGGCTGAGATGTCAAATGTTATTGTAATGTTGTAGTTGTTTTAGAATCAACACCACCTTATAAAATTAATTCACCTTGGGTCCTACCTGAATTTCTTTTAAGCACTTCATTTTAATTAAAGTAAAACAAATATCTTCATTGCAAGTAGAATATGAAGTTGTTCAAATACATAAAGGAAACCAACTGTTGCCGGTGACTGAGCCAACTAATTTTCCGCACGGATGCTAGGGAAAAAATGTTCGGTGGCTGCCAGCCAGCTAAAGATTACAAACAAAATTTTCCCAATTGCATATTTTTATATGTTTCGATTTTTTATTGTTAAAAGTTGTAAAAATGTGAATATGTAAAACTGTGAACAATTTTAAGTCATACTTAAATGCTTATTACATATATGTATATACATATATCAATGGCGGCGTCTTGTAAATATTATCAATGGCTTCACTAAAGAGTTTCGTACGTTCGGCTCAGATTTGTACTATGTAGTTATGACAAAGCAATAAACACATCACTCAAAGTCTTATTATTTTAGAATTTTTTTGTTTGCAGTACAACGTCAATGTTTTTAAACTATTGTAAAATATTAAGACAGTATGACTTGATAGCATGGCGTTTGAATCTCCCAACTGTGTTTTTAGAGTTAGGATGTGTTTGTAGTTAATGAGCTACATGTATATCTCAATACATTTCTATACATACATTAGACCGACTCATCATGTATACAGATCAAAAATTTATATTTGTTACACCTTTAAAAAGGATCCCTTTTTACTGCTTGGCAGGTTTTTATACGTTCTTCCAAGACAACCAACCATAGTACAGTATGATATTTCGACAATCTAGGTGGACAAAATCAATTTTTTCATCTGAAATTTAAGGCTCAACTAATAAAATGCAGACTATTGTGATTATAAAACGATTTTTTCTGGGTACAATTAATAAAGTCTAAATTAATGATACTATAGTGGAAAAAAAGTTTTTATAGTCGCAATACATAGTTTGCATTTTATTAAGTTTCTTGTTTCGCTTGAACTTTTTTAAAAACTATGTTAAGTCCTTTTGCATTTTATGTGACGATATGTAAATTATGTGTTTTATTTATAATTAATCTATTTAATGGTCAAAAATGTAAAAAAATTATTTTGTCCATCGTATAATGAGCCGATCCTTTGTTGCGCGAGTGGCTAGGATTTGGAATAATTTGATTCCATATGAATTTCGTGAGTTTAATAGAACTATTAACCAATTTAAAAATATTGTCAAGGAATACGTTTAATTAAAATTGGCTGTTATAGTACTATTGGAAATTTATCGTACACCTTAATGAAATAATTAGTTTCCAGTATTTGTGCATAGAATGGGGGGTTATATAAAGAATTATTTAGTATAAACGATATTTTTTCTTAATTTTCTAAATTGTTTTTCCGAATTAAATTGTCCTTATAGGCTTAATAATTCATTGAATAATAAATAAATAAAAATTATTCAAATATCACACTGTGCATAGTGACCACAGTAAATAATTTAAAATAAAATATTTATTTAAAATAAAGTATTTATTGTAATGTGCTTATTTCGAACTAATTTGTTTTTTAATCTAAAGTGATTAACAGGCTGAGGCTTGTAACTTTCTACCCAGACAGAATTGAAGATGACCAATCTTCCAAGGAACATATATAAACTTTCTAAGAAATCTGGTGGTTATTATAATAAATAAATTTTTCTTCGTGCTCATTTTTCTGATTTTTGTTTTGTTTGATTTTTTTACTTAAGTAAATAAGTATAAACAATGTTCATTGAAAATGTGAAAAGCTCAAGTCAGTAGCTAATTGTATATTTTAATGTGATTATTTCGAACTAATTTGCTTTTTAGTGCAAAGTGATTAATAGAATAAGTTTCGTAACGTTATATTCCGAAAGAATTATAGATAATCAATATTGCATATTGTCACGATCACGGCTCGGACTTTCATGCAACTAAAAATTGATTTTAAATGCACCTAAAAATGAAAAATATGGGCAAAAGTATTCATTTATGTACGAACAAAGTACCGAAACTTAAATAATATGAAAAAAAAATTTAATTTTTTATTATTATTAGAGAAAAAAAGCATAAAACAAACATAATTGGATATATTATTTAATGCAACCGAACTTTAGTTCCGTTGCCAGTCGGCAGTTGAAAATTAATGGTTGCCAGAAAGCAATAAATAGCAACTGAAATTGGCAGCTCTCAGTCCCCAGTTGCCATCAGTAGTATCATTTTCAGCAACTGGCCAATCCAACTGAGTCTCGGTTGCCATCAATAATCGGCCTATTACTATTTTTTTTTTTCAAACATTGAGATATATGCATTAAAAAAATTTTTAACTCCAAAAATATGCATTTACTGCCAAAATATACAAAAACTTGCACTTACCACCAAAATATGCAACTACAAATCGATGACAAATTACTTAAAATTTGATGATTCGCATAAATAATTAGCCAATACCTCTTTATATATCACTACAAAAACCATGCATTTGCATGAAAGTTAGATCACTGGTCATGATCAATATGGATGCTTAATACACTTAAATCTCAGGGTAACATACTTCATTATTTACTTTGTAACCGTCCCTTCTTCCAATACTACCCAGAGTTTGATGTAAATTTCTTTTTAAAATGGGAAATACTCACTGTTGTAGTTACGGAAATATAGTGAAATTACAAATTACTTTGTATGTAAATATTTAAATTTTCCGATCGTTAGTAAGACAGTTAGAAACTTTCAAAAAGATCGGTCTTGCCGTTTGGTATCCTATAAAGAATATACAAACACAGATTCGGTATTATTGACGTATATGTATATGTATGTAGATACTCAGCAGAAAATATAAGGAGTACGAATGCCTTCTAGAAGTCCCCTGTACTCCTTCTTTTGGATGTACAAGTCCTGCTCGCTCCACACGTTGTCATTGCGGGGAAGGTCCTCCGTTTGCTAGTTTTGGAAGGCTGAAAATGTCTTTTTGAAGGGTTTTTAAGGAATGTCTGTCAAAAAGTAAATGGAGGTAAATTATTTTAATCTCTGTATTTTTATGGCGGCTTCTTTATTTTTGATTAATGTGATTCTTTGTTTCGAATTATTTCCTTTCATCTAAAGTAATTTTTTATTAAGATGGAATTGGACATGAATAGTTTCGAATAGTTAATCAGCTCCAACATAAACGGTATAATAGCAGCATGTATGATGTCGCTTGTGCGTAAATTTCAGCTTAAAGCGGAGAAAAGTCTCCACTTACAGTTGTAACATCCATGTAATAGACAACAACGGCCAAAAACTCCGTGTACTTTTCTTTTGGAAATCTGTACTAGCAAACGGAAATTTCTTTAAGGAACTTACCAACGTGAATTTCCGTACGTTCATTTTACACACAGCTCTTATGGGAATGTGAATTTCCTTACGAGCTCCGTACGACGATTTATATACAAATTAATCTGGTTTGCAAAAAAATAAAAATTTTCGAGCCTTTAAAAGAAAATATGTGAAACATGCAAAGCTTAATGCGCTAAATTCATATCCGTTGTCAGTTTTTTTGCATCGGGTTCAGTTTTTTTGTATGGGCATGACCAATATTTGCACTAGGTACGTCGGTATATTTCTCCCTTACTCGAGAACGGTTTAGTCGACTGGTCACTTATTTACAATTTTTTTATATTTCCTACTGTTTCGGATTTATTCAGAAATTATCGGCGAAAATTTAGTTGTTTTCATGCGAAATTAACTTTTTTCGTTTTCAAAAACCCATTAAAAAATTAAGAGTGCAAAAATTTTAATCTTTTATCAAAAAGCTAAATGTATTATGAATAAAATAAGCCGTAAATCATTAAAATAGATGGACAAATGTGGATTTTTATTAGTAATTGAGGAAACTAATAGCCCAGCAAAAACTTTTGTGAATTTTGTAATCGGTAGTACTTTATTAATGGGTTACAAAGTAATGAGTGGAACTTATTTATTCTATTACTATGCTTCAAATTAGAACTACTACTTAGTTCTTAATTAAATTATTACGTATTTTGCTCATTATCTGAAAGTAGTTCCAATTTGGTGATATGTATCAATAAAATAAGTAGACAACCACTTTTTAAGTCAACATCTGTTTGTATATGAAAACTAATTTTTGTCGCTTAAACTTATAAGTTCTTGTCTTCAAATCTGAACGAGCATAGGTTCGTATCCCAGATGGGTCAAAAAAATAAAAAATAAAAAAATCGAGCAAACATATGTAAATAAAATATAATGTGTGTAAATTTTTTTTAGCTTCAAGTAAGTAAAATAATAACTAGTTAATTGCTGTGAGAATGTAAATACATTTGTAAGGGGTGCCCCTTATTTTTCGGACTTCTCAAACAAAAATAAGTAGTTATCGATTCAAATTGTAAGTATTTAGGAATAAGATCCTTATATACTTTTTTGCCACCAGTAAGCAAAGTTTCTGCTGGGAGACAGATTTTGTAAAAAATTTCGTTTCTAAACGTTTCAAATTTGTATGAAAAGTAACGCAAATACGTTTCAAAAAATTTTTGCAGTACAAATTTCAAAACGCAAAAAGCGTTTGTATTTACAAAATCTGGCATTGAATTGACAAAAATTGCAATTTGCATTTTTCTGTTATGTATATGGAAATTCAATTCACTTAATTTTATATAAAATCGACATTTGTGCATCGATTTTAATCATTTATAGCTTATTTATTCAAAATACACCTCGTTTTCTGATAAATTATTAAAATCTAAAAATTTTACCATTTTAATTATTTTCTTTGAGTCTTTGAAAACTAAAAGTTTAATTTTGCATGAAAATATTAATTTTTCGCTGTTAATTTCCGAATAACTCCGAAGCAGTTGGAAATATAATAAAGGTATGTATAGATGACTTAAATGTAATTTTATTCCGCAGCTTTTTGTGGCTTACCTATTTAAATTGGAGAGTTTGTTCTCAAGTTAAGGTGAAATATACTGATGTACCTAGTGGAAATATTAGTCATGCCCATAAAAAATCTGAGCCCGATAGAAAAAAACTGAAAACGGATTTGAATTTAGCGCATTGAAATCTTTATATTTCATATATTTCTATTTAAAGGTAATTTTTGCTGCAGACCAGTGTTATTTGCCAAAAAATAATATGAGAATTTTTGTTATTTATAAAGTATATTTTTATGAACAAACGAACTTCTTTTGCTTTGGAAAAAACCTACTCCTTCTCTTCTCCCTTCTCATAGAAGCGAAAGTTTTTCTCTCATACGAACGAGCCGAGGCTGTAAGGCATTCTTTAGCAGTTAGTAATTGAATAAAAATATGTTATAGCAGGCCTGTAATAAGGCCTGAACTAAGAAAGTCTTCTGAGTTTTTCCGCTAATTAGTAAACAACACTTTTTCATGTAAAAATTACATTAATAAGAAAAACTGTACAAAGTCCGTAAAACTCGTATTCGCATTACAATTGATAAAACATATAAATTCGGTGGCAATAAGGAATAAGTGGTTAAGTCGACTTAAGCAAAATTTTCTTTAACAATGTTTTATTCTTTAACTATTATTGCATTCAGTTGAAGGTTGCTGTGGCTCCAATCATTCCTAAGTCAGGTCACACAACAAACTAATCATATAAGCCTATAAAGCCCTCAGCAGTAGCGTAAAATCTTTCAGAAAAACTACTTTGAATACAACTTAAGCACTTACTCCTTTTCACCAGAGATTTGTATTTATATAAAATTTCTCAACGAATTCAAATATTGCACGCTAAATACATGAGTATCTAGACTTTCTAATGTTATGAGATTTTTTATACAACATACAAAGTTGATAATATTTCACATAATAAATGTTTTAAGAATATTTTTATACCATTTTTTATAGATTAAAAAAAATTCCTGATTATAACAAAAACAAAAATACGATTTAGCCCACGACCTGTGTCATAGTGGTTCCAATTAGAAAAAAGGATAATAAATCTCCATCTTTAAAACTTGTGATCCGATTACAAAATGATGTATGTTGAAACCATAGATTAGGACCTAAGCTTTAAGAATGTTGAAATTTTGGCCACGCTGTTGAAACACACGATGAGCTACAGGGTGTTAAAATTAACTACTTCATGCATGGAAACCCTTGATGGTTTCATAACTTACAAATATTGCCGGATATTAATGAATTTAAACTTGCTATAAATAGATAAAGAAAATGCAGTTAATTTCATTAATATATCTCTCATATTTTCTGAGGGTGCTGTTGGCTGAATGATTAGCGCGTTTGTTTCAGGCAAGCCAACAACATCATGAATTTTTCTGATGTGCATTAGTGTGTTATTGCCTTGGTTGTTGTTGGAGTGTTAAAGTGATGAAGGCATAGCACTGATCACTTTTGCAGTACCGACAGCGATTAGTACTTAGAAAAATTTTCTTAGGTATCTCAATTTATGTAGTCGTTAAAAATAATCAAAGTCAAAACTTTGAAATGAGAGTGAAAACTGGCTAAATTTTGACATAAATAAATTTTAATTGTTCGACATTTTTATCAAATGTTTTTCGAAACTAAAACTTTTTTTCAGTATTTCAAAAGAATATACTTCAAAAATGACTGCAGTTGAAATGTTAAATGAATTATAGATAAATTATAGACTCTCGCCCTGTCTATAAAGAATTGACAATTCTCTTACACGTATAATGCTATAACCACATTCGCCACAGCAGGCTACACGACTACAAATGCTGTTGGCAGCAATCGTCGTCGTGTAGTCAACTACTTAATTATTTTGAACACGACAGCTACATCGTAACCAGCTGACATTTTGTTGTTGCAGTACATATTTCAGTGGTGCCACTTTCAAAAGTTTTACTTGTCAAAAAAATCGATTATTCAAAATGTTCTTACATCTCGCAAAATGTAAAAACAAATCACTTTATTTCTTTAAAACCTACTGATTGTTATGGCACTTTTAACACTAACATTTTTTGATGTTTTTTTCTGTTTAATAAAATAGAATATTGACTTAAGTCAATATTACCAGCATCGTTGAAAATTAAAAAAAAACTCATGAGGCAGTAGCTTTTTTTAACCTTATAATTTTTTTTATCTTCTTTTATTTTTTATTAGCCATAACTCCTAGAATATAGAATGGATATAAGCGATATAGCTATCACTTTAAACTTTTCTAAAATACCTTTCTACTGGTATACACATTTTTTAAAAGAATTAGCCCACTCTGACTTTTCACGCAGAAACTCCGTTATCTTAAAAGCTGGTCCATACAACGGTACATATGCATGTGTATAAGTTTTATAGAGAACTTTCCACGCTTTTATTTGGTGTATATTTAAAAGCTGTCATCTATGAAATACGTAAGTTATGGTACTTTAAAGATGAGTTTAAGAGTTAATTTGTTTATGAAATCTCATTTTCAAAGTGCCATAACATACGAATTTCATCGATGATAGCTTTCAAATATACATTAAATGAAAGCTTGGAACGTTCTCTATTAAACTAGATACATGTCTAAGTACCACTGTATCGGCCAGCTTTTATGATAACGGTGGTTTTACGTGGGAAGTCGTATAAAAAATGTTTTAAGTTCCATAATGGATTTCAAAATTGTATATACCAGTACAAAGGTATTTTAGAGCATTTTGAAATGATAGCTATTATACGTTTATACGCGGACTATTCGCAAATAAAAATATAATATAGCAAATAAGTTAATTCACTGTTTATATGACATAGCAAAATACAAAACTTTGGTAGCACTTCTATAGAAGACTTTTGTATTTTTACAAGAAAACAATAGTTGCAATGTTTAAAAGATCAAATAATTATTTGTTTTAATTGTTATTATTTTCTTCTATCAATATTTTTCGCGAAATAATTTTCTATTTATTGCTTTTTATTAACAAAGTGTGGCAGCACCAAACATTTTATTTGCAAATAGTGCGTTAAGGGCCCCATACACTACACCAGTATGAAGTGTTGGCGCCAGTGGCTTGCTCGTGTATGGGCATTTGGAGCGATTGTACGCTTTGCTGTAGCGATGTCAAACAGAGTTTGATATTTTACTGATGGTACCAGTTTGTGGTATTGTGTATGTTGAAATTAGCTCAGCTGAGAAAAGTTGTCAAAGAGTAAACATAGGAATAAAACATATATACTTGAATAAATTACTCATAAATTAAGAAAAAAGGAACAAAATATATATTGTAAAGTGTTTCTGAAATAAAACAAATCATTCCTAATAATTTTCTAATGAAAAAAAACACGCGTTTTCCTTAATTTTTATTTTCAAAATAATATCAAAATAAATGCGGTGCGCACTAGGTACAACAACTCACCCATACAAAATTTTTAAAGTAATGAATATTCCATCAGTATGCTTGTATGGTATGTGTTTCGAGCACAATTCAATATCACTTGCTTGTGCCAGTATACTGAAGTAATGTATGCTTTGCTTTAATCGTCAATAGTTTTCGTGAGTTAATAAGTCGCAATAAAACAATTATATGGCAATAATTTACAGTTTTATTTGCAAATAACCCGTGCGTATAAACGTAGTATAGTATATCGTTTATATCCGTTCTATATTGTAGGACTTATGATCAATAATATATTAAAGCTTTGAACCTTGTAACTCCGGAATCAGGAGAGAACGCCGAAAAAACTTCACTAAAATTTTTAAGTTAAAAAGGGCTAAATAAAAATTTGTTTAATTTGACTACACGACAGAAGTAGCATGGACAACAACCTGCAGTCGTGTAGCCGTGAAAATGATCATTTTCATATACACACATGTATTCTATTTTTGACAGGTTGTAGTCGGTAGTCTGCTGTGGCGAATGTGTTTAATGCATAAGTCTTGTGTATTCAACAAACTTGAGAGAGGCAATTCAACACACATCACAGAGCTTAATTTTTGCACTTGAAAACGCGCTAAAATATATCTTTTTTGCACACACAAACACTTTTTTTCATTTTATTTAATTTTTTTATTTGTTTTGGTATACATTTTAGGTTTCTTCTTGATGTAATTTTAAATTATTTTTTTAATTTTGTTAACATTTGTGTGTTGAAATTTATCGAAGCTTTCAACGCTTTTTTTATTCAACAGCATTGCATTTTTGTTACTATTTAGGATGAATATTTTTAGTACCAAATAGAAAAATTGCAAAAAAATGTTTAGCAAATCAAAATTTTTTTGACCTCAAATGATTAAAAATGATTCTAAATTTATATTTTCATTAATTAATGTAAAATGAATTGTATATAATAACTAAAAAAATCATGTTTAAAAAAATACAAATTTTCTAAAATACTTTTTGTACAAATAAGTATGGTTTGGTGCTGTGGGGAAATTTTTAATAGAAAATGTTCTACTAATACATTCTTAGACTTGGTTTTTTTGACAACCGACTTAGGTCTCTGACAACTATTTGCCAGCAGCCACGCTTCTATTTTTTCTATGTACGCAACATCCAGCATTGGACGAATATAGTGAATTTTTCTACGAAATTCTAAAGTAATCACTTAAGTAAAAAAACGCACATCGAGTTTTTCAAATTTCTTTACAAATTATGTTAGATATATCAAAAATAATTAATCTGGCTTTTAATTGTTAACTGCCCGTTCAAAAATTTGCACAGGAGAACAGATTTTCTAAAAATAGTCAGAAGTTTTTTATTTACCAGCATGAAAATTGTACTAAACTTAATTTCTTAATTTTTATTTCTTTACTATATATTAAAAAACATAGCAATCCTCTTATGTTTAAAAAAATTGAACGATATATGAAACGAGAATTTTTTATGCGGATATCCAATTTTTTAGGGCAAAAGTGTATTACGTATGTGGAATATGGTAGTTCCATCATATTCTGCATACGTGATACACTTTTGCATCACGTATACGGAATATGATAGACACACAGTGGGTCATACCAAGACCCCAATACATACAAATCTATTATTTGAGGGTATTAACAAAACAATTTTCTGTGAGTCGGTCTAATAAGCATACAGGTTTTAATATGAAAAAATTTAAAAACTTATATCTTAATTGGCAACATTTTCAGATAAATTAAATAAAAATAAATAAATTAAAAACCATATTCCAAAAAAATTCCCTACTTTTAAATAATATTTAGTTTTTTAAATAACCATCATCAAGATTCAAAAGTCTGTGCATAATCAAATTAGTCAAGACAAGAATAGAAATGATTCGCAACATGTGTGAAAGCAAAAAAGTTGTTTAGTAAAAGCAACAAATCATGATATTCAAATGCATAAATAATTAACTAATTAAATGGAATAGTTATACATACATATATACATATTTATGTACATGTATTAAACTAATAATTAGTTAGCTAAGCATATTAACTAAGATACTTTAGAAAATAAGACAAAATTTATTAAAATAAAAATATGCTTTGATAAGTAACTTATAGTCCGACTGGCCGGGAGAAAATCCCAGTTATTATTGATTTTGGAGCCACACAAAATTCACTTTGCATCACTCACATACCCTTGATTTATTTAGTTATTCAGTCTATGAAATTCATTTTGTTATAGCTTAGAAAAACTAAATATATAATATATAATACCAAATATTCAGTGTGTTCCCATACGTGCACGAAGTTGCACAAACTTACTCAGAAGCTTTTTTAAATACATATTTTGTATTGAAAAAATCCACCTTTTAGCGTTGTAAAATTGTTCCGCCAGACGACGGTTATGCGATTAATTTAGAATTTCGTAGAAAATTTCTAATAAGAAATTTATTATTCGACATGTCATTATTTTATTTTAAATGAAATTTATTTGCTGGTGTTTAAGCATTGTCTATATGCAACATTTCATTGGTGCTTTACCAAATCATCAGTAGACTTCAAACACAATTTTGAACAGTTACAAACCCTTTATCTTATGCACAAACTTTTAAAAACCATTTGAAAAATTTACAAATAAATGATTTTCAAAAATAAGCATATCAGGTTTGGAACTTATACAAAACCCATCAAATAATTTTTTATTCCATATGAATCTATTTTATTTTTCTACACCTTTATACAATTAGAAATCCATCGGATAACAATAAAAGTATTTATTAGGCAAAATGAAAAATAAAATTCAAAGTAAACCTTTAAGAAATTTATTATTCGACACAATGTCATTATTTTATTTTAAATGAAATGTATTTGCTGGTGTTTAAGCATTGTCTATATGCAACATTTCATTGGTGCTTTACGAAATCATCAGCAGACTTCAAACACAATTTCGAACAGTTACAAACCCTTTATCTTATGCACAAACTTTTAAATACCATTTGAGAAATTTACAAATAAATGATTTTCAAAAATAAGCATATCAGGTTTGGAACTTATACAAAACCCAGCAAATAATTTTTTATTCGATATGAAACTATTTTATTTTTCTACACCTTTATACGATTAGAAATCCATCGGATAACAAGAAAAGTATTTATTAGGCAAAATGAAAAATAAAATTCAAAGTAAACCTTTAAGAGATTTATTATTCGACATAATGTCATTATTTTATTTTAAATGAAATTTATTTGCTGGTGTTTAAGCATTGTCTATATGCAACATTTCATTGGTGCTTTACCAAATCATCAGTAGACTTCAAACACAATTTTCAACAGTTACAAACAACCCTTTATCTTATGCACAAACTTTTAAAAACCATTTGAGAAATTTACAAATAAATGATTTTCAAAAATAAGCATATCAGGTTTGGAACTTATACAAAACCCAGCAAATAATTTTTTATTCGATATGAATCTATTTTATTTTTCTACACCTTTATACAATTAGAAATCCATCGGATAACCAGAAAAGTATTTATTAGTATTAATCGGTTTAAAATTTCAACTGCAGTCATTTTTGAATCCTATTCTTTTGAAATATTGAAAAGAAAACATTTTCATTTTGAATCATTTTTGAGAATAAGGCCCAACAATTAAGCTCTATTTTTGTCAAAATTTAGCCATTTTTGACCCTAATTTCAAAGTATTGACTTTGATTTTTTACCGGCTACATGAATTGAGATAACATAAAAATTTCTTCCGCATATTATTAAGGATTTTGTTTAAAATTATAAAATATTTTTTTGAAAATTACGGCTATGCTATCAACGGAGGAGATATTTACGAAATCAGAAAGAAAGTCACAGCCAAAAACCAAAATTTAAAAATTCAAAGTCAAATATCTCTGAAAATATTAGGAATATCTTAATGAAACATATTATATATTTTTTCTCTCTTAATAAGCTTTACAACACAATCGGATAATATATGTAAAAGCTATGAGATCAACAAAGTTTATCATGTCTGAGATAGTCAAATTTGACATCCTATAGGTCACCGTGTGTTTCAACAAGGTGATCCAAGTTTCATAATCTTTAAAGCGTATGTCCTCCTCTATAATTTGTACCTACATAGTTTTGAATTCGGTTCGCAAGTTTCAAAGATACACATGTATTACCCTTTTTTACAATTGGAACCACTGTGCGTTGGAGTGCACTCTTTGTTGTCACTTTTTATTGCTAAATATCGAACTAGGAATTGCTAAGAAGGCAAGATTGGCCTTATTATGTCTAATTTGCCAAAGCTAAAATAAATTTCAACGTAAATAAATTTATATTAGTTTTGCACAGGAGCGCAAATGTCCATCATTTCGGTCTGAATAACTTGGAACCGTTGAGTATATAAACAAATTATATTTAAATGTAATTTATAACAAAGTTGTACAATTGGCTTTGGTGCGATAAAACCAATAGAGCAATAAAATTAAATCCAAAATTTTATTCAAAAAAATATAAAATTTTGCCTTGTGTGTAATTCTTTTTGGCTAAAAATTTTACGTACTTTATCCTTATAATCATAATCAGTTTTGAGTAAATTATCTTTGTTATTTTTCATGTTACAGAGTTCTGTTGATTTTTATATGTACTTCCTATTAGTTCATGCAACATTAAAAATTGATTGAAGAGAAATTTATTAAAAACTTACGTCTTTTTACATCTTAATCAATTAACAATGCATTGGAACGAAAGTTTTGTTATTTCCTGAATAAATAAGAACCTTCACAACAAAAGATTTTTATATTAAAGTGTAAAACAACATTCACTACAATCAAACTTGAGTAAATATTTTATTTTACATACATTTTATATAATGTAATATAAAGTTTAAGTCCATCAGATGTGAATACTTTTCCTTGTCTTGCAAAGAACAAGTATGTAGCAAGTAATATTGCCTGTCAATTTGATTGAATATTGCAACAAAAAAAACAAGAATTTTTTATAATTAGAACATAAACACATAAATGTTTTTGATTAAGTTTTTAAACCTTTACTTAAGTATACATACATATTTATGATATGGCATGACTTTAACACCCAAAGACAATTATAATTTATCTATTTTACTCGTGAGGCTTAACTTTTTATTGATGCTGGTTAAGATCCTGCCGTCTTTAGTGACTAAAAGACAGAAAAAATAAATAAAGATATTAATAATGAATATAAATTAGCCATGGGTGCTGATGAATCTGATTTGAAATGGTCAGTCATACTTAGGTAAAAATGCAAAAAAGGAAAAAATCTTATAAACATTTCAAATGCATTATGCATGAATAAAATGCATTATAAATGCATTTGAAACAAACACAACACTGAATATTTTATTTTATTTAAAATAAAAAACAACAACAAAAACATGGAAAAAAGTTTAAACGGAATTAGTTTGACATTTTCAATTAATCTAGTGAACAGCAAGTGCACTATACTGCTTTATTGTATAATCTATTTAAATATTTTGTACTGAAAATTTTATTTCATATAAAAGTATTGTGGCCTAATCTCAATATAATAATGATCGTGACCAGATTTTTCTCTGTTTAATACAAATTTCCCCCTTCTGTTGTTTGAACAAACAAATAAATGCCAAAACAAACATTTTTGTTAAACCAGTATCAAAAAATAAATAAAAATGAAAAATAAAAAAATATATATAATAGAAACACTTCCATATAACAAGAAGGTAACTACAGGCCAAATATAACAATAAATATCAAACTATCGGATATTAAATTCAAGTACATTATTGTGTTTAAAATTTATTTCAACTTTTATATTAGGGTAACGCCAATGCATGCTTATGGAAAAAACGACCCGTTGGTTTTTGTCAAGACTTTATTCCTGGTAAGGATTTAATTTATTCAAATCTATTAGTAATAGAGGATTTAGGAGTACAGTCAGACGTTTTCTGCTTTAAAAAATAGTGATCGCTTAAAAACAATTACACATCAGCGCTCCTATCGGCTCCAAAATTTATTTCAAACTGGTTCAATTTAAATAAAAAACATTTCGCCAGCTATTTCGTTTTTTATTTACTTTTTAAAAATCAGGAAAACTGCAACACTTAGTAGTAGCTGTAGCATTTATTAAAATTAAAAAGATTACAATTAATGGCGCTACTCTGTTCTGCTGTGAACGTTGAAAAATTAAGTTGATGTTAATTTTTCCCTTTTTCCTTGGAATATCAATCATGACCAATTCTTTCTGAATATAACGTTACGAACCTTAGCCTAATAATCAATTTAGATTCAATAAGCAAATACGTTCGAAATAATCATACTACTAAACAATTAGCTACTGGCTTGAACTTTTCACATGTTTACATGTTCATATATACTTAAGTATAAAATCAAACCAAAAAAGTTTGTCTTGAGTAGAACAAAAATCAGAAAAATGGGAATAAAGAAAAATAAACCGATGGGCAACGCTGGGAAGTACACTTTAATATCAGCATGAGAGTGATTTAATTCTCGTATTCAATTTTCACGAAAAAGTTGTATATATTAGAATTAAAATCACATTCAACAGAGCCACCTGACAAGTGGTGATAAGCAAATACACGTGAGCACTGACGATGGAAGTGTAGCGGCTTCCGAAAGTGTCGCTACTCTGTTCTGCTGTGTACGTTGAAAAATTAAGTTAATGTTAATTTTTCCCTTGTTCCTTGGAATATTAATCATGCCCAATTCTTTCTGAATATAACGTTACGAACCTTAGCCTAATAATCAATTTAGATTCACAAAGCAAATACGTTCGAAATAATCATACTACTAAAATTATAAACATTTTTATATACATCAGTCATGCGGTTGGGTTACATTTGTTACATTTTTCATAACTTTTGAAGGCCCAATGTAACATATATAATTTGTTATATTTGACCAAATTTTCGTAACTTGGGGTACATGGCAAAGAAAGAATCAATATTTCTGAAAAAGTACTTGATTCATTAATTAAGGCAAGAACTGCCCGTTCGGTTTAAATGACGTAAAAATCATACACTTGCATACGTCATTAAATGCAGTTTGTTATCACATTTCATACGAAAAAATAGTTAAGTATGAAGATGAAAAAGAAAACTAAAAAGCATTTATTAAAGTTATTATTTGAAATATTCTCCCAATTTTATTTTAACTAACGATTTATTTATTAATGGTTAATCAATGTCAATATAGGTTCATATCTTATATAAATTGTTTGTTGGGTTTTGTGTAAGTTTCTAAGCCTACTACGCTTATTTTATTTCCTTCTGATTTTCAAAAAAAATTCTTTGGAATTTATTCCTAAATTGTTTTTGAAAGCCGGTGCATAAGATAAAATGTACTGATGATTAGGTAAAGCACCAATGAAATGCATATGGACATATTGCTTGACCTTCAACAAATAAATCTTTATTTGAAAACTAATAAGTTTATCTATTTTTATTCTAAGTTATGTTTTTGTTCAATAAATGAATTTGTTCTCTTAGTATTCTGGTATGTGATGGAAATCGATCGCGCGGTTTGAAAAACAAATTCTACTCTAAGGTAATTTATTGATGCTTTTCATTTTTTTTTCGAGGCTTAGAGTACGTTATTCGAACTTAGATTCGATATAGAATATCTGTTCGGCGAAATCGCGCGATTTGAAATTGATCGATTTCCATCACATGCTAGATTATCACTTAAATATGGAATAAAAATATTTATTTTATATAAATCACATAAATTTACTATTAATTCAAGGGATATTTCAAAATGGCGTAACTTTTTTATTCTTCCGGTGGCAACAGTGATATACATATGTCTGTGGCAATATACCATAACGTCTTAAATCGAGTTAAGTTAAAATCCAGCTAAGGTCTTCTTACAAACCACATTTGGATCAAATCTCGAATTTTCAAAAACACTGATTTTCTAAGAAGTTATTACGGTTTATTTTTTAACGTTCATACTTTTTTAATATATTTCCTACGATAAAATATCTTAACTAACCTTAAATTTTGGGAAATGTCTTATCGGTTATAAAACATTTTTTCATAAAAACTTATGTCAACCTAAACTCAATATAGAAAATTGTTAGCAAATTTTATATAATCAAACATGTTATGCTTAATTATGCATTTATGTATAAAATAACTCTCAAGATTTCTATCACTTAAATCGTTTATTTTTCAGTTCATATCATCTCTTTTTGTACATAAGCTGTGCGGTACTGAAAGACTGTTGGGTTCTTAAGAGTATTTGTTTATGAAAATGGAAAGTGATAATATATTTCATTAGGTGAAATGCAAAATCACTTAACCACACATATTTTTAAATTTTATAGGAGCGAGAAAAACTAAATAAGATACTTCAAGTGATTGAAGTAGTCTGTTTATTATCGTTTTTTATTTGGCTGATATTCATGATGAAGGTTTGAAAATTTGTAGGAGCATGCGTTTCGATGTAATACGCAATAACTAATGCTATTTCGAATTTTTTGTCTGTTACATAGTTCTGCATTTCAGCTGACAATAAAGCATATTAGACATTAACAATGTCAGTAATGTTGATTTTTCTATTCATGATTCAGTTGTTGATGCTAATTTTAATAAAAGTAATTGTACTGTGCAGATTCTGAAAACGAAGTTGTGTTTTGTTAAACTCATTTATTGGCTGGTTAGGATAATTCGAAAATTGTTGCAAATGAAGTGATGCTAAAGAAACCTGACACACGTCCCGAAAATAATTAAGAAACCTTGAAGAAAATTATACTTCAAAAGTTATACTTCAAGAAGTTATACTTTAACAAGCTATACTTTAACAATTTTAGATTTCAAAAAAGCTTTCCGTCGTTTGCAATGGGTGCTGTACCGGTCAAGACAAAAACTCGTTCATTGAAACAATGTTTGCGATTTGTATACCATTAGAAAGGAATATGAGCATTTCAACTCACGGTCCTTAGTCACACGCACATGAAAAAGAGAAAAACATATCTTCAATAAAAATCAATCATCCCCGTGATTGATACTAAGAACGCCGTAAAAAAAAGATTTTGATTAATGAAATGGATCAATTAAATACATTAGATTTTGACACGCATCGAAAAATGTATTTACTTGGTGAGAAGTATAAGTATGATGACAACGGTCTCAAATTCAGTTGGCATGACATTAAGTAGAAGGAATAAGGTAATATATACAATATATTTTAAAACATCTTTAAGCGAAGAAGATCCTTTCAAATGCATAAATACTAGGGTATTCATTTAATCGGGTTTCTGCTTTAATCGGTTAATCGCTTGATTATTTAATCTAGGTTTTGGTTTAATCGGTTAACAATCGGCTAATTTCGCTATTAATCGGTTAACCGATTAAATTAATAAAATAAAAATTGTTTATGATATTTATCACAAAAGTTGAAAATTATTTTTAACCCTTTTTCATCGGATGAAAATATGTAACACTGTAATAAAAATGTGTTGCAAGAGAAAATTATATAAGGAAAACAGTAAAATAATAAGATATTTATGTATATGCACATTTAGAACACGTTTTGAATCAATTAATACAAGGAGATCACAAAGATTAATTACCATTCCAATTATAAAATTACTAAAGACGCGGAAAAAGTTGCGAAAATTACGAATATTCGCAAAAACTTTCTTATACATGAAAGATTACAATGTTACTTACGATTGATTGATTAAAAGCTTCAAAAATGTAAGAAAACCGTAAACTTTGGAAACATTTCGCCTATCGCAAAAATAGCGAAAAATCGCGAAAAATGGAAAAGTTTAAACAAGCCATAATTTTGATTTAAAAAAAATGGTAAAACTGCAAGGAATGCCATAATTTCGAAAAAAAATTCGCGAAAATTGCGAAAATTCGGAAAAACTTGCTAACAGCGAGCGGCATGATACCAAAGTCTAATATGGTTTAAAAATCTTGTAAAATTGCTATCCCGAACATTGCAAAAATTCGCGAGAAGTTGCAAAGTAGAAAACAAGCCCTAACATTGATTAGAAACCGCCAAAGCCGCATGTTCGCGAAACATTTATAAAAATATTGAAGAAATCGCTAATATTGTAAAGAATAACAAAATCTCAGTAGAAATTGCTAACACTGCGGGAAGTTCAACATATAGCAAATGTTTTTGTTCTTTAATTTTGACGCAAAATATTTTCAAATATCTAAAATTTTAAGATCAATCATTTGATAATTTTTTCTTTTCTGATATTTATTGTTGAAGAATTTTTATTTTTTCAACATGATTGATATTTATATTTGAAAATAAATATAAATATTTTATTTTTTCAATTGTGTTATGAATTTTAGTCGAACTATATAGTTCTTTTATCCAAAGTTATTTCATTAGTTTGGCTTAAGTCCGTTTTCAATTAAATCTTTCGATTAAATTATTTATATTTTAAGGCCAGCTTTCGTAAATAAAAACGTTTTTTGCGTTTTAAAATTGGTATGGAAACAAATTTTTGAAACGTATTTGCATTACTTTTCATAAAAATTTTAAACAAATTAAAAACGAAATATTTTACAAAATCTGCCCATTAGAAAAAAATTCTAAAGCATTTAAATATTGAACAATCAAAGAAATTTTGGCTGTACGGAAGGTTAAACTGACATCAGATGTATCGAGTCCACCACGTCTTCTCATCAGAGCTCTTTTCCACCCAGACGACACTGAAACTCTGATTGGATTTAGCTCGAACTTAAGACATTTTTAGAGGAGAAGCCAGGCATGTATCGATAGTTTTCTGGTTTAAGCATGAGATGAGATACGGTGGACCATAGTTGACCACCTGGGACTTAAAAAAGTTCTGAGGTTTGTAAATTTTTTTTATAACGATTTTAAGCATTTAAAGCGCCTTGAGTTAAAAAGTACAAAGAAATAATGTCTTAACATGTGTTTCCGTATCTCTCATAGCTTGGAAGATGTTTGACTTTAAAGAGAACAACTTTTTTTTTTGTCTTGATTTTTAGTTTTTTTGTCTATAACTTTTTAGTTTACAGATCCATTTTAATTTGGAAGGCATCATTGGATTCTTTACAAAACTCTAAGTAAAACTGGCAAAAAAACTGTTTTATTATTTGTATTCTTGAAGCCGGAAAAGGCTGGAAATTCAAAATTTTGAAATAAATAGCCCAATTGACTATGTCGGTTTCACACGTTTTCCGACTAATTTCTGACTGATTTCTTTGTTTTGTATTCGCTAAATAGCTTAGAACATTTTTAGGTCGTTGTCCTTGAAAATATTACGTCCAATAAAATAATTGTTTGAATTGCCACATTAGAATAATTATAAGTAGAACAAAAAATACAGGCCAAATAATTTTTTAAGCTATTATGGTTTTTGACTTGGCAGTACCTTATTTCCAACTTCTTGTAGGCAAGAAAAGAGCCGGGATACTTAAACGAAAAAAGAATAACGATTTACTGAATTGCATTAGTGAGTGCTTTCCTTCTATAGGCGTAACGTTGTATCGATATACTGAATTTGGCTACTAATAAAAATAATTTGAATTTGCATTAATTCAAATATTGAACTAAAAAGCCGGAATAATAAAAATTTCATAGTTTTTTACAAAAATTAAAATATTGAAGATACTTCTTTTTTTGAAAAGAAACAACGTTACGTCTGAAATTTCTATTATTTTCGCCTTTTTACTTCAATATTTGAATTCAAAATTTTTTATTAAGAGTGGAGTGTATGAATTTTCAGATCGGATCAGCACTACTGACTTCGACTGGCCGCCATACCGTCTCATCAGCGTTCTTGTTCACTTTTACCACTTATGAAGGTGGATGCTTTTTACAAGGAAACATCAGCTATTTAACTAATTTGTAAAAAACTTTGTTTAACACATTCACTGTTTAATCACATATTGCAAAAGGCAATCGATTGACAATGTTTCTAGCGCCAATTATTTTGGAAATGTACGCTATATTCAGCAATGGCCGAAAATAATTTTTGTGTTTAAGGCCCTATGAAAAATTGTGATTATGGATTTTCAAAAATCCAACTATAACGTTTTATAAAGTAGATATCTAGTTCTAAGAATTTTGGCAAAAATTGAAGAGAGTCTGTTAATAAATATGGATATACGTACAGATTTTCTGAAAAAAGTCAAAATATAAGAAAAATAGTGTTTTGTACCATAAAAACATATAGTAAAATATTTATATTTTCTCAAATTGACATTTTTGACTTTTATATGAATCTCTTTATTACGTCTAAAAAAATTATTCGAATATCTTTTAGTTACAAGTTACAAGCCAGAAGGCCATCGCTTTACGCGTTATAAAGTCTGACTCCTTCTTTAAAGATACATTAACTGCCTGTTCGCGGATGTCGAAGGAGTTCTTTCTTTCGCACAAATTACATTTAAAGCAAAAAAATCCAAAAATTTTGTTATTGTTTTAAATATAACCGTGCCAAAGAAAGAGCTGCTTCGACATCAACGAACAGGCAGTAAGTTTCAGCTAAATCCTATCAGCATCTTAGAAGCTCCAGATTTATTACCATTTATTTTGCGAAAGTCCCCACAGTGCAGTGTAATTAAACACATAAAAATTATATTCAAACACTACAAAAAGTAAAAAGTTTAATCAATTGTTAGACCCAAACTAACCGATTTAATTGTTAATCGAAAATAGCCAATTTTAAATTAATGGTACAGCTAATCTGTTAACCGATTGAGTACCTTAATCGCTACAGAGCAATAGGGTAAAAATATTTGTATTATTTTATTTTATACAAATATATGTGCCAACTTAATGATGATTCGTGCGACATGGCAGGCTGGTTATACTGATATAGAGTTTATACGACATTCAACAAAGACCACTTTTAGTTTATTAGCACTAAAAATTGTTTTACCATATTTGAAAAATAAAACGGAACTTTTGTTGACCATTTACTTCAAACTTAGTTGGTTGTTCCACACTCAAACAGTAAAAACTTGAGAATGCGAACATGTCGGACATATCACAACAAACAAACTTGAAATATGGAGCAGAAAAATTCAAAAGTGGCACCAGTAGATTATACTATAGTAACTTTATTAGCCAAGTACACTTGAAAGTTTCAAATAAATTTGATAAAAGTTATAGAAATAAAATTGTAATTTTATTTATATCACGTTTGTAAATATCAATCATAGCAAATAGCAAGAACATCAGTGTTATTCAAATTATAACATTAAATTAAAAATGTTAAAAATCACAGAAAAAATGGATGATAATTTCAAAATGGCTTAAACGATTTCTTTCGAACATACATAGGTTAGAAGATATTAGATCAAGTCACCTTTCAAGCAAAAGAAACTAAATTAAAATCGATCTAGCCAATTGGGATCCACGCATAGTGCTTCGTTCCACAGACAAAAATCAACGAAAAAAATTCAAAATAAAGAAAATGATCGAACTTGAGTTACTAGAAGGCTGAACAATAAATACTTTTCATTATTACTTCAGATCTTTAAAAAAGTAAGGGCGTTGGACTTGTAATACAATAGCAGACTGAAAATATTAAAAAAAATTTAGATTAACAGATTTTACCGCCACTAGAGGTCGCTAAAATCGGAAAATTTTATCATAAACTGCAGGCGCAAATAATATGTTTCTTGGATTAGATATAACTATTACTGAAATTTGTATTTTTGAAAAAACTAATCCAATTATTTTATATTATAATTTTTATATTTTTAAATAGATTCCCAGACTACAAAACTGTCCAAAATTTATGAAAGTTTGATGGAATGCAGAAAAAATACATACAGGCATGTTCTGTATTCAGGCGCGGATCCAGGGGAAGGGAAAACCGATATTTCGCCCTCCAAAACGAATAAAATATACCTCATTTCTATGCAGTTTCTAAAATAAATTTTACAAAATGGTACGTTACAATCAAAAGTTCCGCTCCCAAAAGCTTAAGCTGGATCCGCTCCTGTCTGTATTCCATGCTGAATAAAAGTGTTCGAAATTGTCATAGCATTGTTGTTATAAATATTGATTCGCAACAACAATGCTATGATAATTCCGAACATTTTAATTCCGCATGGAATGCTGAACATACCCGATAAATAAAAATTTCGCATTTTAATTTTGTAAATAGCCAAGGACACTACTACTGCGATTCAAAAGAGATATTCACCACATTTTGATAATACATACACGCATATTTATATATCTCTTTTATCTTTTCATCCCTAAAAAAGATATATAAATATTTATAAGTATTTATAAGTATTTAAACTGAATAAGATTAGAAATACAACTTTACGAAATCGGTTGCCGATTCGGATTTTTTCTCTATTCAAAAGGATATACTTCCAGATAGGTGCTATTGAAAATTGGGCGGGGTCACGCCCATACAAAGCAAATGCACGTTCGTTTTCAACTACTTCTACTCAACCAATTCTTATGAAACTTTACACACACACTAAGCTTCTGTTAAATACTACATCAGAATCAAAAAGTGGGATGTGCCACGCCCACGCAAAGTAAATATTTTTTTACAACACTTCTACTAAACCGATTCTTATACACCTTTAGTTATCACCTAGCCGACTCTTATGAAACTTTGTATACACATTTAGTTATCGTTACAATACAATATCGTGGTTAGAAAAGTGGGCAGTGTCACGCCCAAAGAAAGTAAATATTCATTTTAACTACTTATACTTATCCGATTTTTATGAGACTTCGCACACACAATTAGTTCTCATAAAAGTACATGATGGTAAAATATGGGGGAGGTGCCACGCCTATTTTGTATTCGGTTTTTCTTTTCAAGAATTATTTGATATGAATATTTGACAACTTAAAACTTGCATATTTTGAAATCTGAGAGAAAAAAACTGACTATGTATTATTAGTCTTATATAGGATTTAGACGAAGACATTTTAGCTTGATTTTGTTTTAAGTTTCTGGTCAAACTGGGTATAAGGGCTTTCGACCATCAACTATAAAAAATCATGCTAAAAAGTATTCGTCCAAATCCTGTATTACGTGGGTATTCACAGTAGAGTGGTGTGGTATGCAGGTGAAAAAAGTCATCCAATCGATTTAAGATACCTCCAGAATATTGGATTTAGCTAAATTAAATACAAAAAAATGTTTTTAAAATTTTTTTCGACATATCTTTTAGCTTTCTACCACGCCCGGAAGTTAGAGTAATTTTATGAACTTTATTTTGCTTCATTAATACAGAAAAATTTTAATAGTTTCTTTTAAGTACATCTATTTGCGTCGTTAATGGGGATCGAAGAAATGCGACGCAAACCGAAACGACAAAAATCGAATCACTTTTTTCTATATAAATGCACTGATTTTTGTTGATTGGGACAAATATTGAAAAATTTATTTAAAAAATATACACATTTTTGATTACAAAAGTCATTGGAAACGTTTTATTCCTATTTAATTATAATAAAAAAGTAAGAAAATATAAATTTACATAAAAGCATAAAAAATATGCAAACATACATTAAAGAAAAAACACGAATTCTTATTTGGGACTAGGGTTATCTATCTTCATCTGATAAACCTAAATAAATAACACTTCTAACTAAGTTTAGAATAACTTGCCTAACAAAATGAAATGGAGATTCCCTTTTTCACGCAAATTTTAAAATTCTCCACGTGTGATTAGGATATCAGTGAAAAATCCAATAGTATTTAGTGATGCAAATCGAAATCAGTCACTTTTTAAAAAGCGACGAAAAGCGAAACGACGCAAATAGGATCGACGCAAATTGGGGCTCCAGTTTATATGAATAAAACCAATTTGTGCCAAATAAACATAGCTTAAAATCGAGGAGATTTGACAAAAAATAAGAAAGCTATGAGCCATTAAGTGCAAAAAGCCGATTTTATATCCCTACAAAATTTTTTTCAATAAAAAAAATTTTTTATACAAACTTAATTAAATTAATTTTGTATGAAAAATAATTGAAAAATAATAAAGCTGTTTTCAGTTAACGGCTAATAACTTTCTTATTTTTTATCAGACTTTAGTGATTTTCTGCACAATGTGCTCGTCATAAAATTATGTTTAACTTACAGCCGGAAAAAAATAATGCACAGCATATTTTTATCTTAATGAACAACTTACAGTAATAGTTTTTGCTTAAAAAGCTTTTTTAAGCTTTTAAAGCCTGTAAGTCAATACATTTTTATCCGATTGCCATAATCGTTATATTAGCTAAAATAATAGAAAGATATTTATTCAACAGTGTAAAATTTAATTTATTCAGACGAACAGTTCTCGGAATTTTTGCGAATAAACAAAAAAAAACTAAGAAAACTAAAAATATAAATACTTATTTTGCGCGCATATCGCGAAAACGTGCATTTAGAAAAATTAGTGTCAGGGACCTTAAATTAGCTTAGAAAATGTTTTTGTTTTTTTTTATTCTATGTAGATGGTAGATTTTTTGCGCGTAATGAGTTATAAGAACTATAAAAAAATCTATAAAATTGCATCATATGATGTTTCAAAACTGTATCAATTTGATCTCATATCATCAAAATCTTGACACTGCGGTATAGTGCTAAAAGTAGGTCACAATATTTGTTAATTATCTTTCCCATATATCTGTGAATAAAATGCAAAGTTTTAAAGCTATTCGAAATTGAAATTCACCAAAAAATTTATTCATTAAAAAAATTCTGACGACCAACGCTAATGCACAGTAGGCTGATGACTTTTTCCAAAATCGTGTAGGGCATGGAAAAAGACTAAGAACAGCGATTTCACTTTTTCACGATCGTGAAAAATGTTCACGCAGCTAATGTAATTATAATTATTATTTACAAATAATGTTAATACCACTAACAAATCAATGCCAAAATTCTTAAAAAGTTCTGAAATCTACAACTATCTTATTTGTGACTAAATACATCGGGAAAAACATGCAATTGCACATTTCATGATTCCCTGGTTATGACCTTCTGCCTGAAATTTTAAGGTCGAAGAAATTAATTAACATATATAAGAAAATAGTCTTCAATATTTGCTCTAATAATTTTAGGTTCGAATAGTTTGCCCGTGTTAACTAACTTTACATTGCGATACGCAATTCATTTGAAATTATTAACAATAGGCTTGGAAAATATTTAGGATCAAATTAATTGAAAGCTTATTAGTTTCTAGTGTACTTAAGACTTAGCGTATATGTACCTCACATAGAACGATAAAATTAATTTCTTAAATTAATAATTTCGTTCAGTGTAATTAGAACAATTGCTTTAACAAAACGTTTTAAGATCTTGACCATATTTATTAAATTTATAATAAATGTATTTTATTTAATTTTCTGTATCATGCTTATGTTTAATTAAATGTTCATTGTTCTATCGTTTACTCCCATTATTATTTATTTTTCGATTTAGTAATAAAAAAAACATTAATTTCATGTTGATTTGACATGCTCGCACAGACAGACAGACAGACACGCAGACAGCAAACAATCTTCGAGTTGTCATAAATAAGTTTCCTAAAAGTTTGTCGTTTAATTGCAACTCGAAATTACCTTGATTAATGAACAATAGAAATTTCGAAAAGAGAAAAAATTATACATAACTGAATAAATAAAATCATAAATATTACACTTGTTTTACAAATTGCATTGAATGTTCATACAATGTATTTTGATGTTATAACAATTGCAGTATTCATGACATAATTGAGTTTTAATGAGTTCTGCCGTTAGATTCTAAAATCAACAGTTTTTAATCGAACTTCATACTTTCTTTGTAAGCTCTTCTATAAAAAAAGCAAAACTTAGTGATTGTCGAAAAACGTCTGTTACATACCCTACCCTACACTCATGTTATAAAATAAAATTCATAATGCCCCCGTATTATGGAAGGCGTCGTCGACGTCACATCAATACGAAAGCAAGAAATTGTCACTTGTGTACTCGTTGTCGACAATAATTGATGTGACGTCGCCATTCGCAATAGGGTGTAATATTTTATTATCTAAAGCTAAAAATATGCACTAACAGCAAAAAAATTACTACATTTCGTGCCAGTGCTGTCAGATTTTTTTAGCATCCCCGCCAAATGACTTATCGAATATCGCCAAATTATGTCAAATATCGCCACTATAATAAAAACCTTAAATTTTACTTGCAATAATTATAATTAGGGGATTCACAATGTGTATCTTAAAATTTGAAAATAGCAATATCCTTACAACATTAAAATTGCATTTTGAGCAACGATACAAAGCACAGCATATTAAAGTAATAAAAGTAAGGACGAAGTTTGCAGAATATTTCTCACTATTTACATGTATAGAACACGAACTCAAAATACACAACAAACAAAACAACAACACAAGCACATTAGTGCTTGGTACCTATCAACAAGCCAAAGAAACACCAACACACTTAAACTACGCACAAATTCTTTATTTAAAATATTGCTGCATTAAAAAATAACATGCTTCTTCGACTTTTAAACTTGTCATCTGGTGGCAAATTTCATTTACACACAAAACAAAAACAACAAACTTGCCAACCCATAATAAAATACTAAAATTAAAACGTCGTATATTAAGACACATTTTAGAACGCTGTTGTGAATTCCCTAAATATTGAAAATTCACTAAGTAGTGTTTATCTTAAAATATTAAAACTATACAGCCTTATTTATAAAAAATATTTTATGTTTATTAATAGCTTATTTCACAATTTTCTATGCAATAGTTGTCAAATAACGCTTCAATAAACATAAAATATTTTTTATAAATAAGGCTGATATTCTTTACGAAAAACAAGGAAAAGTTTTTACATTAATTAACTACTCCATTTATAAAAGGTACATTAGTTTAGTATAAGATATATAAAAACTGGCGTATAAAAAATACTCAAAAATAGCTAATACCAAAACAAGTCCAATCTAAATTGAACTAAATCTCAAATTAAATCGAATGAAATATGATTAACGTATCTTCAGTTGGAGGGGGCGGGGAATCGCCCCAATGATTTTCGAAAAAAAAGTATAGGACCAAACTGCAAACAAAGCCTTTCTAGCAAAATAAGAATTTTGAATATCGGTCCATAAATGGAAGAGATATATGCGATAATCAATATTTTTGGAGGAAATTTTTTAATATATAATTTTATAATATTTATAATTTTCCAACAAAAAATTTATAAAGTTTTACATTCCTTTAAATTTTGCCGCCCTTCGCCACTGGTTACAACATATGGATGTGTCAGAAGCTAAAAGGCCTAACTCCACAAAATAAAAAGTAGAGTAAATTATTGATTTTGAAAATTTTATTTTAATTATTTTTGCTAATTTTTATTGTTACCATACACTTTTATGACATTTAACAAAATGTAGGGGATTTCTGCGAAAGAGGTGGGTTGCCTAATTTTAACAAATTTCAAAAAACATGTGAAAAAAATTCAAATAAGAATCAAAACCTATACCGAGTTTTCATATTTTTTAATTGAAAATATTTAAATAATAGAAGAACAAAATAATTTTCAAAGAGTTCACAACTAATTAGATAGTAATATAACAAAATTGAGAAATTTTCGAAAAGTGGAGTTAGTCCTTTTAGCTTCAGACACATCCATATGTTATTTACATTCATACATACATACATATATAATATTATTGTAAGTAACGAATTACGAATTTCGTACAGCATTTTATTTCTTAATTAATTTTAATAATTTCATAATATATTCTTTCAACGCAAGCGTAAGGGTGCCGAGCCGAGCCGACTGACGCTCATTGCGAGAACTTGTTCATGCGAGAAACAAGTTTGAGTATGCATAGTGGATGCGAGAATCAGCGCTGATATTTTATCTATTATTTGTGTTTTATGTATGTTTGTATGCATTTGGGTTTGTTGTTCATTCGTGTTTGTGAAATTGGAGTGAAAAGATATGGATTCGTCAGATGATGAGTATTTATAATTTTTCGAAAATTAGAACTACCCCAGGAACGAAGTGATTCTAATTTACGACCGTCTACTGTAATTATGATTTGAGTTTTATTTTGTTGAAAAAAAACTGACATTGAGTTTTAAAATTTTACTTATTAACGCATTTCTTCAATTATTCTTGAAATTTTTATTACATTTGTTTTTAAATTGTGTTTATAAGTTTTTTTTATAATTTTATTTAATTTTTATTATTTATTTTAATTTTTATTTTCTTTTTGATTTTTATAATTTTTTGATCGCACTTTTTCTTAAATTTTTGTTTTTAATTTTTTTATGTTTTCCAAACAAGTTGAAATCATAACAATATAACATAAACAATATTTTCGGCGCTGAAATACGCTTTGGAACTGTTTTCTCGCATTCAATCAGCTTTGCGCTCTGACCAGCTCGGCGCCCACTATGACATGTTCGCGCTTATTTGTACTAATTTGTATAGTACCAGTTTTTTCGCATTGGTTCTCGCAATAAGCGTCAGTCAGCTCGGCTCGACAACAAGCGGCCACTCTGTTCGCACGCTAACTTGTAAAAACAGCCAACAGCTGCCAGAAAGTCGATTTTATCAAGAAAATATTGTATTACCAGATTAAGCAGCCTTTACCGCAACTAGTTTATGATGTAGACAAAATTTAGTGCATATTGAGATCATAAAAAATATAGTTAAAAAATATCGCCAATGAGTTTAAATATCGCCAAGTAAATAGCCAATCGCCATTTAAAAATTTTCGTCCCCAAAAACAATTTGTTATTGCCACGTTTGGCGAAAAATCGCCATTTCTGACATCGCAGTTTCGAGCCATAACCACAAAAAAACTTAAACGAAATAGTTTTAAAACTTCGTTTTTGACGAAAATCGATTATTTACGTTCGTAATTTATCGATTTCCGTCAAAAAACTAAATTCGAATATTATGTCGGTTAAGCTTATTTTGCGGTTATGGCTCGATATAACAATGAAACCCCTAGTATACATCTGTATACATATATTAGGGTGGCAATCAAACATTTTTTGAATTCAAATTGATTATTAAGCTAAGGCTGGTAACGTTATATTCAAAGAATCAGGCATGCTGCATGTTTAAATGTTCCAAGGAACAAAGGAAAAATTAACATCAACTTAATTTGTCAAACCGCGTGGCTCCAATTGTTTGATGAAATATTACAGCGTTTTTTGTTGACGTAGGGTATACAAATCTTAATTGCCTATTGTGGTAAGAAATACTTTAACACGATTTCGAATTCTTTGCAACTTTATTGAATTAAATAGTTTTTTTAAAACATGTTTTAGTTTTTAGCTATGATAATTATCAATTGTTTTTGATACATTGTATATAATTTTTTGTCTTTAAAACGGAAAATAATTCTAATATCACTAAATTAAAATAATAGAGAGTGGCGACAATATTCAATAACATATTAGTCATCATAGAACAAAATGTTGCTCTCTTTTATAAAATTGTTTCTATTGCTGTGAACCAGGAAGTATAAAAGGATTTCATGTGATGTTTAAAAAAACAAAAGAAATGATTTTAAAACACTTCCTGAAACTGCACTTACTACATAAAAGTAATTTAATGAATCAACCGAGTATTGCCAAACTATTATTTATATGTTTGCTACGAAGCAATTAAATAAACTACTCACCCAACATTTTACGAGGTATGTAAAACCGCATTAATAGATAATTTAGGTTTTAGTAAAATGTCAACATTATAGTATGGTTCTATGAATTTGAGATTCCTTGAAACGCAGGCTCGCACCCATCTTAAGTTTTTTAAGAAGAGTATTTCATATAAAAACAAAGCCAGGCAGAAATTGCGACTTTATGCAAAAAAATATGTACCACCACAACACTGTAAATACAAAATTACGACTCTTTAAAAATCTTTGTGTCACTACAGTACTGTATACACAAAAATATGACTTTAATTTCCCAATACTGTGTTCATACCACTACAATGCTGTAAAACATTGGTCGGCGTTTCATAGCAAAATTGTGCTGAGGGTATTCACACGTATCCTTACCCTCCTTTCATTTAGTCGTCGATGAGCCAGCGACAAACGCACATGAGGTTACATATTTTTTTATAATTTTTTTCAGGAATATTTATCCAGATAATACTAGTATTTTATTTCAAATTGATGATGATATGCGAAAAATATTTCATCACATATAAAGCACGTTTTATTGCTACGAAACTTTCATAAAACTATAAATGTGGACGATTTTATTAATATTGTGTAAAAATCCGCTTGAAAGTATGACTTTTCTATATATTGTGCCATATGTATGGCTAATAGATTAATATGTATGCTTAATGTAACTATATCAGTGGTTAATTGAAACCATATGTATGCTTAATTGGAACCATATGTATGGTTAGTGGAACCATATGTACGATTAATGGAACCATATGTATGGTTAATAGATTAATATGTATGGTTAATGAACCATGTGTATGGTTTAATGGAACCATATGTATGGTTAATGGAACCATATGTATGGTTAAATATACCCATATGTATGGTTAAATTGAATCATATATATGTTTAAAGGAACAATATGTATGGTTAAATGGAACTATATGCATGAATAAAAGGAACCATATACATATATGGTTATTGAACCCATATGTATGGTTAATGGAACCATATCCATGGTTAATGGAACCATATGCATGGATATATAACAATGTTATTGTTAACTTAGACAACATTATTATGTTTAAATCAAATTTAGTTTCAAAATAGTATGGTTTGACTGCAACCATATATTCAATCATAGTATGTTGCTCTTCGATTATAATTGCCGCAACCATGTGTTTTCTTTGCGTGTACTGCTTGCTGTAAAACCAAAAATGTGACTTTAGTTCAGTGGTAGGCACAACTCAAAATTTGTTTGTATTTTTGTTTATATTATTGTTTATAGTATTTTTGCTTATTAGTATTAGTCAAACGTTTGAAATATGATGCTGTATTATATATCCTTAGATAATATTTTACGTACTCGAAATAAAACAAAACATTTTAAAATAGTTTAAATTGGTAAAATACCTTCTTGAAAAAAATTAGAAAAAAATATGTAAGCATCCGCCTCATTTACATTTGTCGCTGTCTCATCGACGACTAAACAGATTGGTTTCGTTATGTGACATCTTCAGTGGTCTCCTAATTTTTCAAGAAGAAGGAATATGGTTCCGAGTTATTAAGTCTTTAAAAAACGACAACATATGTATGTACGCTTTGATCGAAGGTATAAACAAATAAATTAAGTAAAGTGCGACTTTGGCTCGCACACAAAGGGCTCCGTACGAATACATATATATATATATCATTTTCGGTTTTTGCTTCTTTTTTCATTTTGGCAGTTTTTCGTTGTGCTTTTTGTTTAATTTTGATTTTTTTTTTAAATTATTTTTCGTTTTTTAGTTTTAGCGTTTCTTAATAAAATTTCAAGATGTTACCTCTTACGGTTTTCAAGATACAGCAAATTGTCTAAATTACATAGTCAAAATTACATTAGATTAGATAGAACACCCTTTAATTTTTATTGTTTTAAATATCGGTGTTAATTGGTGTAGTCTATTCTACACACCACATAAAGTGTCTATATATAAGTGTCTGTATATTACATTAGTATTTCACCATTTTTCGTTGCTCGCTTTAGAACACCCTTTAATTTTAAACTGGCATATATTTGTTGTAGCGACGACCAATGTTTTACATATTCTGTGAAAATTTCAGGTCCGTAGCTCTTACGGTTCCCGAGAAAACAGCCTGTGACAGACAGACGGGCAGACAGACAGACATACAGACAGACAGACAGACAGACGGACAGCGTAGCGAAAACCATAGTGCTCCTTCACACTTTTTGTGTACAGAACCCTAAAAATTAACTAAATAAATTGATATTTACTGATATTGCAAGAATTGCGAGAGGAATATTATATAATCCACATTCATCTGCAAATATGGAAAGGATATCAAAATATCTGTGGTTAAAAGGAATAAGTACTTATATCGATTTATAGGCTTATATGATATATTTCTTAATTTTATTCGAATGACAACAGAGGCGCATAGGTTACGCTATTCGTTCGAAATTTGATCCTAAAGCGAATAGTGGCGGAAGCTAGATTTTAAGCATTATCCGCTTCCAAGATTGAATACTTTCACTTTAAATATTTTTCATTTAAATTGCATTGTCTTCAACATGTATATGCATACAATTGAGATAATTTTATAAAATATTATCTAGAATCGCTGAACACCTGTACTGTTACGCCGACAAATTATTATAATCTATTCACAATTAGGTGATACCTACATATATGACACACAAGTGCTATTGTTTAAAAAAAATGTTTGGTTCTCCAATGTTTTTTTCCTTGCAATTGCTTATTACAATTGTATTTACAATTGTTATAATTTTTTGCACATGAAAGTTTTGATTTTTATTAAGGTTTTTCCTAAAATAAAAAAATATCTTACAAAACGAGTGGAGTATTGAATATATAATTACTTTCTAGTTCGAGGTTTTACCATATTTGACACAAACATATTTATTGTTTATTTACCCCACCTAAAGTGTTAGATAGAAGTACGACTACGTATAAATATTTATCCTCTAATGTATTTAGTTTAAGAATTTTATTGTAACAAACTTATGGTTGTAAAGTATCAATGAAAAAGAAACAACAATAATATATAATCATGATAATATATATTATTAATGAAACTATCCAGTGTTCATAAAAATTTAAGTGCATAAAAAAAGTTAAAGTGGCCATGGAATATGACTCAATATCTAAAAATTAAAAAAAAATTAAAACCATTTGAATAAAATGAAAGTGCACACCCTTTATACATACATATGTACGTATGTATATCTTGTAGGTGGGTAAGAATATGATTTTTAATAATTAATCTTTGCGAATCTCAAGTTTAAAAATGTCGGATGATACATTCATTACCCCATCCCCCTCCCCCTAATTTGTATAGAACGATTTTTTGTTACAGTAGTCTTGTAGAACATTAAGAGCTTTAGAATAAAACAAAAATTGGCTCAGTAGCTACAATAGAACGGATTATATTGAATTTTGAATGGTCAAAAGTGTCGCGACTTGCAAATTTTGTGGAAAATTGCTATAGGCGTATTTTGTATTTGGCTGATTCTCATCTCAAATGCTTTTTTGTGTCCGTTCAAAGTATGTATAGTAAAATATTTCATAAAATAAACGCATACATTTTAAAATGAAAACTGCTTTAGCATGATTTAATAGATTATAAATATATGTAAGTTAATACCCTTATTATTTCCGCTAATATTCTTAATAAAAGTTAATACCCTTATTATTTGTGCTAACATTCTTAATAAATAAGTATGACCTAGAAATGAGTATATTGAACCTTATTGTGAAATCATATTGCAACAAACAAAATAAATGTCTGCGCGTGTTGTAATGTGATCCGTATTTGAAATGCTTAATAAAATCAAACCATGTAAAATAGAAGTGTAAGCATTTTCCCACAGTAATTTTAAGGAATTATAATTAATAAAAATTAATAAAATAAAATTCAATTCAATTTGGGATTTGAAAGCTTAAACAACATAAATCGGTTTTTGGTTTTATTAAATACAGTTGTGTGAGTACACAGGCTGTCAGGCCACTTATGTGGCCTGACAGTAATTTTTTTAAATCAAGGTTTCGTCCTTGATTAACTGGCGCCCGAGCAGGGACCGGCCAGTCGGGAAAAAGGATATGCGCCGGATCCTTATATATAAAAAAAAAGAATTGGCTCAGTGAAAAGTGGGATGAAAAATCCAAAACAAAATAAGAAGTGATTAAAAAAATAATTTTAAATGCTTTGATAAAGTGAAAAAAAAGGTAAATGCTCTATTAAAGATAAAGGAAAAATTATTTAAAAAATAAAGTGTAAAAAATAAATGCTTTGGTGAATGTAAGAAAGAAAATCCAAAGCAGGAATAAAGTTATAAATAATTATGTGAGAGGGTTAAAATACCAAAAAAAAAAAAATTAAAAAAAGGTAATACAAATTATTATATCTTTTTACTGAAACAAAGGACTCTGAAAAAAGGTAAAACTTTAAGTTATAACATTTAAACTAACTATAAATATAATCAAATTATATTTTTTTTGTAACGCGAACTAATATTTTAGTCATATGACAGTTTATTAATTATTTTCCCATTTCCTGGAAACATGTCGGAAATAAAATTATTTCCGAACAAAACTAAAAGGAAATGGAAGTTAAATTTATACGAATACTAGTTCACCAAATGAAAAAATATATTCTCAAAAAGGAAAAATATAAATCCTTCCGTAGAGAAGGAGCAATGTGCTATAACTAGATAAAGTGACCAATATGAAACCAATTGTTTCAGCGTGCTGCGATCTCGAACTCCGAGCACTCCAGTGCGTAAAAAATTAGAATTGTCACAAAATAAACAATAATCACTAATCCTGTTGAGGAAATGTGCAATCCACCTTCGCAACATCCTTTCATTAAATTGAGATTACAGAAGGCTAAAGGGGGCTTCCTCTGCAAGTCGCAGTAAACATAAGAACCTGTGCTACTTAGCGGAAAACCTGTAAGTTGTAGTCAACATTTGAACCTACACCACTTAATGGGAACTAATCCTCACTTTTTGCCTGGTAATAAAGGATTAAGGTTGGTGTATTCACAGGGTGAGACAAATCGTGCCTTAGTACGTCGGCCGCAGCCGCTCGAAAAGGGACCACACGATCCTCCACTCAAGGATTATAAAATTAAAATAAAATACAATGAGATATAAAAATTATACAGCACAATACAAATAAGATTTAAATAAAATTCATAGAGAATGAAAATAAGTAAAGAAATAAATTGCAAATGAAAATAACCTTCTCACTAAACGAAAATTAATAAAAGAGCATATGAAAATTCTTTTTGTTTTTGGTTTTATTCCCAACTTAAATCACGAGCCAAATTCGAGTAAAAAAAGGAAAATTAATTATTAAATAAATTTTCTTATTAAATCCATTTTCTTCATTTCATTTTAGAAAAAATTTCCTAGATATTTTTCACAAATTCCCAGCATCACCGATGTTCAGGTAGATACCCTTAAGGAAAAAATTATAGATTCCTTTAAATATTTTTAAGTGCTCTAACTGTACTGGAAGTCTTGTGCTCGTGTAAAATTCTCTAAATATCTTTATTAAGTAAATACTGTTCTGTTCTTTGCTTTTATAATTTTCAATATTTTCTGAGTTTACGATTTACGGAGGTTTCCAAAAAAAGAATTTTTAGAATGGAAGCGTTACAGAAGCAAGTCCTTGAAATGACCGGGGCTCTCAATGCAACTCTTGCCCAGGTGAAAGTCCTGGAAGCTAAGATCAAGGACATGGAGAAGGGTCCTACTCCACCGGAGGCTGACGCTCAGCCAGCTCCAGCTCCTCGAACTGAATATGAGCTAAAAGAAATATCCCAACTACCTGACCAAGTGAAAGAGTTACAGCCTTTTGATGGCAACCCAACTCATTACGTGTCATGGATCCACAGCGTGGAATCTATTTTGCGTGACTATGAGATAGTCCGAAACAAGCCCATATACAGGGCAATATTGCAGAGCATTCGACAAAAGATAAGGGGAGGTGCTGACACAGCACTGGTATCCTATAACGTATTTGAGCCGGATTGGCTTAGAATGAAGGAATGCCTATCACTTCATTACGCCGATAAAAGGGATATAAGTACCCTTGAACACCAACTGAACCAATTGACACAGAAAAACTCTAAGATTGACGAATTTTATGCAACGGTAAATCGCCAATTCTCCTTAATCATAAATAAGATAAGAACTGAAGCTTATTCTAAGGAAACCGTAGATGCGCTTATAGAAACGTATCGTAATAGGGCGTTGGACGTTTTTGTTCGTGGCTTAAACGGAGAGCTTTCAAGATTATTAATTGTGCAAAGACCCAAGACACTACCGGAGGCATATGCCATGTGCCTAGAAATGCAAAACTTGAGTTTGAGAAGCACCAATTTGCATCCAGTTAGTCGGAATCAGATAACTGTTCCTATGAACGCAATGCCGCGTTTTGAATATAGACCACAATTGCCAGCGAGACCATATAATAAATTTCAAGGAGGAAAATTTAGACCGTGGAACAATTCTTTAGTACCGCAAACATTGCCACCAAGGCCTCTAGGGCCAAAACCAGCGGAGAAAATGGAGGTAGATAATTCTATGCAATCCAGGGCAGTTAATTATATGAATCGGCCTTCAGGATTTAAAATGGGTTCCAGGTCAGATAATTTTAGGAATCCGTTCAAACGGCAAAAGCTTTTTAATACCTTTATGCAACACCGCCCTCCTACATCTGACACTTTGGCAAATGACGAATACGCAGAATATGATGGCGAAAAAACGCAAGAGAGTGAGACAACCCTTCCTGATATAAATTTTATGACAGGGGCCTCCCTTCCAGTGTTCCATACTTAAAAGTAATAACAAAAACTAGGGTGCCCTTAAAATTTCTCATAGACACTGGCGCGAATAAGAATTTTGTAGCTTCCCATTTATGCGCTATGGGCACTCCACTAAGAGAACCGGTTCCCATAAAAACAGCTGGGGGAACATTAGAAATAAAGGAGAAAATACAGGGAAGATTTTTCGAATCCATAGGAATTAAGGATAATATAACATTTTACATACTTCCTGGGTTAAAAACGTTTGATGGCATTATAGGCGACGACACTCTAAAGGCATTAGGTGCCATTATCAACAGGGAAAATAATACTCTGACGCTTAGCACGGGTGCAGTTCTGCCTCTAAATGAGAAATTTTCTCGGGAGATAAATTTTATATCGCAAAACCTTCCAGAAGAGGTGGCTCATAAATTAAAAAACTTAATTGATAGATACGATGCACTATTTGGTCCACTCGAGGCAGGTGAAATGGTCACTACCTCTATACGAGCTGAGATCAAAACAAGCACTGATGAGCCGATCTACACGAAAAGTTATCCTTACCCAGCGAATATGCGACCCATTGTGGAGGAGCAGATTTCGGAATTACTAGCCCAAAATATAATAAGACCCTCAAGAAGCCCTTATAATTCTCCAGTATGGGTTGTACCAAAGAAACCCAAACCGAATGGAGAAAAACAATACAGAATGGTGATTGACTTTAAAAGATTAAATGCGGTAACCATCTCTGACACCTACCCAATACCGGACATCAATTCAACTTTGGCAAGCTTAGGCAAGGCCAAATATTTTACAACGTTGGACTTAACTTCGGGATTCCATCAAATTCCAATGAAAGATTCTGACATACATAAAACTGCATTTTCGACCTTAAATGGGAAATTTGAATTTTTGCGTTTACCCTTTGGTTTGAAAAATGCGCCGTCTATTTTTCAGAGAATGATTGACGACGTATTAAAAGAGCACATTGGGAAGATATGCTATGTGTATATAGACGACATCATTGTCTATGGTCGTGATGTTGATGACCATTTAAGGAATGTAGAAACCATATTTGAGAAACTATTAGAATCTCGCCTCAAGGTGAATCTGGAGAAAACCCATTTCCTCCAAACTGAGGTATCATTTTTGGGGTATATTGTCTCAGAAGATGGAATACGAGCAGACCCCCAGAAGGTTCAAGCTATACAAAATCTGGCTCCGCCTAGTACATTGAAGGACTTAAAAAGTTTCCTCGGTATGACTTCCTATTATAGGAAGTTTATCAGAGATCATGCAAAGGTCGCCAAGCCCTTAACCAATCTGACTCGAGGCGAAAACGCACAGGTTAAGGCTAACAGATCTAGGAAAGTACCGATCACACTGACGGAGGAGGCACTGAAGGCTTTCAAGGAATTGAAAATCTTATTGGTGTCATCCGAAGTTTTGGCATTTCCGGACTTCGACCGTCCTTTCAATTTGACTACCGATGCTTCCAATCTTGCTATTGGAGCGGTTTTGTCTCAAGACTTTGCAGGGGCTGATAAACCCATTGCATTCATTTCCCGTTCGCTAAAAGCAGCTGAAGAAAATTATGCGACCAACGAGAAGGAAATGTTGGCCATTGTTTGGGCTTTAGACAAATTACGCTCATACCTTTACGGTGCCAAAAAAATAAAAATCTTTACTGACCATCAACCGCTTACCTATGCTCTGGGGAACCAGAATCATAATGCCAAATTGAAGAGGTGGAAAGCTAGAATTGAGGAATATAATTATGAACTAGTGTATAAACCTGGCAAATCGAATGTTGTGGCTGACGCATTATCTAGATTAAAATCAAACATAAATCAAGTCTATATGCTCAATGATGAGGAAACAATTACAGCCTCAGAAGGTGATTCTGAAACTATAACGGCTGATGAGTCTCAAGGAGATGATAACGGTACAGCCCACAGTGCCCAACAAGATTCTAGTGACCTGATTCCTCATGTGGAAGCTCCTCTAAACGTTTTTAAAAACCAAATTATAATACGGCAGGGCAAAGAGTTACACAGTAGTATACAACCACATCCAGGGTTTACTAGGCATCATGCTACTTTAGATCAAATCTCTTCCCAAACTTTGACACAAACACTAAAAGGATGCTTAAATCCAAGCTGTGTGAACGGCATAAAAATTCCTGAATGTTTTATCCCATTGCTAAATAGAGTTTATTTAAATCATTTTGTTTCCTATAAGCTTAGAATCACTCAACGGGTAGTGGAGGATGTCAATAATCCAGAAAGGGTCTGTGAAATAATAGAAAATGAACATAAGAGAGCTCATCGCAACCCCAAAGAAAACGGCTTGCAAATATTGGAAAATTATTATTTTCCCCGCATGGCGAGCCTTATTCACAATTACACAAAGAACTGCGAAATATGCAGGTTGAATAAGTACGAAAGACACCCCATTAAGCCTAAAATACATCCAACACCTATCCCTACGTATCCTTGTGAAATCTTGCATGTGGATATTTTCGAGCTCCAAGGGTTTAAATTCATAAGTTGCATAGATAAATTTTCAAAGTTCGCCAAACTCTTTCACATTAAAAATCGTTCGGCTATTCACTTAAGAGCTAAATTAACCAAACTCCTTCACTACTTTACAGCACCACGCATAATCGTTTCGGATAATGAAAGGGGCTTCCTTACCCCTACAACATTAAACTTTATTAGATCTCTAAATATTGAAATTTATCTTACACCTACGCAGAAAAGTGAGGTTAATGGGCAGGTGGAGAGGTTCCACTCAACGCTAATAGAAATTTATCGTTGCATATCTAAAGAAATAAAGAACCTCAATCCTAAGGATATGATATACCTTGCCGTAGACCGTTATAATAACACAATACATTCAGTTATAAAAAAGAAGCCTTCCGACATATTTTTTAACAGATCTGAAAGATTTAATTACCAACAATTGGTTAATTTCCGTGATCAGGTAAACCAGGACATTCGTGGTCTTATTGAGAGTAATCAAAAAACCACTAATGACCGATTGAATAAGAATAGATCAGTCCCAATAACTTTAGAAGAGAACCAAAATGTCCTTGTCAGGGACAAACAAATTAAACCAAAGCATAAGCCACTTTATAAACAGCACAAGGTTTCCAGGGACAATCGGGTAACGTTTTATACACAAAAAGGAAGAAAATACCATAAATCCCATGTAAAAAAGCCTATACCCGAGCATACTTAGTTAAGGAAAGATTAAGATAAGAAAAAAGATATGAGTAAATGATAATTGTTTTTTAAAGAAATCACATAATAAGGCTTAACAAAAAAGAAAATCAAAGCCAATGTTGTAAAACATATGAAATTTTACAAACAAATACTTAATAACTAAAGATTATAATCGACTAAGGGCCATAAGGCTAAATTTAAAAATTGGAAACTACTTTGAACAAAGAATTTATCTAACAAGTCATATAAAAAGTCAAATCCAATTTGTTAATAAAATTTTTTTTGTAATAAACCATAAGCCCAATTTTTACTAATTATATTTCAAAATTTCAAAAAAAAAAAAAAGAAAAGAGAAAATTGTAACAAAAAAATAAGGAAACTATGAACTTACTTCAATTTGTATATAAACTTACATATAAAAGTGGGAAAATCTATTAAATTCATTTATAAATTTGGTTATATTTTAATCTGAAATTTTATCACTTAAGCATACTCCTATTACTCCCCATCGTTGGTGCCTATCAGGTATTCGAATACCAATCACCTATTGTGACTGTAAAAAATGGAGAAGGTTGGATAATAAGCGGCTATCTCAATATTGTGCATGTTATAAACCTCGAAAAACTAGAAAGAATGCTGAATACTACTGCTGAAGTCTTTTTTTCCACTGAAAACAATGAACTTAACAAAGAAGCGTTTCAATACTACCTCCAAAAGTCCTACGATCGAATAAATTCAATCAAGAATATCAAAAGAAATAAAAGATCTATAGATTGGATTGGTTCAGCGTGGAAATGGATTGCAGGGAATCCCGATGCAGCGGATTGGAACCAAGTATTACAAGGTCAAGAGAAGCTAATAGATAACAACGAACACCAATATGCTATAAATAACAAGTTATTCGATACAACTAGCGAGATTGTGGAGAGAATGAATGATTTAATTAAAACTTTCAATAACAAAATATCTAAGTCTGAAGCGGAAGAACTTACCAAGGAGTCGTTAAACCAGCTGCTTATTGTAAAAGAGGATATTGAAGAGGTTGTACGAGCCTGTCAGCTAGCGAAAAGTGGCATAATCAATACCAATCTTTTAGATATGGAAGAAATTCATCGAATAGTCTCCGAAGTAGATTCACTACCATACAGCAACGAGGTAGAGGCTATTGAATACGGTAGGCCGAGTATATTTTCGAACGGAACTTCCCTACTGTATGTTCTGTCAATACCAAAAGTTAATTCAAAGAAATACGAAAGAATTACGATAAAGGCATCCATAATTGAAAACAGACAACTTGATTTGAAATATGGCTCAGTCCTGCTGAACCATGACAACGTTTATGGCATTGGTGGGGGCTGCACGATGATAAGTAATACAACAATTTGCAACACACAACAATTAAAGAAGCTTAATATTGACGACTGCTTGCCAAGAATCTTGAGAGGTATCAACGCAAATTGTACCTTCGTATCAAACAAAGAGGTTGTGATTGAACAACTAGAAGACGACATTATATTTGTCACAAATTTTAAAGGTATCATTCACTCCCAGAACGGCAACAGAAGCCTAGAGGGTACGTACTTAGTAAAATTTTTTAACGAAACAATTGAAATTGGGGACAAGAAATTTAAAAATGAAAATATAACCAGTGTACAAGCCCTACCTCCCTTGCTTGCTAATGTTTATGAAAAGGAACGTAAGCTCGACGTGAATCTTTTGCATGAACTTCACGAAAAGAATAATAAACATATTGGGCATCTAAAATACCATTTGCATCTCTCATTCTGGTCACACTTGACTGGCTATTTTTTACTAGCCGTCATTGCAATCATCATAGTAGTCCTTTGGAAAAGAATATTCGCAACGCTAAAAATCCCGGCAATACAGTCACCCGAACCTACCGCCAAAGAATCGGTCTAATCAGCGGGACGCAGATACTTAAACGGGGGGGAGTTAATACCCTTATTATTTCCGCTAATATTCTTAATAAAAGTTAATACCCTTATTATTTGTGCTAACATTCTTAATAAATAAGTATGACCTAGAAATGAGTATATTGAACCTTATTGTGAAATCATATTGCAACAAACAAAATAAATGTCTGCGCGTGTTGTAATGTGATCCGTATTTGAAATGCTTAATAAAATCAAACCATGTAAAATAGAAGTGTAAGCATTTTCCCACAGTAATTTTAAGGAATTATAATTAATAAAAATTAATAAAATAAAATTCAATTCAATTTGGGATTTGAAAGCTTAAACAACATAAATCGGTTTTTGGTTTTATTAAATACAGTTGTGTGAGTACACAGGCTGTCAGGCCACTTATGTGGCCTGACAGTAATTTTTTTAAATCAAGGTTTCGTCCTTGATTAACTTGTATATAAGTTTTTTTTTTTGTAAGATTGTCCATTATGTGTTAAAGACGAAGAACGAAAATACTGTTTATACTCTCTTCATACAAAACGGCGTATCCGTAATGCAGGCTATAACATTATTTTTCCACATTAAAAAACTATGAATTTTTCCAAAAACGAGATTACATTTTTCTCTTATTTCACACATCAAATTTTTTTTAAATATTAGAAATTTAGATTATTATAATTATGTTGACCTTTTTATTAGTATTTGTAGTTAAAAATATTTATTGAGCTTAAGGTGCAATTTATAAATTAACAATTAACAAAATACTTTATTTAAGGCGATATTTTGCTGTCACAATGGATAGCTTCTTCAGGAATGTTTAACAATTATTTGTAAATTTTTATATAACAAAATAAAATTTCTCTTAATAAAAACAAAGTTGTCAATAATGAAAAAATAATTAAACAAAAAACAAGAATTACTTTAATCTATTACAATATCACAAAAATATTTAACTTCCAGTACTATTCTTATAAATTAAATATCAGTAATTTTGAGCTATATTATCAGTATCCGTTTTAAAATGAATTCTTTGTCCTATTGGTGTGTTAATAATTTGTAACATTTCTAACATGAAACGACGTTTGTAGCTAGTTTCAGTGTTTAAAACTACTGTGTTTTCAAAATCTGGTGATTGATTAAATTTAGCAAACTCTTGAAATTAAAAAGAAAGGCAAAACTAAAAAAATTAAAAAAATGTCAAAACGAAAGGAAAAAAATCGCTAAAACGCACAAATTACCAAAAGTAAAAAGATCGCAAAAAAAGTTTAAAAAAAACCAAAAAATGTCGTCAAAACGAAAATAACACTAAAACCTGAAAAATCGCTAAAACTAAAAATATCGTCAAAAAACGAAAAAAATCGGCAAAAATGGAAAAAGTCACCAACATTAAAAAAACGCCAAAACAAAGAAAAAAGGGCCAAAACTAAAAAATCGCTAAAAAAAACGAGAAAATCGCAAAAACGAAAAAAAGTGTCAAAACTAAAAAAAAAATCTCTAAAACTAAAAAAAATCAGCAAAAACGGAAAAAATCAACAAAACTGAAAAAAGCGCCAAAGCTGAAAAACGCAAAAACTAAAATAAATCACAAAAACTAAAAATATCGTCAAAAAGCGAAAACAAAACGTTAAAACAAAAAAACACCAAAACTAAAAAATCGCAAAAACTAAACAAGTTGGCAAAAAAATAAGGAAAAATTGCAAAAACAAAAAATCGAAAAAATTATCAACATGAAAAAGTGCAAAAATCAAAAAAAATAAATAAAAATTGCTAAATCAACAAAAAAACCAAAATTAAACGAAAAAGCTAAACGAAAAATTGTCAAAATGGAAAAAGGGCATATAAAAGGGATATATGTGTATTCGTACGGAACCCTTCGTGTACGAGCCAAAGTCGCACTTTACTGAATCTATTAGTTATTACAACAGGCACACCAAATTTCCTCAAAATTTGAGGTGGAAATGTTTGCCTTTTTTACTGTTTTGATATGGTCCTTTTATTAATATTTGGTGCGACCACATCCATTACGTATAACACAAAATATTCAGTTGGGCATTGAATTAACTAATAGGCAGATTTTGTAAAAATTTCGTTTCTAAACGTTTCAAATTTGTATGTAAAGTAACGCAAATACGTTTAAAAAAATGTTTTTTCCATACAAATTTCAAAACGCAAAAAGCGTTTGTATTTACAAAATCTGGCCTTACGTTTTGAAGCGTTTGAATATGGATGTTAGACCTGCATTCCTTGATTTTACCTTTAAGCTTATTTAATGTTTTTTGTTTTCCTTTCACGTACACTTTTGATCACATATTTTCAATGGAACTGCAATCTGGGTTGCGCGCTGCGCTGGCCATTGAAACAAACTAGTATTTTTGGACTCAAATTACTCCTTAGATTGCTTACAAACATGTATAGCGCCATTGGAAAATGTATTCCTCTTCAGGATGTATGTAAAGCTACGGTCTCACTCGGCAAATATTTGACAAAAAAAAAAACGTGACCAACAATCAAACTAAATTTGTATTTCCTTTAATTTCAATATTTTTTTTAAATATAGGTTCGCATTTATTAAAAATTATATAAAAATAGCTTTTTGCTTCATAATTACTTTTATTTTGTAATATAAAAGCCACGGTTAATCACACTAACACTGAGTAAAAGTAGTGGTTACGCTTATTTCATCAAATATTTGCCAAGTGTGATCGGAGCTTAAGACTATACATTTTTCAAAGTAAATGTATTTTTCTGAAATTTATTATTTCGGCTTTTAGTTCAATATTTGAATTAATGTAAATTCAAACTATTTTTATTAAGAGTGGAGTGTTGGAATATTTAAATAGGAGAACGGATGAGTAATGCTAATTTCGACATGCCGCTACACAGTCTCATCAGCGTTCTTGTTCACTTTTACCACTTATGAAGGTGCTTGTTTTTATAAGGAAACATCAGCTACCCAGCAAAAACTTTGCTTACTGGTAGAAAAGTATATGAGGATCTAAGTCGTAACTACTTACAATTTGACTCGATAACTACTTGTTTTTTTTTGAGAAGTCCAAAAATAAGGGTTACCCTTTACAAATGTATTTACATTGTCACAGCAATTAACTGGTTATTATTTGGCTTACTTGAAGCTAAAAAATAAGTAGTCAAATAAACAAAATAAAATAAAAAATAAAAGATTATGCTGATTATGTTTTATTTATATTTTTTCAATGTTATTTTATTTTTTTATTTTTATTTTTTCCCCATCTGGGATACGAACCTGTGCTCGTTCAGATATGAAGACAAGAACGTTACCCACTCAGCTATTGTGCACTTATAAGTTTTAGCGACAAAAGTTCGTTTTCATATACAAACACATGTTGACTGAAAAATGCTAGTCTACTTATTTTATTAATACATATCAACAATTCTTAACTACTTTTCAGATAATGATAAAAATATGTACTAATTTTATCAAACTAAGTAGTAGTTCTAATTTGAAGCATAGTAATAAGATGATTAAATACCACTCATTACTTTGTAAACCATTAATAAAGTACTACCGATTACAAAAATTACAAAACTTTTTTATGGCTATTTAACTAATTTTTGTCACGAAATAGAATACAAGACTTTTTTCATGTAAATTCTTGCATTCATTTTATTGCAACTCAATTTTAGTTAACCGAAATGTCCCCTATCTGATTTCATCCAACACTCACAAGCTCTTATTATTTTTTTCGTTTTGATGGACATTTTTATCAATATCTACAATGAAAGCTTTTTGTTTGTTTGTTTGTTTTACATGCTTAAACTAATTTTCTTAGTTATTTTTCTGCTAATTTCAGACAGTCAACAGATGAATTAAACATGCATATTACTTTTGCGCTGGCCGATCGTATTTAATAATTATTTTTTACGTAATTTTATATTTTGAACTGAATACTCATAATAGTATTTTTGTTTCATGCGACTATTGCGAACTATGTATATTGGATTGAATATAACTGGACTTTTATTATTCTGAACTAGGGATGGGCAAAAAATATCGATATATTGTTATATCGATATTTTCTTAAAAATATATCGATATATATCGTCGATATTTTTAATTTCGATACATCGATATATCAATATTTTTTTCCAAATATATCGACAGTATCAAATTCGATCTTTTTAAGCTTTAGTTTTGTTTTTCGTGCAATTTTTAAAAACATTTCGGCACAGTCTTCATCAAATAGAATATTACTAGCAAAATATTTTGTTTTTTAATAATATTTTGTCTATTCGAAAAATTATCATTCTTTGAGTGTAATTTTGTTGATGTATGTTCGATGAAATATTGGTGGAACAGTAAAGATCTTGGAAATTAACTCTTTCCAGCTTAATTATTTATAAGGAAGGTACTTTTTTGTTTTATTTTAAAAACAAATTTAGGGACCACGTATGAATTGTCATTGTTGAAAAAATATCGATATTTCGATATTTTTTATTCGATATATATCGATTCCGATCGATATTTAAATATATATCGATATATATCGATATATTTTTTTCACTTGCCCATCTCTAGACTGAACATTTTAATTACAAAGAATTGGTAATGAGACAATAAATATTTTAAGAATCAAAAGTATGAGTCAAATCGATTGTTACAGAAAACGTTATTGTCAATTTGTTTTCCCTGCCTCCAAGTTACTAAGTTACTAAAAAACATTTATTTACTAATAAAAACTAAGAGTGTAATTAAAAAATTTAGTTCCACTGTAACACAGATTTACAGTGAAATTAAGTTTTGAACCAAATTAAACTTTTCTTTTCAGTCTGATGCGCTAAAAAATACTGTGTCCTCAATTTTTTTATAACTTAGAATTGTTTTATGGGCATATATAATATATCCACTAGGTAGGTACACCATTATATTTCACCTTAACTCGAGACCAGTATGTACAAAATTGCATTCAAGCTATCTTAATACAATTAGGTAAAATAATCAGTGGTTTCTTAATTATTCACAAATTAATATCGAAAAATAGTAGTATGATGCGCTAAAAATACTGCTAGCGCATTAGACTGATAATTTTTGTTCAAAGCGGAAAGAAAATGTACCAAATTGTAATTCTCTGTAATTATATAAGAAATCTAGGAAATGCCGCATCAATATAAAAAACGTATTCAGATTAGAAACGTTTTCTCTTTTTTTTATAAATTACAATACATACATATTTTTAATATACTATATAACTTGTTTGCTAAATTGAACAGCATTACAATTTGTTTTAATTTTGAAGAAAAAATGCCACATTAAACAAGACATGACCTAATCCATTTATCAATTGATTGGTGTTAAAAAAGACTCCCGCATCGCATAGCCAAAGAGATAAATTGAAATTTGCGATCAATTTGCATTCACATCAACTTATCACCCAATCAACGACGTCCACTAAATCTAAATCTCATGTTGCTCGTTATCGTATTTGAAAATACATAAATTACAAACTTTTAATCCGCAAAAGCTGAACTTTAGATGTTTTTTGTTTCCACACCGCATGGGGTTCTTATTTTGCATTTAAACACTTGTTAGTTTGTCAGATGCAAGTTTGTATATTTATTGTGCTTGTGGCTTAGCAAACATTTGTTAAATACCAAATCAACAGAAAGATACGTACAAGCTTTCACAGTGGTGGGTAAAACTGTTGAAAAGTATCTTTTATTACTTTTCAACAGTTTTAAACAACTAGAACGCAAAATTCTCTGACTTAAAAATAATAATAAATCTGTATGTAAGAGGCAAACTACAACAAGTCACATTTTTCAAATTTTACAGGAGATCGCAAAAATATGTTTAAGGTCGCAAAGGGGTCTATCTATGTACGACTAAGAGTTGTACGTACCCCAAATATTTTGTATAACTCTAATACAATTTTTTTATATCTAACAACTTAGGCTTGCTGGATTTTACCTATCGATGGAGGTAAAAATACCTAGTCCAATAGTATAAAAAACGTACCTACAAAAATAATAGTTGCTTTATTCATAGTATGTACTTATCAAAGTTTTATAAGAGGCTTACGAAACAAATTTTGTATCGAAATCTGCTTCATAAACCTTTTGTAAATATTTGATAGTTTATTATGAATAAGGCCCTAAATACTTTTTGACTATATAACTACCTACATTGGAAAAATAGTTCAAAATTCAATCAGTAACTCCTGTAGCTTTGTTTCTAGTTGGAAATTAATATTATGAAACGCTTTTTAGATTCTGTAGAATCGGTTCATTAATTTTTTTAAACTACATTCCTATATATCTGGGCGAAACCACAAGGATATTAGATTTGTAAATCAACTAACAAAGGCATAAAGTAAATAAATACAACCGAATCTCCTAATCTCTGTAATCAGAAAAAAATATATACATAATTAACACGCACGGTAGGTAGCTCCACGTTTTACAGTGGTTCCAATTAAAAAAAATGGTAATAAATCTGTATCTTTGAAACTTGGGATCCGATTACAAAACGATGTAAATAAAAATTATAGAAGAGGACGTACGCTTTAAGATCGACTAAACTTGGACTACCCTGTTCAAACACACGGTAAGGTATAGGGTGTCAAAGTTTACTATATAGGGCATGATAAACTTTGTTAGTCTCATAACTTTTACAAATATTATACGATTTTTATGAATTAAAACAAAATACAATTTGTTTCATTAAGATAGCATTAATATTTTCCGAGATACTTGGTTTTGCATTTTAAAATTTTGGTTTTTGGCCGCGACTTTGTTCCTAATTTCGTAAATATCTCCGGTAATAGCATAGCCAAAAATTTCATAAAATATTATATGACTTTTAACATAATCCTTGAAGAAAAAATCAGAATGCAAATTATAAAAGACAAAAAGATAACCTGTTTAAACATGTACAACAACAATAGCTTGATTGATTGTAAGCCGAGCTTACGCACAAGCAAAACCAAAAATAAAACAAGAGTTGGGAAATTAGAATAAATAATCAGAAGGTGAAATTTCGGCTTACAAAAACGAATAAGATACTCATATTATATTTCTTCATAAAATTTGGTTAAATAGTTGATGTTTCATTGATACTAGTATCCACGATCAAACCTCGTAAAAGTGAACAAAGAACGCTGATGATGACAGTGTAGCGGCTGTCCAAATTAGTAGTACTAATCCGTTCTGAAAGTCTGATTAGATATTCTTATATTCCACTCTTAAAAATAATTTGAATTTAGATTAATTCAATTATTGGACTTAAGCCAAATAATAATTACTTCCAACTTATATAATAAAATTTTAAAAACAGCAATGTTTAATACTTGCCTGGATATCCCGGGTTGCCGGGAATGCAGCAAAATGTTTACTTATTCCCACGAATGAAAATATGTCGGGAATTTTGAAACCCTAATTGCATGAATATTATAAAAATTATAAACGAAATTATAAAGTTTCAAGAACATATTTTTTTAATTTTTGGGAGCATATTTTTAAGTTTTTAGTGCATATTTAATGCGCATAAAATACATTTTTATACCACATTTGCGGTTTCCCTGTTGATAGTCCTTCCAAAAAAACCGGCTATAAAAGAGAGCGACGAATCGTTCTATAAATGAGGGGTCACGAATGAACAATCATACAAAATAATTATTGCAAAAAATTTTTCTAAATCGATCTATAAATAGCGGAGAATGCGTGAACTAACATAAAAAACAAATGAATTGATAACCACCTCCTTTTTTAAAGTCCTTTAAAAAGGAAAGAAAAAAGATCGTGTAAATAGTAAAACGATAGATATGTAAATAGTAAAGATAACGTCCATGGAACTAATTTCCATGGAAATAGTTTCCATTGACATTATTTCCACGTTGAAAAGGAAATAATGTCTACGAACATCCCTACCAACAAATCTTTACTAAGCAAATCCACTATTGGATATACCCAAAGGTGAAAACTCTTATGGTGCTGAGTTTGTTGTTGGTTGAGTAGTTAACGCGTTTGACTACAGCACCGGCTGCAGTAACGGCAGCGATTAATGCTAATATGTCCTAATGCACTACACAGCACCCTCCTTTATCGGTATTGCAGCAGAACTAATAAAATTACTACACAGCATAAAAAATCAATGCATCTACTTTACACCAGAGGGGCTTGCAATACTGCTCTACAAAAAACGCGCAATAGCAGGGTTGTAAATGAATTAAGCGTTCTATATCTCTCCCACTTCACCACCTGTTCTCTCTACACCATTCTTTCCCAAGGAAGGTAACACATTTATTAATTAACTGGTAGGCATTAATTGCCTGATTGTGTTACTTCTCTTTAAAAAAAAGTCCGCCCCAAGTCCGGCTAGGCAAAAAATTTTTCTCTGCAAAACCAGTATTTATCTCTTTTGCTTTCAAAAAGAAATAATGTCCACTAAAACTAAATATCTACGATCAAACTAAAAACTCTTTTTCTACGATCAGGACTGGCATATCTGACATCTGTAGCGTTTAACATTGTTTATCTGAAATAATATTTAGTATCGAAGTAAAGTTTTGTCCGCTACTGTAGACTTATTTAAATACTGAAAGAAGAATTTATGAATGTATACATACTAATATTTTTACACTGATATTACAAGTAATTGAAATGTAGGTGAACAAATTGTTAATAATGTGTTTTAAATGTGTAAATCAACAATTTTATAGATCTAATAATAATCTCCTTATTAATAAGCTAAAATGAAGTGCCTTTTAATACAAAACATTATCTAATACAATTTGAATTAAATACGTGTAAAATAAAGTGCATAAAATTTTAAGTTACAATGTTTGAAATATTTATTTATATAAATAAATTACCAGATAAGAATTAAATTAATTTACATGCACACAAATGTACATACATAAATATTTTTTAATATTTGTTAAGTAATATATATATAACATAGAATGACTTTATCAATGTATCGTAATTAAATTAATGTAATTACATTTCGCTATAAATGTTACAAGGTGGGTGGATGTGAATTCAAACGTAATAAATTAGATCGTGCAAACAAAATATTGTTTTTATTCTAGTTTACACTGCACTGCACCTTATGCAAATAACATTTAAGAGCAAATTTTTATTTAAACGGAATAGGATGTGGGTAAATTATGAGGCGGTCGGTATATGCCTTACTTAATTCCATCTATTTAAGCTTAATGATTAATTATTAATGACATGTAATCAATAAGTTTCAATTTAAGCATTTTTAATAAAATGTTTAAAAATAGTATTGCAAAGTGATTGTTGAATACGTAACTAAAATTATACATACATAAGGTGCTTTCACCGTAAGATTTAGTTGCATTTTGATAGAGCGCAACAAATTACAACTGAAAACATAAAACAACGCGTAAGAATGGGCTCTAAGTTGTTTTGTCAAGAGCACTTTGCATCACGGCAGCATACAATAATGTCCAAGGGAATAACGTTCAAGAACATTATATCTACTTAGTTCTAATATCCACTGGACATGATTTCGTTTGTGGAAAAAAGTATTGGCTTTGCAGAGTAAAGATTTTCTACCTAGACGGCCTTCGGCCTGGCTTAAGCATTTTCATCTCTGTGTATGTCGAATAGTGCTGTGCTGAATAAAGATTTTCTATGCAGCCAAAAATCTTTACTCAGCGAAGTCACTATTCGACATACCCAGAGGTAAAAGTCCTTAAGGGCGGCTATGAAAATAAACTTTACTCTGCTATACTATTTGCATGGACTATTACTATTGATATATGGGTGATTCTCATTTTAAATGTACATTTTGTGTTTTTTTACCAAGTAACTACTATAAGAATGAGAAGGTAGAATGCATATAATAGTTTTCGCCTCATTCAATAGATCCTGAAATAAAATTATATTTTTCGATTTGTTTTAATATTTGTGTATTGAGCATTACATTTCATTGAGCATTTAAAATTTAACCGATATTTTTTGGTCAAAAATAAAAGTTAAAATTTGACTGATATTTTTTTTGGTCAAAAATAAAAGTTAAAATTTAAAAAATACCATGTAATGTTTTTAGCCAATAATCAGACATGGGGAATTTCCTCCTAACCAACATCGATTAAACTGGTAAGTGAATATAAGTAGCAGCAATAGCTCTTATATTAAATTTCGTTAAACAATTGGTTTAATAGTAAATGCTCCTGCTCACTAATATCAAGCATGACAAGTGGTTAAAAATAAACAAATAATGCCGTTCAAATTTTAACTTTTATTTTTGATAAAAAAAAATATCAGTAATATTTCAACTTTTATTTTTGATTGAAAAAATATCGGTTAAAGCTAAAATTTAGTTTTATTTTTGACCAAAAAAAATATCGGTCAAATTGTAACTTTTATTTTTGACGAAAAAGTATCGGTCAAAAAATTATAGTAATATTTTGAGTATTTTCAGATTTTTATTCCTTAACTCACGACCAGCCCACTGCTATACTCAAATATCGTATAGACAAAGTCTTTCTGTTTGACTTTTTGAACTGAAAATTTGATAATAACTGTTATATTTGGTCACTGAAAATCGCAAAAGCGGAAAAAACACTTAAACGAAAAAACCGGTAAAACTAAAAAATCGCTTAAATTAAAAAAACGCATAATCGCCGAAAAACGGAGAAAATTCGTTAAAACTAAAAAAAGCTGAGACAAAAAACTATAGGGCACCCAAAACAAACTACATACATATGTATACGTGTATCGGCGTTTTTGCAGCTTATATCTGGGATACAAATGCGGCGTAACATATTTCTAAGGACATTTCACCCCACATCGCCGGTCCAGGGGAGTTATTTGCCGCTTTTTTAGAATAGGACCAAAAGACCCATACAGCGAAGAGTTAGAGGGTTGAAATGGTCCACAAAAATTTTCCTCGTAGTGTTTTACATAAAAGTTCTGACCTCATATTATACCTTAAAAGAAAGGACTACAAGATTTCATGTGTCAATATCTCTCGAATCATTTTACGGATATAAATCAAATTTGCGCCATTCGACGCAGTTTTTTCAGTACAAAAGTAAATGAATCCTGAAAATCGATTAGAAATGAACTTTTGGAGTTATTAAAATAAAGCGCTTTGTTCGAAAATTTACGCCAATGATATCTCTCGAACGAATCAATCGATTTTATTTCTTTTTTAATTTAAGAGCTGGATTCGATGGGATAAGTATGTAGTCTCAAATTTATTTTAAAAAATAATTTTTTCGAAATCTTTATTTTCGAAAATTCTCAAAATCTACTGAACGAAATCGGTTTCGCGAAATCTAAGTGCGTTCAATGTCTTTAAAATACCGTAAATTTAGTTCTGATCGATTAAGGCATAACACGATTAAGACATAAACACGTCAACGCTCTAAATGTGTGCGTCTGTCGTGCTTTTTCGACTACACATACGCGTTGTCGGCTATGATTGATGAAAATCAAAAAGTTTTCATATTTTAATTAGATTAGGAATTATTTGATCGCCTCCGATTGTGATTGACAAAAACAATTTCAGTTGCTTTGTGATTATAGCCACGGATGAAAAACAAATTGTTTTCCATTGCATTGAATAATACCAATGCGTACCATCTTTATGGAACATAAAGGTGGAAGCATATATACATATTATTTAGAAATTATTATCCGATGACGACATGATTTCAACCGAACGCTGCGAAGTCACAACACAAATGGTGATTGATGAATTTATTTGTACGTCTCCCTTCAGGCGACAAGCGCACGACACTCATACATATGCATTGATTGACGTGTTTATTTGATCGTCTCCAGGCCACTTAAGAAGAGAGGTTTACATGCATACATACACACACACACCCACACACACACACTCATACATCCATTCATACGGCCATCATAGTTACGGATATCGTGGTGAAATCAGTAACTCCATATTTTTTATAGCGGAAGCTAAATACATACATATATACCTGCTTTTATAAATAAAATGAAAATTTTCATTAGGGGATTTATTTTATTAAAACAGAATTAAAAGCACTAAAATTTTCAATTTATTTATTTTATTTACGAAAACACAGTAAAATTTTAAAGAATATACAGTAAAATTCGCTTAAAGTCCACTGCCTGCCTCATTTGCACCCGGACTATATCTTGATTTTTATATAAGCCAATTTGTGGCTTTTATATGAATCCCCATATAATTATTTCTTTTAATAAATAAAAATAAAACTAACGTTAAGAAGTTACTTCTTTATTTACTCAATTCATAAATATTGCAATTAAGGTTGCTAAAATAAAAACAATTTTTACTTCAATATGAGTAATATTTTCATAAAATTATGATTTCAAAATATATTATTTTTGACTTTTGCATTTTGGATTATATCTTCCATAACTTGCATATATTTAAGATATTTCAAATCAAATTTTTGTGGCGTATAAGCGAAAATTTGCTATAGGGCTAATGGACTAAATAAAAAATATTTTGCAAGTATTTTAGTTATAGATGAGAGAAAAATTAACATTTTGGAATATATCGCTAATTCTTCTATAAGCGGTGTGGCTTATAAACGAATTATACTGTAGTCAATTGTGGAAGTGATTGTTACCTACCCAGTAAAAAACTTGCTTCCAATAAAGCAGGTTTCTACTATTATGGAATAAAAGTAGCGCTGACAAACCTGCTGATATCGCTGCTGTTTTTTGTATGGCGAGTTCGCGGATTAGAGTACTACATGCTCACAAAAGCGCTTTTGAAGCGCTGAAAATCATCAACATTTTCAGCACTAGAACTGAAAATATATGAAAAAAATGGTTCTTTATTTATTTTTATTAATTTCATGTTTTTACTCAATGTTTGTTATCTTAACTTCAACTAGTATCGAAATAAGAACCTTCAGGTTTGAAGTCCAACGTACCAATCACTCGACCAAAAACACTGTTGCAAAACGGCACCAAGAAACTCAAATAAACTCACTTAAAAACCTGCTTTGGATCAGCACTATAAAATCAGTTTTTTTGTATAGCTTGTGTGCGAAGCTTTTGTATAAGTAAAAAGCAAATACTTTTCTCGCTTCAAAACCTGCATTGTTGTGACGCTATGAAATCAGCTTCTGAACAAGCTCATATTTTAAAGCGAATTATGAAGCGCTTTATTTCTGTAGTGCTTCAAAAAACATGAAAACTTTTTACTGGATACTTAAACCAAACATTTTTTTAATTTCAAACATAAACCAACAACTAATAAAATATTTCAGTTTGATAACTCTAAAAAATCCGTAATAATATATGTTCCCGTCCTTCTTAGAAGGAGCATAGGGCCTCATAAAACATCCGAATAGTATTCATTAAATAATTGTTCTTAACTAATCGATAAGAATTGTTATTAAAATTACAAAAATCGACATAAAAACGGTGATAGTTCGCACAAAAGTGGGATGTCTGATAATCTCTCAGCAATGTCTAAATATATATTAATAACATATTTTCAAAGCATACTGTTAGTTAAAATGTATTTTCTTAATGTTTCTATGATAACCAAAAATTATTATAGCGTATACCATAAAAATGGCTGTTGAATACGGTGTATCGAAAAAAGCAAAATAGGGAAAAGTTTACATAACAAAAATTATAGAAAAAATATATCGCACCTGTTCATCAAAAGTAACACAACTCAAAAAATTCTATTTTCCACTTTTTTGAAGGAAACAGTGTATGATTACCATATCTAACCACTGTAAAAATATTGGTATTGTATTATTTTATTGAAATATTATTGAGTTTCCTTTACAACGGTATATTTGTTTATAACAATAATTCCATTATATTGGCGCAAATAGTTTTTTGCCTCTAATGAAAACTTGTAAATTTTGAGTTGTGTTACTTTTGATGAACAGGTGCGATATATTTATACAAATAAATATAGAATATAATATATAAAGCTTATTTCTTTTAATAAAATCCACACAAAAAATTTAATTTTTGTGCATAAAGAGAGATAGAAAAATTAAATAATAGATATAAATAAATATAACTTCATAACCTTTTTTTTTCAAATATGCCCACAAAAACCAAAACAAAAAAGTCGTCATATCCTGGAGAGTTTTTTGCCCAGTTTTTTCGTAATCACATTTTTTGCGCCCTAAGATATGGAAAGCAATTTTTAATGAACAGTTGGTTCTTGTCTAGACTGTAGAAATTATAAATCCAACAACAATGGGTTATAAACCAGGTGCCTGTTATAAAATAACAACCTTTCTGCATATAAACCTCCAATTGCTTTATTAAACAACTATTTAGTATTTTTGCTTTAATAAACAAGCATCTTCTTTAATTGCAATTTTTAATTAAAGCCAAAACTCTCAAAGCGGAAATGACAAGCAGGAAATACATTTGCACATGTACAGTAAGACTCGGTTATAGCGAATATCGTAACTACACTGCATATACATAGTTCGTTATGGCCGAAGCTCGTAATTTTGTATTTAAAATTTTTTTTGAAACGCATTTGAGATATTTTTCTTACAAATTTAAAACGTTTAAAAACGAAGTTTTGTAAAAAATGTGCTTATTGAATACCTTACAATTGTTTGCACTTGGCATTTGATTTTCATCAATTTCATTAATTACACTATAACTGGTTTACATATTTGACCATCGTAGAGCCCAAACGGCTGGGATGATTTTGATTTCGTTTTTTTTTTTTTTTGAAATGTGACTTACTCGAGAGTGCTCTTAGCCATATTTGAAAAAAAATAGGTCCAGCCGTTTAGAAGATATCACACCTTTTCTATCTGTATCCTGTTGAATCTTTGTGTCTACGACAACGTAGCCTGCATATCGCTAGATCGATTTTAATTTAGTAAATTTTGTTTAAAAGGTGACTTGATCCAAAATCTTCTAACCTGCGGTTGAAGAAAATCGGTTTAACCGTTTCGAACTTATCATCTACATGTTTCCTTCGGGGGTTATTAAAATTTTTAATTTAATATTATTCACTGTTATTTTTAAGTGTTCTTTATAAAAATAGATTAAATATATGAAATTTAGTTCGTGCGATCAACCCAAATTCGGTATAACCGAGTTTTACTGCATTAGTAAATAACTCTTATATAGTATATAATATATACACATACATACATGCATACAATCGAAAATCCCACTTGACCAAGACTCGCACTAAGCCTGAGATTCGAAATAAAAGAAGGTTCGCTAAAACGAAGAATTTTCGAAACAAATTTGTTCGATAAATGCTCCTGAATCTAAAAGAAAATTGAATGTTCGCAAATGCGAGCTTTTGTCGATAATGTTGCGACAATAAGCTCAATTGCCAAATTTCATAAAATGTGAATGTTCGCAGCATCGAAATGTGTCTCGATAAGAAGCGCAATTGCCAAATTTCACAAAATGTGAATGTTCGCAGCATTGAACTATTTTCGATAATTTATCGAATGTGTAATTTACATTCATGTGCGCAATAATTGAATAGAAAAAAATTTGCCACGATAGCCTAGTGGATGTGTGCTAATCTGTTAGCCTGGCGGTACCGTGTTCGAATCTGATTGACTGCAGCCTAAGTTACAATTTTAAATAAATAAATATTCCATTTACATTAAAATAGATAAATTAAAAAAATAGAGATAACAATTTTGAAAAATTACTTTTTCCTGCATTTTTGTGGTATCGATATTTCTTCGATATTGGTTCGCTATTGATTTGTCAGCGAAACATCGAAATCGAAAGATTTGCTGCCACAAACTGAGCGACGAGTGGGCTCTAGCAGCTTTTTCTCTTTCCGACTTCGATAGCCGTTCTCGAGCGTTTTGTCCGAGAAATGTGTACGCAACATTCGAATGCGATATTATTTTCAAATGTTTTGGTTTGCTGGGCTTTCATCATTGATATCGATTTCGAATATATCTTGGACATTTATCACGTAAAACTATGGACAATGACACTCAAAAACGAATCGAAAAAAGTTTACCTGTCGTTCAGTTTTGATTCAAAAAACATTCGATTTCGAAGGCTCGTTAGCAATATCAAAAGTGAGCCAATATCGAACAAATTTCGATATGGCAAAAAGGCAGGAGCAAAGTAATTTTTTAAGATTATTATCTTTATGTTTCAATTTATTTACAGTGAACTCGCGGTAATGTGAAGTCCCACAATAGTGAACTATCCACTAATGTGAACACTCATTTTCTTATATGAACTCTCTAAATTGTGAACAAAGTTTAATGGCTCTAAATAGTGAACAATAGTTTTTTGCAGAAAACCAACTCGCAACAGTTAAATAAGCTGATGAATACATGACGTGCATTTAAAACCGAACATTTGTGCTGCTATGTGTTACTGTCAAATGTTTTATAACCTCTTCATGCTCTTTTCTCCTAGTTTTTTATAAATTTTGTTGTTCTTTTTTATTTTAACACTTGCATTGGCATTTGTATTGAACTAAAAGTGAATATATGCAAATATATCAGTTTGAAATAAGCTTTATGTTATTTTTACCAACGCCTGGTCTTTCTTTTCTTTGTGGGCTTTTCTATTATACTAAATAAGCTAGTAAAGTGGTAAAAACTTTTGCAATCGAAAATGTGAACAAATTCAATAAAGTGAACAACATTGGTTTTTATGACTTCACATTACCGCGAGTTCACTGTAATTTAATTTATTTTATTTATTTTTAATTCTTTAACTTATCAGAGTCGAACACGGTACCGCCAGACTAACAGACTAGCACACATCCACTAGGCTATCGCGACAAATTTTTTTCTGTACAATTGCACATACTATTGCATATATACTATGTGTTTTTTAATACTTTACCTTACGCTGCAGTCTGAAAAAATCGAACACGGAACCTCTAGCCTAACAGACTAACACACATCCACTAGGCTATCGTCACACATTCGAGAAGAAATATCGAAGAATTTTGCTTCGAAATTTCTGCGCTTAAGCGAACATTCGTTTATATCGAATCTCAGATCAAATGGGATATGACCGCCCAGCAAGTCTGTCAGAAAGTCTGCACAGCATGACGAATTCGTATCCACAGTCGATTAGAAAACGTACCGAAAATTAAATTAGTGGTTGACAAGAAACCAGACCTCTTTGTCTGAGCCAATTCTAAAAGCTATGCTGAAATGTCGAAGGAACTCTGTACAAATTCTAAAGGAACTTTCAACATGTCTGATCAATTTCGGAAAAATGTCTGACAACACATTAGAAAATGTTCCTATCTGATACTTTTTACATCCTGTCGTATTAATATCGGAGAAAAGTCGGAAGCAAAATTAGAAATTTATTAGAAATGTCGCTTAAAATTCTCCATTCATTGTTCTGCTACTTACGGGCAGCTCATCAAAAAACATTTATCGATATTTTATAAGTTTGAAAACTCAAATATTTGTGCACATACTGTCAAGAGATAAATGAGAATTATTACGAAAAATTCTGACAATGTGCAGAAGTGACTGCTAAAAGTCGTAAGACGTTGATCAGAAAATATACATGCTATTTGGTCAAATGTATCAAAGGAAATTAAACTGCATTCGCATAATGTGCTGACTATTATGATATTAGTCGGATAATATTTCAGAAAATGTGTAGAAACGTCACACTAGAAAACTGCCGACTAATCTGCCAAATATCTAAGGGAATTTCAGACAACTTATGTCTAATAGATCAGTGCAAGTTAAACTATCTTTTTGGTTTAAAATCTGTTTAAAACAGCAAATCTGTAAATCAGTTAACATATAAAACATATATTAAAGGCATAAGATTGGGAATTTAACCTTCCAATATAAACCGTATTTTTTCGATCGATATCCCGCCGCAAAACGAGTTATTGCTCACATTTATCGTGGTGCTACCACATTATTACTGTTTAAACTAGACATAATACATGGGGAAGTAATTTACTGTCGTTGAGCTTAAACTACATTTAAATTTTAGTTTAGTTTAACTAAACTAGCGTTTAAACGTTCACTGATTTATTAGCCGTTAGTTGATTGTCTGGTAAAGTCTCAAACTTTTACTAACGTTATACATGTCGGCTAAAAATGTTTCTGGGTTTGTTCAATTATACAACTGTATTATAGATGCATTTTTAACTTAATTTGAACATACGACTGCTTCTGCATATCATATGTAAAATGAACATGCATGCATGATTTGATGGACATACAGATGGAATATTTTCATTTCCATAGTATTCGTATGCAACAGTGAAGCCATGAGAAATTAAACATCTCTGAATAGCAGATGGTGCTCCAGTAAGTTCGCGTTGCAATAAACTGTTATCATCATTCATACAGCAACTAATATCGTTGACTTAAATGCTCAAAGTATTGGTTTACATATAATGAACATTTTCGATATGTAAATGTGCACACATAAATAATATTTATTTATTAACAAAGCAATTATACATAAGTACTTATGTACATATGCAAATAATATCATCAATGATAACTATCAAGTTTTCATTCCATACTATGTAAGTAGAACTCAAATTTTAATTGCACAGGAATTCATATCCAATTAAGTTTGTTGTTTAAATTCAATCTACAACTCAACTTAAAATTTTTAATTATTCAAAATTTTTAAAAACTATTAAAAAGATTTTGTTTTTGGTGATATGAGTAATTGATTCATTTAAAAAATTAATTGACGCCAATTGTATACCTTTATACTCTATTTTATCGAAAAATTGTAAGCAAATTTTTTTTGTTTTTATTAAATTTACAAAATATTTTTAATAAATAAGATCGATGATATACTGAAGGTAATATTTATTATTTTTTCAGTTATTTATATATTTTTTTATATGTGTGTGTATTTAATTTATTATTTTTCTTCATATGTTTTTGTTCACTTTTCCCTTTTCCTGTGCAGCTAGCCATAAATAAATATGAATACATATGTATCCAGAATGTACATTGTTCGTATGTGTGAACACACTTTTGTACGAAATTGATTGTCCTTTTTGGCCAAAAGCATTCGCCTGTTGAAACAATTTTTCATTGAAATTTTTTAATTTAAAAGAATCAAACTGTTTTAATCAACTCAGACTATGATTAAAGCTGTAAGACTAAAAGGACAATAAATAGAGAAAATTACGAAATAAATTCAACCGAAATTCTATTAAGGACACAAAAAACTTTAATAACGAAAATATACAAACATTTAATATTTAATGAAACAAAACGTGGCATAATTAAATAAATCAAAACTAAATTTATTTAACAATTAAATTTAAGAGCTGTTGGCTCGAGTAAATTATTTAATAAGAACAAAGGCTAGTAGATTAAGCAAGCTGAATACTATACATTCGGGGACCTCATTTTGACTTTACTACTTTTCATTTAAGGGAACTGATCGTAGCCAAACTACATGCTTATCGTACTGGTCTCTGAGACGATTCTCTCAATATCGTCAGAGAATCATCGCGATCTATTACTAGAGTACATATTGGGGCCATTCGTAAAAACAAACATAGAACTACTTTGAATTTTAGAATCCTTGGAATATTAATCATTTCTGATTTGACGAAACGTAGCCTGATAATCACTTCGGAAATAAGAAAGAATTTTTTTTTATAAAATCGATTGCAAGGTATATACACACAGTGGATGATCGTAATTTTAATTTTAAAAAATTATTAAATCTATTTGAGATATTCTTCCAATTATTTTTTCAAAACCATTATTTTTACATATCAGCTGTTTCTTGTTTTGTTGCTGCAGGTTTAAAGACTACTATGTTTGTAATTCTCATTCCTTCTTTGAGAGGTTTTATATAAGGATACGAGCTTGAAAACTTTCCAAAAACAATGGTTGGTGAATGACTACTGAAAAATTAACCCACAGCAAATAAAATTTATTTTTCAATTTGTAAAAGAAGCTACTACACATAGTTCATTTAAGTAAATATCGCTCTTATTAGTTTAAACGCAATTTTTAAAAAATATTTACTTCGCATGAGCTTGTCACTGCCCACTTTTATAATAAATAAATTGGACTGACAGCTCAACTCAATTTATGTATATGCAAAGTTTCATAAGAATCGATTAAGTGGAAGTAGTTAAAAAAAATATTTATTATTAGTGGGCATGGCACTGCCAAATTCTTTAATCAAATCGTTGTATTGTGACGGTAGCTCTATCCGCATGCATAACTTTATAAGATTTGGTATAATAAAATCATTAGAAAACGCTGCCATAATACTTGATTATAATCCCACATATAAACAAAATTATAAAACTAAATAAGAGTTTTTATATATGTATATGAAATTATTATATGTGAGGTTAACAGACATAAACGGGTGTCGGACTTTCATGCAAATGCATGTTTTTTGTGGTGATAGATAAAGAGGTATTTACCAATTATCTATGCGAATCGTCAAATTTTAAGTAGTTTGACATCGATTTGTAGTTGCATATTTTGGTGGTAAGTGCATATTTTGGCAATAAATCCATATATTTGGAGTTATTTGGAAAATAGTAATAGGCCGATTATGGATGGCAACCGAGCATATCAGTTTGGTTGCTAGTTACTGAAAATGATACTACATATGGCAACGGGCAATTTCATTTGCTATTTAGTGCCTTTCTTGCAACCATTAGTTTCCAGTTTGCGACAAGCAACGCAACTAAAGTTCGATTGCATTAAATAATAGACCTAATTATGTTTGTATTATGCTTTTTAAAAAATATTTTCATATTATTTTAGTTTTAGTACTTTGTTCGTAGGTAAATGCATATTATTGAGCATATTTTTAATTTTTAGGTGCATTTGTTAAGCGCTTAAAGTAAATTTTTAGTTGCATGAAAGTCCGAGCCCTGCTCATAAACTATATATTTGCAAATTTTAAATAATTTTTCACTAATAATAATAAAAATCCTTTGAAATTAGTGCCAACGACGTATTTGACTGAAGTGTTCTCTCAACAAAACTTTAACATTTTTTTATTAAGAATTCAAAACCAATTCCCTACGTTTACTTCTCATCACGATTCAACTCAAAGCCCATGGTAGTGTTTATGAACACACAACCTTATTTTGTTTACTCTAACATCAGTAAAAATCATTTAAATGGAAAACTATAAGCCAAGCTAATCCTATAAAAGTCCTTTGTGTCATAGATGGAATTTTAAATACATATTTGCAATAAACTGACTGAGTGACTTACACATTCTTGCTCATTCCCAGTTTACTCAGGCATTTACATCAGAATCACAGACAATGTTTGCTTAACAGAGATACGAGGGTATTACAAAGCATTTGTTAAATGAAATTTTCAATGTTTGGATATGTGTACTTATGTTTACATACTTACAAACATATAGCGATATTTTCACCCATCAAACAAATGGGTTCGATTGCAAATTGAGAATGATTTTAAGCAAAGAGTCCTAACTGAAACGTACAAAAAATGAGTCTGTTGCCAAAAACCTGAGTATAAGAATGTGTTAGTAGAACATTTTATATTCCCACTTGACCACGAAGCTCGTTAATGATATCAATTTTGAATATATCTCGAACATTTATCGTGTAAAACTATCGAGAATGACAATCAAAAATGAATCGAAAAAAGTTTAGCTGTCGCTCAGTTTTGTTTCAAAAAACATTCGATTTCGAAGCTTCGTTAGCAATATTAAAAGTGAGCCAATATCGAACAAATTTCGATATCGCAAAAAGGCAGGAGCAAAAGCAATTTTTTAAGATTATTATCTATCTTTATTTTTTCATTTATTTATTTTATTCATCTTTTAATTCTTTAACTTACGCTTCAGTAAATCAGATTTGAACGCGGTACCTCCAGGCTACCAGACTTACACACATCCACTAGGCTATCATGGCAATTTTTTTTCTGTTCAATTATTGCACATATGTACGTAAGAGTTATTTTAATTCTTTAACTAACGATGCAGTCAGACAGATTCGAACACGGTACTTCTTGCTTAACACACTAACGCACATCCACTAGGCTATCGCCCACATTCGAAAATATATCGAGAGAAATTCGCTTTAGCGAACATTCGATTTTTTCAGAAGAAATATCGAAGAGTTTTGTTTCGAAATTTCTTCGCTTCAGCGAACATTCGTTTATATCGAATCTCAGGTCATGTTGGTTACTATTGGCTTAAAACAATAATTTCGCCGCAAAATAATATATTAAATAAAAACTTAGAGCTATCTTTTTTGAGGTAAATTACGTACTTATTCACAGCTAGTATTAAAATACCCCAAAAAAGCAGAAGTTCGGTAAAAAAAAAAACATTTGTTTGGGTTGTCCACTTTACGGATAATGCCTCATTTGTATGCAGAACAGTATGCTTATTAAATAAGTAAACTTTTTGTCCCGTGCTACACCAAGCATTAAGCCTGTTTTTAGAACCACTCAGTTCGAATTTTTGCATCTCTTTTACTTAGTTTAGCGCTTTATTGCTTCTGTAGACCGGGGAAAAACTGGACTTTTCTGTGGCAATATTGGCTGATATTAGCCATTTTATTCAATAATTTATTTCAGAAAAATTTGTACTGTTGGCACCGGCTTGGTAAAGAAATCAGGAGAACACCTTGATATCAAAAAAAAAAAATACAATTTGTCATATATTATTTTCCAAAAGCACATGAATTAGAATTAAAAATTTTATGTCAAACCTCTATCTAGCTTCAAAAAAGTACGAAGGGTTACGGCTAAAATCAAATAGTAAGGCATAATATTCCATATATTTGATATTGTGTTTGTTGGGCTCACTTCGACACAAACTCATAAAAGGGTATACGTTTTAAACATGAAATAAAGCAAAGTTAAATGTTGCAGCAAACAATATAGCCATCCTTAACTGAAGACATATTATCACTATTAGGAGAATGATAGAGTCTTGTTTGTTGCACACTTGTATTAACCCATTAAGATTATTAGATAATAAGTTAGTTGTGCTTAAGTTATTATTAAAAAGGGGTTCTTTTAGGTTAACAAAGGAGTTAGAAAAGGGCTTTTTAAGGAAATTAACAATATTAACAGATATTAAATGAATCTACGTGCCCCAACTTTTACCTAAATTTTATTTATTCACATTAGCAGAAATTTAAGACGTAATTTTTTTAAAATTTTTTAAGTAACCCTAACTATTTTCGTACAAAACCGAGAGAGGTGCTATTTTTATGATATTTTTTTCAACAACGAAAAATGGGTTTCATTATTAAAAAAGCTCAAGTTTCAAGTTCAATATCATTGTATATTTTTCAACACAGAGAGAAAACATGTGTCCCTCTTTTACTCTTTTCGTTGGTTTGATATTTTTTACACTTTCTAACTGCCTGTTCAACGATGTCGAAAATAGATGTTCATGCGCATTCTAAGCGAAAGAACACTGATTTGCGCTCATGAACAAAGTCATAAATATGTTTCTATACGAACGATAGCTCGAACGACAAGTAGAAAGAAAACGTAAGTGGTTTCATACGATATCCGATTCAACAATGTCGAAGCAATACGAACGTAATGTCAAAATCTCTCACTTACTGTGTTGCATGCGACTGGCAAGAAATTTTGCATAAAAGTCCATTAAATTCTTAGAACTCGTAATATCTCTCTTTATTATAATTTTTTTATCATTCTTATTAATTTTTTTTTTATTTATGCACACCACTCATGATTTTTTTAAACAAAATAAAGACCACTAACACATTCAAAACTTCTGTTTTCTTTATTGTGTAAGGCCCATCAAACAAGGTAGTCGCACCTGTACAACAAAACTAGAATTTGTATTAGAAAATTATAAAAATTTCCTGTACAGCTTCGAGTACCTTACAATAGGCTCTCTTGTCGTTATGTTTGGGTTGTATATTTCTTCAAACAATTTAGTAGTATTTTCAGTGTTTTAATGAAAATCATCAAATAAACTAGAAATTTACAATATGGCATTATTGTAAAATTTTAATACTTAAGAGAGAAAAATTGACATACGTAATTGCAAGGAAACGTAAGCTGTCGATATTGTTGAACCCAAATAGACTAGATTTCGAGACAGTGGCTTTCGATCGCTCAGGTTTTCTTTCGACATCGTTGAACAGGCAGTAATAAAAAGTGTAAAAACGAAAAATTTTAAACTTGTTTTTTCTTTTTGAAGCCAAAAGTTAATGTACTTTGATTTAACGGCCTCCAAGTGTGTCCGTTCTTTTGTTTGGAGCTAAACTGTCCCTTCAAAGACTCCAGATATCTTAGGGAACTAAAGAATAATGAAATACGTCAAAATAGAAATGCAAAATACGAAAAAAATAATATATTAGGAAAACTCTGAAAAAAAAATTCAAGATCATAAAAGAGCTTAAAATTTTCTTCAAAATATTGTAAAAAATTAACCATGTTTTCAAAAAGGTTCAAAATCGGAAAGAATATCTTAAAAATTTAAAGAAAAACTAAGATATCTGATGAAAAATAACGTTAAAAACGAACTTTATAGGCATAGTGCGCCATTTATAAACTATTCAAGAATATTCCAAAAAATCAGAAATGTAGTTTGTATGCTTAAACCTAAAAAGGCATAATTGGGAACGGCTGAGCCGATGGAATATCTACAGACAAAAATGTCTCAACAATTTCCTTTAAAAAAAAATCTGTACAACCCGTCCTAAAGTAATGGATTCAAGATTTAAACAATCTAAGAAATTATTATGTACGTATGTAGTTGCACAACTGTGAGTAATTGTGTTACCAGAGCAATAAGTAATTTTATTTTTCAAACTAAAAACAGCATGTTGATTAGAAATACTATAGAGTAATTTCCAGAATTTTCGACCCGGTCTGGATTTTTATCCTCTCCGATTTTAGTAAAATTTGACGTACATATTCTACTCTTGAGTGCCCATGACGAAAGAATTAACTTGATACCTCTAATCGTTTCTATTTTATAGCCGTCTAAGCTTGGGTATCTTGGCCACAATAACTTTAGAACACGTCATCGCTTATTAATAATTTGTATGTCATTCGAGAGACTTTACTCTCCTTATAATTCAGTACAACTTTTAATGTGGGATGAAAACAGATTAAAAAGTTACAGTTGTTTCTTAGTGATAAACCTATTATTTCTACGGAAAATGTGTAAGCAATAACATAAGAACCACAGTAGCCGTAGTATTTATTTTTTACACATTGACGATATATTAGTTTGCTATATGATGCAAAAAACCCAGGGAAACTAAATACCACTTTTTGGGATATATAAGGATGATTTTTTTTTCATTTGTGATGTCGTTTTCCTGGACTATAACTTTAGTAAAACTGTAGTAAAACAGTAAGTAAAATTTGATGAAGCGCTGCAAAGTTAAGCAGTTTTCAATATTATTTTTACAAAAAAATGATCGAGTTATGTATCATAAAGACACAACTGTAATTTTTGAATCTATTTTAATCCCAACTCGAAAATGTTACACAATAAAGATATGGCAGTTTGATATATCTAGTAAAAAAATGAAGAAAATTAAGATACGATTTTTCGGGATATTTGGCATTTTAAAGCCACTCGTAACAGAAAGCTATGTCCTTTTTAATTAATACTTATTAATAGGAGACTGAAACTTTTCGAACGGTATCGAAATTATGAATATAAGATGACGCGCTCTAAAGTTATTCAATTTTCAATATGACGAGCTTCTCTCAAAAATGGCCGAAATGCCCTAGTTCAGACGACTATAAAATATAAACCATAAGTGGTATCGAAATAATTATTTCGCTATGTAATGCGAACACAAAAGCAGAATATATGTGTTGAATTTCACTAAGTCGGAGAGAATAAAAATCAAAGCCTTTTTTGGATTGAACATTTTTGAAATTACTCTATAATGACTTTTATAAATTTCAAATAGGCACAGAGTCATGCTTACATAAAATTACATAATATAAATTGTTTCCGTTTCAAAAGAAAATGAAAATCAATTTGTTCCAAGAAAATCTTTTCAATGCCTGTATATTTGTTAACTTAAATGTTAAGGCTTTGTTTATGTTGTCGTTATATGCAAATATTTCTCTTTCTTCCATCCCTTTTGGTTTAGCAAAAAACACAAAAAACAAAAAAGGGAAACAAGGAACCATGAGTGAGTGCTCTTATCATAGACTGTTCATGCATAGAATCTATGGTTCGAAGCAAACATTATGTTTAGTCGAGCCTAACACATACGAGATGTCAAGAATAACATTTTCTTTTTCCTTATAAAATATAATTACATACTTGTTACTAATAAATTGTCATGACTTAAGTTTTGGACAGGAGACTTAAGCTTTTGACAAATAACTTTCGCCTCTGAGTATACTCTTCTAGGCTTCTTACTCTTTCTTGTTCATACAAAACGTCTAGTCTAGTTTTCATTTACTGTAAATGACATTAAGTTTATTGTGCTCTACTTGTTTGAATGGCTCAGTTTGTGCCATTAAAAATAATAACTGTTATTTCTTGTTTTTGTTTTTCTTTTTCTTATGTTTGTTTTTCTTGTATTATCCTTCAAAGAAAATATAGCCGGAAGCTTGCCGCTAGCAATACATAAATTTCAAGTAACTGTGCGAAGAAAGTTAAAAAGTTTTCTTTTTGTTTGGAAAACTTTATTTTATACATGCATACAGTGTAAAGCATAAATCATGGTGCTAATTTTTTTAATTCAAATACATAAAAGGACTTTTAAATTCGCTCAAGTTCGTTAATTTTTTTCTCTTCATCTACATCGTTACAACTTCTGCAATAGGGGTTGTAACTTAGACCCATTCATCTGGCATGGGTCCTAATATACCAGTATTGCGCCTAAGCAACCTATTTACAATATATACGCTCTAACACACTTTTGTTGAAAATTAGGTCGATAATAGTAGGCAACACTTTACAGATTATTATCGACCTAAAATTACACACGCATTATTTTTCAACAAAATGTTTTTACTAAAAAAGCTATTGGCTGCGTGCAGGTTTGAACCGCAACATCCTGACTGATAGGTTGACGTATCTACCATCCAGCCACTGCCGTATTATACTTTATGTTACATTTTTTCCACTTGGAGTAAATATGTTTAATTTGAGAGGTTTTTTCTTTAATAAAATAACTACAAAATCGATGTAATTTTAGACAAGGAGAAATGTTCAACACAAATTTACACAATATATGATCGTAAATTTGAAGTAATGTTTTAGAGTGTATATATCGGTAAATATATACACATACTTTGATATCCCATACCACCTTGGACATTTTGCTGCCCTAATAATAGCAGAGGCGCCACTACATTCGTCCTAAAGTCTGAACGGAACTCTTATATTAAAGTTTTCCACATAGAAATCCTCGCCAATCCCATCCTTTTCTTTAGAACTGCTGGTAAACACCATGAACGCTCCAACAGAGTTTAGTTAAAACGTCTACCAAGAGGGAATACATCATCAGCACCACTACCTACTGGAAAATGTTGTACGCCATAAAATAATAAGAGTTTTATTACTTCCTAAGAGATCTAGTTGATCCTTCCGAGCTGTCTGCCCCACTGCGGCCGGGTGGTTTTTTGTACACAAGTGCCTTATCCGCTCTAAACTAGATATTTAGGTTCCATGGTGGTTAAACCTGAATGCACAAGACTTTCAATTTTATACTTCCTGGTGAAAAGTACCCATGCAGTGTTAGTGCAGACTCCTTAACGAATGAATATATTGTGCTCAAGTGCTTAGCAGAGAGCATTGTTACGCCATCGCTTATGTGACAGCCTTGGTTATCTTACACTTAAGGCTTAGCACCAAAGATTTAATAGCCGGGGGAGTGATAGAACCGTTCCTTGAGGAGTCCTCTGTATTCAGAGACATATTCAATCCAGACACTTATGGCCCAGTTTTTCAGTAGGTTTTTTTACAAACCGGCAGATATTAATATAAAAAGCTAACCTTACCATTTCATCGACAACAGAGGCGGCTTAGATAGTGCTGAAAGTACCCTCTATGTCCAGTAAGGCCTACCCAGCTGGAAAAGTAGTCATTGATTACATATATAATGAAAGATATAACGTATTATTTTAAAAAGCGAAACAATACATTCCTTTGTAAGCGAGAAGGTAATTTGATCACACACAAAAAATACACATTCATTACCACGTACTTTACCACATCTTACGGAAAAGGAATGCGTTGTTCCTGCTCGTAACAACTGTTCGTGTTTTCCTCGTTTGTACTTACATACAAATTTGTATATTATTATACTACGAATTAAAAAAAAATGGATTATAAAATTCATTCGCTGGACACATTAAAATAATTCATAACTTTGCTAGGACATGTTCTGTGTTAAAAATAATGAATTCTCGTATGAAATATTATACATTCTCTGCATGACTCTCTCGTTTACTATTCATTACTTTTTCCCGCTGGGTAAATAATGAATTCTCAGTTCATAAGAGATTTTTGTATGCGGCTACGAAGAGTGAAGAGCGATTGCTACAAGCTTGTCTTTGATGTAGGCATGTTGCGAAGAAGGGAAAAGTTCCATAGGGATGGTCATTCTCGGATAAATGTCAATAGAGCTTTCTAATGTTTTTGCAGAAAATATGTCACACTATCACGTGTAACACTTGGAGATGAAGACAACACTACATCTATTCCAGCATAATCGGATGTATACCGAGTTTAAAAACTCCCTGTGTATTACAGAAAGCCAACACACAACTAGCTTCTAATTAATCTATAGATCAGATGGAATTGGTCATTAAAAGGACAATATTCGTTTCTGAAGAATATTGCGTCATTACAAAAGTATTTAGGGGTTATGCGTACAAAATCGAATTCGAAAAATAAATGATAGCTGCCTAAGGTCGTTTCAGACTATAATACAAGTATTAATACTTTTGAGGAAAATGAAACCCTGACACGATAAATTGTTATTGTTTTTTTTTTAATTTTCAAACAACAATTAGATCAGGGAGGCATTTTCTCCAAAAGTATTATTACTTGTATTATAGTGTGAAACGGCCTTTAGTGAATATAAATTAGACCACACAAATTTCCACAAGCATATTTTTTTGTTCGTCTCAGCGCAAACTGCATCACATTCGCTTTGTCCGCACCGCATCACAGTGCTTTAAAAACTTGTTTCGTGGAAATAATTCGATAGCTCGTGAACATAGCTAAGATGTTGCTTCCTTACTTTAAGGGGGCTCGTATGCAAAGTCCGAAACTTGGCTACCTCGGACAGTTAGCTTTTTAAACAAATCGCCAAAAAAATTTTACATATAAATAGTCCTTGAGAATGCCTACAAAAAAAATTACATGCGTGGAATATCTCTATTAGTTGCAGAGATAATTGCATTCAATTTTTTTTTTATTCTTATTTTTGGGAGTCCTTAATTGAGTTTTTTTGATGTGGGGGACTAACCTAATGCCCGATAATTTTTTAAAAATAACAGCAATATATGATAAAATTCGGAACAAAACCAAAAAAAAGCTTCATATTGTAAAATTATTTCTTATAGTTTAAGATTGTGTAAAGAAGAAAAAGAGTCATGGAAAGTCCCGAAAATGTCCGGTAATAGCGCCATTGTTTCTCTTTTTTTAAAGAGAAGTAACAAAATCATGCAGTTAATGCCTACCAGTTAATTAATTAATGTGTTACTTTCTTTGGGAAAGGCATAGTGTAGAGAGAACAGGTGGTGAAGTGGGAGAGAGATAGGAAGCTCAATTAATTCACTCTGATATTGCGGGTTTTTGTAGAGCAGTGTTGCAGCTCCTCTGGTGTCAAGTAAAGACATTAATTTATTTAAAATGGCTACACAGATTTTATTAGTTCTCTTACTTCGCCGACGGTTCTGCTACAATAGTGACGAAGGAGGGTGCTATGAAGTGCATTAGGATAGTATTGAACTAAAAACTAGTATTGAACTAAAGACCTCAGGGTTTGTAGTCAAACGAGCTAATTATGTATGTTCGTTGTTCAGTATTAACCCTTTCAAGTTCCAATTTCCCAAATTATCTTTAGAACAATCTGAAAAAATATAAGAAAAAATGTTAAAACAATGGAGCTATAGAATATTCAAACTCCTTCGTTACTTTTGGGCTACCCTGTATAAGTAAGTCAAAATAACAATTTTTATGTAGTTTGTATTATCAGTTTTTTTCTGGACCCCGACAGAAAATTTGAACGTTATCCGGACTCTATTTAAAATTATTTGTCGTCATCTCATAAACTTATAAGCATTATTATTTTGGAAATTATTCGGTCGCGATCCTTTAAGGGAGAATGGTTATGCAGTAACAAGGTAGTATTAAATTGATTCGCAAATTCAAGGGTGTCTACCGGGAAAAAGTTGGTCTTTGGTGGAATACCCAATTTGGCAACACTGAAGATTTTTTTACAACAGAAAACTTTTTATATATTTTAGATGTATGTTAATTACTTAAATGAAAGTGTTGAAGAGAAAATAGGGCATAAGATTTAACAGATTTCCATCGAGACTATTCCGAAATTGGAAATTTTTTTGGTTAAAGCTTGTAATAGTTTAAAAAATGTTTCAGGCTTTTGTTATAGTTTTTTATTAAATTGAGAACGGTAATTACGAAAACGTCCCTAGTTTTCTTAACAGATCATATTTTTAAAGCTGCAGTGACATGACATTTTTGCATAATTTATAGCATTTCTTGTAATTTGTAATTAATATTTTATTACCTATCCTCTAAACCATACAAATAATTCAAATAAAAGATACATTACATACATATATAAATCACTTTGGCACAATTGTAGCAATTTTGATATAATAAAAAGTTGAGTGGTACGATGGTGCTCAAAACTGTTTCCTAACAATTTCTTTAGTTTTCAAATAAATAAATATTGGTAAATTCGTACATATTGACCTTTTTCGTTTATTTATCATTTAAAGAATACAAGAACATTGAAACCTCTTCTTAGCTTTTTACTTTTTATTTTAGGGATATCGCTATGAAACTATAATTCTTAAAGTTATCATACGATACGTTATTGCAAAATTTTGGTACAATTTCACTATTAAACATTTTAATATCCCAACAGCGACTCAAACATGCCTAATTCCCTATTATGACTTTCATCTTATCAGGTCACGGAAAAATTTATATCTAATGAATTCATTTCCGGAATTAAATACATGAAAGCACGAAAGTAATGCAAACTTTTAACATACTTTTCATATACATGACCCTTAATAACTTTAATAATTCAGTATAGTGCATTGTGCACCAATAATTAAATTATTTTATTGCAGTTATAACAACTCATGTTATTTTGTTCATGAGGACGTTCGTGCCAAACCTTCTACTTGAAGCAAACGGAATTAAAAGGCAAAAGAAAATAAATTAGCTGGCAACAGTTTAAGGTTGACTATGTCACTATTTTTAACCGACTTCAAAAAAGAAGGAGGTTATTAATTCGTGTGTATTTTTTATGTTTGAATTATTATAACTCTGTCATTTGTGAACCAATTTTGAAAGTTCTTGTTTTGTTTGAAAGGGGTTGCTTGCAGTTTGGTCCCATAATTTTTTTTTAATCGGAGGGGGAAATCCACTCCCCCCCCCCCATGCATAAATCTGCAATTTGTCAGCCGATTTACAAAATTGTTTTTCCGTTTAAAAGGGTTAACATGCAGTTTGGTTCAATAACTTTTTTCGAAAATCAGAGCAGAAATTTTGCTTCCCCATGCATAACTCTGTCATTTGTCAACCGATTTAAAAAATTTTTTTTCTTTGAAAGGTTTTTCTTCAAGTTTGATCCCCCCTCAGGAATAACTCTTGCATTTGTCAATCGATTTTCAAAATTCAATTTTTGTTTGAAAGGTTTTGCTTGAAGTTTGGTCCCACAATTTTTTTCGGATAAATGTAGGTGGGAAATTCGCTCTCCCAACGCATAATTATGTCATTTGTAAACTGATTTCCAAATGTTTTTTTAATGGTCTTACCAAGAGCATATTCCCGGGCGGGAACTCCTGGGAAACACTAGCTAATATTCCGGGTAAATTTTTTTAGATTTTCCCCGGAAAACTGGAAATTAAAATTATGTACATATTATTTCCTAAATATATGGACTTTATTTGACATATTTGTAAAATACCGTAAATGACAGCGAAATTTATTTTGATTCATATAAGAAATTTGTATTATGTATAATCCTGTTTTTCTTTAATATCAAAAAATATTTCAATGTTTATTTAAAATATTAAAAACGATCGGTTGAATGATTATACGACTAAATTAATATCACGAATGTGCTTAAGTTCACTTTTAAAGTTACTACACTGAAAATAATCCATGCAACATTTTAGGAAAAAAAAACTTTCGTAGTACTTTTTTCGTACAACATACGAAACTTTCGTACACATTACGAAAACGAAAACAATTTTAGACAATATGTTTTGGAATTTACGAATGTAATAATTTTTCCGAGCTAAAAAATATATTTGAAATAAAAAAATGAATTAAAATTATTTTTTATAAATTGACACATTTTTCAGATGTAAATAAATAAAACTAATTTTTAGCTATAATAAAATAAGTAGAAAGTGGCTAAGTGGGTGGAGAACTTGCCTTGAAATATGACGATTGCGAGTTCCTGCCCCGGTTGAGCCACACTTTTTTCACTTTATTTTTTTATTATTTTCATACATTTCGTATATTTTATTAAAGAATTTCGTCGTGTGAAGTTACGAAATATGTTGTATGCATTTTTTCGATGTACGTATTTTATCGTCTATTTAAACACTAAATCATAATTTTTTTTTTATTGTTGTTTAATCACTATATGTATATCAGAGCAAGGTGGAATACTTTGTATAAGTATCAATGACTGCAGTGTTCTAATCGTTTCGTAGACTAAATAATTCGATCTTAAACGACTTTGAGTGATTTTCCGCAGAATTAATGAAAACATTTTTGAAAGTTTAGTGTAAATGTTAAGCTCATAGAAGCTGTAAGAACTTTAAGTTGTCACGATTTAAATTTATTATAAATCGGCGCTGTTATTGAAACCCTGAAGGAGATGTTTAAAGAGAAATAAAATGAAAAATCGATAAGAACTCTACAGGAAACTCGGCAAGAAAACTAATAAACATTACGCCAAGTTATTCATAAAATGATTTGGAGGCCTTAAAATTAAATTTTTAAATTAAATAACTAAGGTATTATTAGTCAATTAGTCTTTATTCGATCTCTTAAATATAACAACTTTAAACTGTATTTGCCTGAATTCACTTAAAAGTTTTTTAAAATTTGTTTTAGAATTGTTATTATGTTAATTTTTATTTAAAAAGAATGTTTACATTAATAAAAAGATGAAAGTTTCGCCAATTTTCATTTAATTGATCTGCTTAAATGAGAAAATCATTCCCGTTTCCCGGGAAGTGCTAAAGTCCGGGAGATACCAAACCCTAGTCATATGTGAACCGATTTTCAAAATTATTTTTTTATTTGAAAGGGTTTACTTCCAGTTTTGTTTGGTACTATGAAATATTGTGGGCGGACACCTCATTTGTAGACAAACGCACCATTTGATCTAACACAAAATCGCGTCCGTTTTCTGATTTTGAATAGCAAATTTCTGATTTTGAATAACAAAAAATTCCAACTTAGGCTGTTTAGAAAGGACCATTTAAATTTCAGGGTAAATAGTTTACCTGGCTACGGCTATTTATATAATGAAAATTTGCAATATAAAAGTTTTTTTTAATACCGATGAGCTGCTTCAACATTAGTTCAAGAAGACTCAACTAAAAGTTGAACAAAATTCAGAAAAAGCATATAGATATGTACATTAGGGTGGCCGTTAACAAATAAAGTTTGATTTTACCCAGTCTCACCCCCCAGTTTGGTGAATTTCGTCAAAAAATCATCCTGAAAAAATTTCAGGTAAATCGGTTGAGGGTAAGACGTGCCGCAAACCCGCTCAAGTTTGGAAAAAACCATAAAATTTTGTTTTCTTCCCTAATAACTTCCAAAATATTAATATCACAAAAAAGTTTTACAGGAGAAAAATGTTGCATGTGAAGTTTTCAACATTTCATATCCTAACAACTTTTCTGTAGATCTAATGCTTAACGAAAATATATATAAAACTTTCAAGCAACATTAGCTTATTTTAATGTTTCATTCGTCTTCCCAGCTCATGGCAACTAAAACACAAATTTACAAGGTTTTCAAATGGAACAACTAAACATGGTTTCTTATGTAATTTCAGCTCCTGAATCCGAATCTGTATTCAGTTTATATTTTTTGGTTCTAGTTTTCGAGATATACGCTTTTTTCAAAAATGAAGCAGTTACACAGCAAAAGTTAACATCACTGGATAACGGGCTGCCCTATTCCATCAAAACAAAAAAACCTAATTCGACAATAATATTATCGTTAAGTTACACAAATATTGTTTTTAATCTGCTCATTAGTTTTAGAGATATCGTAGAACTTATCGAAAAAAATAATTTTTTTTATCAAAATTATTATTTTTAAAACATTCATATATAATTTAAAAATATAATTGAAAATTCAGGTATATTTTTTGTTTGAAATTATATTTCAAACAAAACAAGCCATATTTCATCAAAATCGATCCATAACTTTAGATTTTATTCACAATTAAATATGCAGAAAATTAGAAGCCACAAAAATAATGTGTTAATTAATTTACAGTTACAAGAAATGTTGTCATATGCATTTAAAACAAAAAAGCAAAAGTCGAACACAATATTATCTTTAAGTCGCACTAGTACCGTTTTTTTATCTGCTCAGTAGTTTTAGAGATATCGTGAAACTTATGCAAAAAAACAAAATGTTTCAACATTTTTGGTTTGAAAAAATATGGCTTGTTTTGTTTGAAATATACTTTTCTATATATTAATGGATAAATTAAGGGATTTTTTATTCGATTTTATTTTTTTATTAATGTTTTAAAAATAAAAATGTTATTTATGTTTTTTTAAATTTATAATCGCACTATTTCCCAAAATTAATATTTTACTTATTCAGTAGAATATTAATTGTTTATAAAAATACATTAACATTGATTAATATGGGGTATTAGCTAATTCCTATGCGCATTTCACTGGGGCTAAATGCAGATGATCAGGTAAGTATATGGTAAAGTAAGAAAAAAAAAAAGATCATTGATTACTATGTTCATGTTTAAGCTTTGATATTATTTAAGCTTCTTATTTATTTAAATAAAAGTTTGCTACAATATCTTTGGCTTTTCTATGAGTTTTTGGGTAGAGGTTCCCTGATTATCTGCATTTAGCCCCAGTGAAATTCGCATAGGAACTAGCTAATACCCCATAGTAATCAATGTCAATGTGTTTTTATAAACAATTAATATTCTTTCTTTTTCTCTTCCAAAACTTTTTTGTGAAATTAATATTTTGGAAGTTATGAGGGAAGAAAGCAAAATTGTATGGTTTTTCCCAAAATTGAGCGGACTTGCGGCACGTCTTACCCCCAACCGATTTATCTGAAATTTTTTCAGGATGGTTTTTTACCAAAATTCACCAAACTGGGGGTTGAGAGTGAAAAAAATATGCAAAAAATCTTCCATTTAGCTAATGGCCACCCTAATGTACATATGTGCATAGATGCTAAAATCTAACAATATTCTGTAAGGGGAATCGCAACATTTTTATTTTTTATTATACCAAAACTTAATTTTAAACGAGAATAATTACAAATACCATGATTCGTGGTAGCGAAATAGACAACAGTCTTGCGTGGGTTACTTCGCTACTGGTAGTGGCGAGACACCCACAAAACTAAAAAGCACAAAATCTTGCAAATTGAAAATATATGGCATAATATAAACCAGAAAGAGATCAAAAATCTTTAAGTTTAGAAACTCCTATAACGATGAAAAATAAGTCTGAAAATTTATTCTATACAATGTATTTTTTTCGAAAGTAGTCGGGCGTGTCACAGATATTAAATTTTTGTGAAAGTGAAAGCAAACCCTTACTTTGTATTCCCCAAAATCGAAACACTAAAAATTTAGCATTTTCCCACTTTTAAATCTTTGTCGTTTTGTCACAACATCTTAAGTCCAGTTAAGTCAAAATCGAGTTAATGTCATATTCTGGCTCGTCTTCTTACAACCCACATCCAATCCATTTTCAAATGCTCTAATTTTGAAAAAAAGTTATCACGGCTTATTTGTAACTTTCTAGAACACCAACACAACAGATTTTACATTAAATCGTTCACAAAGAAATATAAAAAAAGAAAGTAACGTTATAAAAAATGTATATTAGAGAAAATGCATTTTATGCATACTTTTAGGATGGATGAATAAAAATTTACTTGAATAGATAGGATGGAGCCTATTTTATCTATTAAAGGCTTAAAGCCGCGTCTTAAAACATGTGAAGATTTTATAGTCAAATATTTTTATAAATTCGTACGCTGCAAAAGAAAACTAAACAATTTTATTAGATTATTTAATACAACATACAAGTAAAATTTTTCATTCAATCAACTTTACTTTGAAAATCAGCATTTTTCCTTTGTCAATTACAAATATTTGATTAATCAACCATAAAGAGGATTAAACGTACCATAAAACTAACATTAATTAAAATCAAAATTATTTGTATACAGCTTTCCCTTAGCCCATACAATCTGTTCGTTTTGTATGTATATTCACATGATAACAAATACTTATGTGTATGTAAATCCCAGCCCTGAAGAAAGCCTGGGGCCAAGTATCTCCAAGTCAGCACTTTTGTCGACAAGTTTGGTAACATTGTCAACGAATCGTCTACACTTTTTATTTTCCCTTTAATGGAATGAGAAGTTTTTGAAAGATACAAAACCATTTTGTAATGATGAGTGTTTTGTTTTTCATCCGATGGGGTTTTTTTGAATTTGGAACGATTTTCCGTCATCCCACGTCAAATGTGCTTTGTGTTGTAAACAGACCGAAACCGCTCTGTTTGACGTGGGATGACGGAAAATCATTCCAAATTTCGTATTGTCTAATTTTTTGTGTTGAAAATACATGCGCTGCATGCAAAAATAAAAATTCTCATAAGAAATCGAATTTAATTACATTATCTAGTAAAAAATTTCATAGGCGTTGACTAGAATCATTAAAATGCACTAGTAAATCTCGTGTGCCAATGTCTCAATGTGGTCCCATTAGAACTACCTAGTCAATAGGTAGTCAGTAATTCTGAAGTCACTAGTGGAATCTCAGTGACGAGCACATGCTAAATGTCTATAGCACAGAGCATTGCCTGGGGTATAAGCATTGATGCCAACTTTGTCTCTTTTTTACGATATGACAAAAAACGATATGACATAATGTATTGTCATATCGTAGGTTTTGTACGATATAACAACACAGCGATATGACAACTCCGTGTATGACTATCTTAGTGCTCTCATATCGTAAAAAACTTACGATATGACAATACATTACGCCATATCGTTTTTTGTCATATCGTAAAAAATAGCCAAAGTTGGCATCAATGGGTATAAGTAGTCAGTAGTAGTACTGGTGACAAAGTCAATAATTAATCAGTACAATTTTACTATAGATTTTTCCTGCAAGGAAGTAATACAAACAAATACATTTATACACATAAGCACACATGGAAGTTAACAAGAGAAAAAATAGAAAAATGAAGTTTGTAATTCAATCAAATTGAATCGATACACAAATAGTACATACGAAAGCCCACACATCACCACAATTACTTTCATGTCTAGTAATCATGTACATACACATACCAACTACTATATAAAATTTTACACTTGTAAGCATTGGCATAGCTAGAAAATTTTATTGAAGGGGGGGGAGGTCTCAAGCCCACATTAGTCCCTACAGCTCACTTATATTATTAAAAGTACTCTAATATTCTGAGCTTCTAGAGGCTAGAGCGATTCTGCGGGTGGCTTAGTCCCCTCCCCACACAGAAGGTCATACCTAGGCCAATGCTTGTAAGGAGCATATATACATGCATATCTCTTAAATACATACGTACATACATATACATGTATAGTAAACTTTATAAAGTGTATTTAGCTTCAACTTTGTTTCCAATTCAATACTCCTAAAGTAAATGATAGAATACTCCTAAAGTAAATGATAGATTCTGTTAGCTTTAGACTTTTATATCTAGGCGCACGGTAATGCTCCAGGCCACGTTCAGCCCACACAGATGTATATTACACGAAACCATTCGAGCTGTTGTTACCTCCCACATAACTTTGCTTCACTTAAGTTGACTTTAAACGACATATTTTTTACATATGGCTTGTCATGTGTTTGAGATATACATATAAGTCCAAATTTACATTATGCAAGTCTTATTGATCATCTTCTTATTCAGCTGTGAGAAAAACAAAGAAATGTGTATTCATTTCTCTGTCTTTCTCACAGCTGAATAAGAATCTTATTAATACGACTTGCCTAGTGTAAATTGGGACTAAGTTCGCATGTTTGTCAAAATTGTCAGTCTACAGACGATTTATAATTTTTGTTTCACTCGTACGTGTGCAATTACATCTGACATAACCTCTAAGTGTTCACAAGAGCTGAGTTTGTGCACAATTTTCATAAACTTATAAAGCGCTCTATGCTTTTAAGTGTTTTTTCCGCCAAACCCCACTTTTGTTAATTCATATGCTTTTCCAGATGAAAATAGAACACTCTCTAATTCAATCTGTAAATGTTATCTGACAATGTTTCATGTATAACTTTTGCGGAGGGAAATTTGACAAGTCAGATGTAAAACATATGTCGTATATGGCCATCATTAATCATAAAATAATGAAACTTAAAACATAAGGTCTCTCCGCACAGATAACCACATAGGTGAAGTTTTGTAAGATATACCTTAAAAACTTCCCGAGATATGACAGTGTAAAAAGTGTACATACCTATTAACTGACTCACTCATCAATATTATGGTGCACTTCCGCTATAGCCAGAGAGCTGAAATTTTATATACAGGCAGGTGTTCGCAAGCAATTAACCAGAAACATCTGAAACGGACACTTTTCATCTGGGGGACTACGGTGTCCTTTATTTGTATGGGGCAGTTCCACTATAGCTAGAAAGCTGAAATTTGCTATACAGGTAGATCTTGGTGGGAAAGTACTAAGGAATATCTGAAAATAAAAATATTTTGTCTAGGGGGAACTAGGGTGCCCCTTTTTTGGACGGGGCAGTTCCATATGGCTAGAGAGCTGAAATTTGGTATTTGGGTAGGTCTTAATGAGAAAGTAGTAAGAAAAACCTAAAAATATCCATTTTTCATCTCGGATTAGGATGCCCCTTATTTATAAGGCGCACTTCCACTATAACTAGCGAACTGCAATTGGTACACAGATAGGTCTTGTTATGAAAGTACTAAGAAAGAAAATTTTTCATGAAGACCAGAGTGCCCCTTATTTGTATGGGGTACAGCCAGTTTAGCTAGAGAGCTGAAATTTGGTACACAGGTTTTGGTGAGAAAATAATAATGCAAATCTAAAACTAACTTTCCCTTTATTTGGACCCTTATACTATAGCTACACTCATAGAAAAATGTATCATCGCATTGATTACGCCCTATCATTCGAATTCTGCAATCAATGCAATGACAAATGTCATCAATAAAACGAAAACGGACATCAATCTAGTGACAAACGTCATCATAGAACTTTGTCATAGTTTAAGTGTCATCAATGCTATGACTGGAATGACATCAATATGATGTCACTTACTATATATTATTTAAGTATAATATATGTATAAAAGTATTAAGTAAACAATGTAATAATGTTTGTAATTTGTATTTTAATACAAATGTTATTGCTTTAGCTTTTATTTTTGTGTTTAAACGCATTTTTAAAAAGTTAAAAAGCATGATATTGCATTGATGTACACTTATCATCATTACTATGACAGAGCAAATAATAAAATATCCAAGTCTTTTTATAAAGTAAGTTAATACATGCACAGAACATCATATTGATAACATTTTATCATTAAATTAAATTGATGTCAGTTAGTCATTTCCCTGATGTCAATGTGTCATTTCATTGATGATAGATTTGTTATCATTGACATTGATAAACAGCTGATGTAAAGGTAGACAGTACAGTGATGTAAAGTGTCATGGGGTCAAAAACGAAGTATAGAGATCTACATTTAGGTGCTGATGAGATTTTGATAGTAAATCCTCCTGAAAATGTTCTTCTTAGAAAAAAAAAATAAATTGTGCCAAACAATAGGTTGATCACGTAACGGGAAGGCGTGCTGGCAACATTTCTTCCCATAATTCTTTTCCATATTATAAAGGTAAAACATATTTCCACGCTAACAGGTTGCCTATAAATGAGATGGTATTGTACCTATTAAGAACTTGGCCTCCATTTTGATTTCAGTTCTTTTTACGGGCGAAATTTTCGCATGGGAGCTTAGCCTTATTTTCACATTTATTTTTTTGTGCGGATATCCTTTACAACAAGGAGTACAACTATAACTCCTTCTTTACATATAATATGTATGTTTGTGGGTTTATGTATTTCTAAGACCATGACTTAGTGAATTGCACCACTGGACTGACAGGCCAGCATCGCTACCACTCAGCCACAGCGGCAACCTATTAGAGTTGTGCTGTTCATGAACGAACTTGTTCAATTGAACAATTCAGTGGTATCAACGAGCTGCACTTGTTCAGTCTTTTTGTCCTTTTTTGTTCATTTCATTCTTTCAATTTGATTAGACAAACGCTAAATTTCTTCTAAATACATTAATATTTCACAAAATATATCCATATCTGCAAAATAAAACAATTTGCATTAATATATTTGACTTAAATTTGCTCTTTTAATCAAATTGCTTCAAATAAAATAATATCTCCCAGTATGTTTGAAAATCATTCAATACACAAATAAAGTGAACAGCTGAACGAAAAGAACGAACTTGTTCATATTTTTGTTCTGAACAAAAATGAATAGTCACTAAAAAGAACGATAATGTCCAACTTTACACCCGATGAAAATATCTCTCTCTCTCTCTCTCTCTCTTTCTTAGTATTCGGTAGAATATTCTCATTTTTTACTGGGTGACTAGAAACACATCTTGTTAAATACTCCGAAAACAGCGTTACGTAATATGTGAATCAGGGATGGGAAATGAGATTTTAAAATTGTACCAATTGTTCTCTAAAATTGTACTTTTTTGGGCTTAATTGTACCAAAACAGATTTTAAAACCAGAAATATTTTTTAGGTACAGAAAATACATCACTTTTTAGTACATATATCTATGGTAAAAGGGAAACTGTGCTTAAGTCGGATGTATCTATTGCAATTTCTAATCTAAAATAGCTCACATACTAGCTATTGAAAGGTAGAACGATATACATAGTTACCTCCACTACAACGCAAATAAATTTATAAAAATTTATTTTTTTCAAACTAATATGTATTATGATCAGTAACAGCTTGAAATTATAGAAACGTTTTGTCAGCTAACCTTATTTGACCACTTTTAAGCCAAACTTTGTTTTCCATACTTCGAAAAATTTTAATTTAATTTAGATAAAAGCGGACGAAAAGAATAAAAATGGGTATGTTCTGCATTCTATGCGGAATTAAAATGTGCGTAATTAGCAAAGCATTGTTGTTGCAAATTATTATTTAAAACAACAATGCTTTGATAATTCCAAATATTTTATCACAATAAAAGAGCTGAAATAAGTAGGTTTTCTAAAAAACTAGAAAAATTATTAATTGTACTAAATAAGCCAATGGTGTACCATTGTACTTTGAAAATCCGAATTGTACCAAAAATGGTACAATTGTACCAACTTTGCCATCCCTGATGTGAATAGACCCTTATTTACTTATCCATGTTAATACATATTTTTTCAGTCTGACCGTATATTTAAAGTAAAGACAGGGATTTAATAGAATTAAATAAAAGTTTTGAGCCAGTAAGGAAGCATGTTTAAGTTTATGTCAGAGTAGTAAATACATAATCATGCCAAATATATTATCATGGCTAATTCCCTTTCCAAAACGGAATCTTATTGAATTTTTGAGCTGTTGTTATTCTTATTTATAATATTGAAGCACATTATTTATTTCTTATCTGTATAAAATTTTGTTTTTTATTTTTTTTATTTTTCTTCAACAGCTTTTTTTTAATATATGGTAGCTTTATGTTATTTCATGACGACATATTTATATTGCCATATTTTTATTGCACTTAAATAATACTGAAAACCTGGAACTGTGCAAAATCAAAGTAAATTCAAAAACGAAATGACGACTGGCCATTTATCAGTATTTAGCTAATTATGTTTCGTTCAAATAGATTTTTTTCTTAATCCTGTACACACAAAGAAAAGATATGGTTTTTCATTGTTGCGTCAACAATATCATGTTACCCGACATAGCTTATGGTTGTGGCAAATTAGTAATTATTGTTTTAAATAATTGTAAACCTTAATTAGTTTACGACAAAAAACTTATACTTAGATTTAATCATGACATTATTAGCATTAAATTGATTGCAACATGGTTGAATTTATTGTTTAAAAAAATACTAGCTACAATCATGGTATATTTGTAAATTCAATAACAGTATGGTTCTATAACAATAAAAATATGGTTCTTGTCCATACTATTTTAAAGCAGTTTGTTTGACATGGCCCTTCGCAAGGCGAATTAATACCAGGTCGCCTCGAGAGCTCAGCTGTTCTATCCTTTGAATGCCTTTTTATTAGTTTTTTGTTTTACTTGAGAGCTAGCTGTTGGTTTGTTTTTTGTGTCACTTGAAAAAACAAAAAATAAGAAAAAATAAATTAAAAATAACAAAAACGAATAAAAGCTAGCAAATAATATTCGGCCATATTCTGAAAAAATAGATAATATTCTTTATTTCATATTCAAAATATTTTAATTTATATTTAATTTGAAAAACATATATATTTTTAGCTGATGTTAATGTTTAATCAAAATATGATTAAGAAAACCATCTTTATGGTAGCCTCAATCATGTTTTTTCTTTGCGTGCAAGATGTTTAATTATAATTGATAATTACATGTACTTGAATTTGCAACTTTTTGTTTAACAAGCTGGGCACCTACTGCTAAAGATAATTCGAGGACACTGAATTCAATGGTGTTAGTCATTTCTCGAAGTTATCGCTCGTATTCGCGATATTCGGGATTTCAAATTAATATTATAAAGTACCTTAAAAATTATATTTATGTATTTCTGCGAAAATAATCGAATTTAAATCGATTGAATAAACACAACATAACACTACACTGTGGTTTTTTCGCGATAAGTCTACTTCCTTCGCAAAAATTCTAGTATAACTAAACTTTAGAGTTTTTGAGTTTCAATCATCTAAATTCTCTTAAATTTACAATTTTTATTCGGGCAAAATCGTTTTTTGCAACAAAAAAATGCGAAAAGAAAGTCGCAAAATATCTTAATGTTGTATATACATATTTAATCAAATTAGCTAAATTAAAATTTAAAACACAATCCAAAAGTATAAAACCTTAAAAAAAATTTACCGACTTTAAAATATATTAATATTGATTTGGCGCATATGCCACAAACTAGGAACAGAGAGATACGAAATAAAGTTTTCTCCAAATATACCCAATAGAATTTTTTGTATTTTCACCACTGCTTCCGGCATATGTTTTGAAAAAATATGTAAATTTTTGTGAGCTTTCATGAATGTAGTTAAAAGTTACTATTCCTTTAATGGAAATGAAAAATTGGTGAATTCGTAAATGCAGTAAATTTGTGCAACCGGTCTGCAAACTATTGCAACAGTAATCAAAATGCTGCCGTTGTTGCAGCAATCTGCGGCAGCACTGTCAAGTGTTTGTATGAAGCAGTTTTGACGAAAAAAAGTATTAAGAAGTGTTTATTTTCGAGCGCAGAACTTTGATTATTGCACAATTACTGAATTTACGAACGCAGGCAATCTTATTCTGTGCCGTATACGCACTTGTTTTCTCAAAATTAATTTTTGTTCTGTATTTTGTACTGCCGTGTAATGAGTTTTTTGTTGTGGAGATAAAAGTTTCTTCTTTCTGATGAATATAAGCTTAAATATATTATTAAAAAAAACAGATTTACATTGAATAAAAAGTCAATATTAATGAAACTTAGCATATTACTTTGTTTCTGTTTATTTTTTTTAATTTTACAAAAAATTTATTAACATTGTTTATATTGAGCACAATTGATATCTCAGAAACAATTTCGCGAAACAGGTTTCGCATACTGAAAAGGGGTACTCAAAATATATACACCCCATACCTAACTCTTTTTTTTAAATGGTCGGTGCGCCAAACCAGTAATAAGCTGACCATATGTATGTACTAAATAGTTAAAAATAACTAAAATATTATTAAATGAGTTAACTAACTACTTATTTATTTGCAGTTAAGCTGAGCAATTTATAATATTGAATAACATTATTAAAATTTGTAGTCCTGCAACAAATTAGTGTATATCTAATGCATATTTGAGGTTGTTGTGGCTGCAGTGGTTAGCGCGTTGACTACCAAGCAAGAGATAATCAGTGTTGTTAATAGCTGGAGAAAAAAAGGGAAATCGGTCTTTTTAAAAGGCTAGAAATTTCGAAATCGCACAAAAATAAAAGCTAAAAAGCTAATAATTTTTTATTGAAAACTTAGGGCCTGTCGATGTCGTTCTCTTATTTATATTGAAAACAATAATGAAAAGTTTAAATTAGTTTTTGTTTTAAATATAAATAAGAGAACGACATCGGCTTGTCGACATCGTGGGACAGGGTTAATGTTTTCTTCATTATCTAACAAGTAAAAATAAAGACACATATGTATTGATTATTAATACATACGAAGGTACTTCAAGTAGATAAAGAAATAATTCTATGCAAAAACAACTAACTTCAATACAAAGAGCCAATCGGACAGATTACAAATATTTCGGGCGGACTAATATTAAATTTCTATGGAACTAAAAAGCAAACATACACTTTCAAATAAATATATTATTTTTAAAATCGGTCCATGTATGGGGAGTTATGCGATAATCAATATTTCGGCTGGACAAATTACGCGTCTGATTTTCTAAAAAGAATCATGGGACAAAACTGCAAGCGACCCCTTTCAAACAAAAAAAAAAGAATTTTGAAAATCTGTCCATAAATAGAGGAAAATTACGCGACCGAATAAAAAATAAAATAATTCTGGCAAAGAAAACCGACTTCAATACAAAGAGCCAAATTTTGTACGCCATTTAATATAAAAAATTTTCAAAATTGGACCATAAATGGCAGACGTATGCGATAATCAATATTTTGGGAGGGGGGCAAATAACCCCACCTATTTTCAAAAACAAATTATGCGACCAAACTGCAAGCAAATCTTTTGAAACAAAAGAATAATTTTAAAAATCGGTTCATGGAGGACTTATTCGATTATCAATATTTGTGAGAGAAGGGGGGGGGCGAGATGGCCCGTCCGAAAAAAAATATGGGACCAAACTGCAGGCAATGCCTTTCGAACAAAAAAATAATTTTGTTAATTTTTTTGGAATTACCCATTTTGTTCGAAAAAAAGTGTTTGCCTGAACAAAATGTATTTTCTAGATAGTTTGACGTTCCTCTCAAGAAGAGAACGTCAAGATACATATGAGCAAAATGAGTGAATTCAGCTTATAGGTAGACAATTTTACATACAGTGGCTCACATTTATTTTATGCAGTATATAACTTTTTATTTAAGACTTTATAACAACGAAACTAAAAGTGGTATAAAACTAATTTTGGTAAAATTTTATAGAGAAAAGTGTCCAGTTTAACAATAAATATTCATTTATTGCAAAAGTTGATATTGACATGCCTTGAGAATAAGAAAACTAGATATAAACTTTTGTAATGTGATAAAAAAAATTTATTTCAGTATCAAGTTTACGTTGTTTCAACTTGAAATAAATTTGGTTCAACATGATTCTTCGTATTATTTCAGTGTCAACTTCATTTTGCTGTAACTGTTCTGGAATATTAAATCAACATGAAATATAGTTATTTCAAAAGAAAAATATTCTTTGAAGGTTATTGTAAAATAATGTTGAATTAACATGAAAGACCTATGAAGCAAAATTTTTCTGTGTGTGTAAATTTTATTTTATTTAGCTGCTTCATATTCGAGATTTTTGGCAATAACTTAAAAAACGGAACAGAATATATCGACATCGTTTCATAAGAAAAATAACTATATTTCATATTTTTGTTCAGTGACCTTAAATATGCTGAGAAAACACCGTTTTTTTTTTGGACAAAAATTTTTTTTTGCTTATAAAGAATTATTTATTAATGGATTGCTTGCTATTTTCAGCAAAGATTTTTATGTTTTGCAGTTTTTACTAGATTAAATCAAATTACAAATTTCAAAAGCGGGATGAAAATTTTAGGCGGGATCGACCTTGAAACCGGGATAATTCGGCCAAAAGTAGGATACCCGTCCAGGTTAACCATAGCACATCATAGTGTAATTGAAAAAATATCTCTGTTAAGACATGCACACGCTATAAGTTTGTATAAAATAATTTTACTCTTTAAAAATCTGTACTTATTATTTGTACTTTTATATTGTATTGTGTTGAATTTTATTCATAGAAAAGTTCTTATATATCTTTTTCTTATTACCTGTTGTTATTATGCTTTATCACAACACAACCTGAAGGAAGAAAAACTTCATCCTTCTTAAGTTATAGTTGTTGCATAAGAAAGAATCTATTAGTAAAAAGTTCTTTGAAGAGTTGGCAGCAAAATGTTGAACACAACATCAATGTCTGTCTTCCTGTCAATTTGTATAAATGTGTAAGTATTAGGGTATCTCTCGAATAATGTTTGCTCAACTAATCGAAAAATAAAAGTCAAATGATGTTCGACTAAACAAAAGTTAACAAATCCGAGTAAAGATTTATTCATGAAATATGCCATTAAATTTGAGCTTTAGCTGATACTGTTAGAACGCTTGATGTAGCTACCGGAGAACTAAGTAAATTATACAGCAAAAACAATAGGCAGGAAGGAATAAAATTTTAAATATATATACTTATTTTGTAAAAAAAAAAAAATTGGGATTATATTCATCAAGCAATAACTATTTGCAATGAAGAAGATATCTCGATAGCAAGGAATTTACTATATTCATGGGAATAAGTATTCTCATGAAAAACTTCAAAATTTTCTGATTTTATATCGTGAGTGTTTCCTATAACAAAGTTTTTGGGAAGCGAATTCATAAACCTAAAAAAAATTTGGCATCGCCAATGTTTACTCCCGCGAATTTTTTCACAAAATAAATTCACAACAACTGCCAATAGGAATGATAAAGGGAACATGTAAGTTGTAATTTGTATTTCAGCTCGGACTCTATTGAATTACTTTTTTTATTTTAATAAAAGATCGCAAAGGTTAATAAAGAGAAAATCAATTGTCTGGTGGAAGAGATGTGCACTAGTCAAAGCGAAAGACATTTTCACTATGGGAGTTAAGGCGAACATCTTACCGCTAGCAGCTAAATTTTCCTCTTAACACGCTCAGCATACAGAAAAAATTATCATGGGTTTTTATTTTAACACACATGTGCTTGAATTTGTTTTTAAATTTTTTTATTATTTTTTTCATTATTTTTTTCTTTGGTTTTCAAATAATCCAATACAAAATTTTGATAGAAAAAAAAGGCGATTTTTTTCTTATTAAATATTTACAAATTTTAGTGTTTAATTTTACGAATCTTGTGATGGTCCCATTTCCATAAAATAAATATTTGAATTTATGAATTTAGTAATAGAATACGAATTATAGTTTTTTCTGTGCAGGTATCGGAATCCATCCTTATTCAACCTGTAATACTATGGAATCTGAAAAGAGCTTTTGATTTAGAGACAAACGCACGTAAATCTGTATTATTTTTACTCCGTTAACGATAGCAGATCCGATTCATTGCGTATGTATCTGTGCTGCAACCGGTATGGATTACTTCTCCCCTTCCCATATCGCAAAACACAGTGAAATGCTATTAATTTGTTCAAAATGTGTATATTTTCATTTCACAGGTATGTACACAAATTATTTATAAAGCACAGGCAAACAGTTCACGGTCGCAAATATTACTCCCAAATAACTCACAATAGAAACTTTTACTCCCAAAATATTCGCCATACCGATTTGTTGGGAATGGGAGTATGAGATTTCTCCCAAACAGCTTATTGCCATAACATTCGCGTTAGGGCTGATTATTTCATATTAAAATAACCGTGCGGGAAATTTGTTGACAATTGCTCTAAACGTATTCGTCCCAAGGCTGGTAAAAATAGGAGTGGTACCAAGAGTTAGGCGAACAAATATAAATAGTTTCGTTTTAAAAATTTATGTGATGTGTCTATCAAACTTCAATCAATTTAACTAGAACTCAGGTTAGTATTATAGTACCGGTATACGCAAAGAAAAATCATAGTTGAATAATATGATTCGTACAACCTAATGTCTAATTGAATTTAAATATACTATAATTTAAAATAATCATATATTATCATAGTATATAAAATAGCATGGTTCTAAATAACCATATTTTATATGTTGTTTTCTTAGTCATATTTTAATTAAAAATTGACAGCAGCTAAAAAAATATAATTTTGAAATTAGATGTAAAATAAAATTTTTTGAATCTTAAATAAAATATAACATTTTTAACTACTTTTTTTATTTAGTTTCACATACACATTCATATGTCAGGCGCGGATCCAGCTTGAGGTTTTCGGTGGGGGGGAGGTAAGTTCTAAGTAAAACATAAAATTTTTCCAAACTTCTTTTAAATAGTCTATAGAAATTTACTCGTTTTTTTGGGGGGGAAGGGGATATTCCCAATCCCCCCTTGTATCCGCGTCTGCAAATGTACATATTGTCGACAAACGTTTTATTAATTTATTTTAAGCTTTTATTGTCTGTTTATTTTTGTTTCTATTTTTAACCCCCGACCAAAAAAGTACGCACTATCGTACAGTTTAACCGGCTGCACCGATTTTGATTTAGTTTTCTTATAGGTGACTTGATCGAGAGTATTCTTTGCCATAATTGATGAAAATTGGTCCAGCCATTTCGAAGTTATCTTCTCTTTTCTAGCTGTATCCTCTTGAATCTGTGTGTCTCTGGCACCTTAACTCCCAAACGGCTACACCGATCTTAATTAATTTTTTTCGTTGTTTAAAAGGTAACGATCTAAAATCTTTTAGCCTACATTTGAAAAATACTTGTCCAGTCGTTTGGAAGTTACCATCCATTTTCTTCGACGGTTTTTGAAAATTTTAACTTAATTGTTTCAAATAAAGAACACAGAGCCAAACCAAAAGCTTCAAAATAATATATAAAACTGACAGAAAAATATTGAATCAAAGTTAACTTAGCGTCTTGACAAGCCCTAATTTTGTTCTAACATTTCTCAAACTTCATACATAAAAATATTAGAAAAATGTTAGCGCTATTTTTTCATATCGATTTTGACTTTTGTCAAGATACATTAATGACAAATTCCTTATAAAAACAGCTAGCATAAAACAAATTATTTTTCAATATAAAGTTTGACTTTTGTCATTATAAAAATATATCAGGTATAGACGTAGGGTCAAGACGCTATGCAAGGCAAATTCATACAAGGTAGTCGCAAGAGAACTCGCCGTGAAGAATTTATATTTGGGCTGTCAAAAAAGCTTATACATTAACACAGTTGACAGTTCATATATGTAAACATTTTTGTAAACAGATGAGCTCTTGTGCCCACCTGGTATGATAATTTTACCAATACAATTCTTAAGTTTTCGAAAAGCCCATATCTTCCAAATTAATAATTTGATTCAAAAAATGTATAAATTGGTTGTAGCCAAGGATGTAAGCTACAAATTCTGAAAATTTTAGACAGCCATTTTTAACACAAGTGGCTTCGGAAGCAAATTACAACAAAATCATATAGAAGTACAAACAAGTAGCAAAATTTTAAAAAAGGTATATAGCTAGAAAAACTGATGTAAAAGTCGCATACGCAGGACTCCGCAGGTATTTTACTAGTTACTAGATAATATCTCCATCAAGATTCTCGGGTATACTTTTTTTGTATCTCTACAAAGATTTAGAAAATTAAAAAAAAAATTTATGCACTTACGCTTGTAAACCTTAACTGAAATAGCAAATATATAAAGTAAAACAGTTTTAAATAGCTGATATAACACTTTATCAAAAAAAGGTAATTTGTACGAAAACGGCCATAATTAGCGATTCAATACGCCAACAAATTTGATATGAAAATCAATAGAGAATTACAACCTAATTTTTTCTCAATGTTTAAATGGCCATATTTTCCGAACCAGGTAACATACTGATAAATAAAATTGATTTTTAAATAAAGTGAATTGTCCGCGTTGAAACTGCGTCTACATTTTTGTTCAAATTCTAACTTTTTTTATTTTTCCGCCGCTAGATTGACTGTTTTCCCTCTGTGCGGCGACTTAAAAAAATTTTATATTTTTATATTAAAGGTTTGATGATTCACTGAATTACCTTGCAAATACAGTTCAAACCTTGATATAACAAACTTTGATAAAAACTCAAAATAATAATTTTTTGCTGAGCCCCATACAAATATGCACTATATAAGAATAAAACAAAATTTTAAAGTTCCTTTGTCAAAACAACGAATTCTAAATGTGTTTACAACTGCATATGCAAAGACTCTATATAGCGAAGTAGTATTCACTCAAAAGCCTCTATACAACAAAGTCAGAATAAAGCAAAATAAAATTTGAAGCAAAATGGTAAAGTCCCGTTGTCAAAAATCATAGATATAACGAATTTTTTCGTATTTCTTCAAATTTCGTTACACCAAGGTTTCACTGATATATGTATATGTATGTTCAACGAATCAGTAGATATAACAAAGTATTTTTCGATCGCCCGCTGATTCGTTATATCGAAGTATCACTGTAGTGGGATAGCATTAGAATAGTGTACCATTTGATTTTCAATGAGCAACCCAAACGCCAATAAAACTTGATTATTTTATTTTCCACACAAAAATGAATCGAATAATTTTTAAAAGTAAAAATTACTCGAATAACTCGAACGAAAAAAGTCTTATTCCATTGTTCGGCTAATTTAAAAACCTCAAATTCGATTAATTTAGTAATCGAACTATTGAAATATCCGATTAAAATGAATATCCCAGTAAGTATGAATCTGTATGTTTTGTATCTGCAATCTACCATATTGAGTTTTATTTCGAAACTCCTTAACTTACTGTTTTGAAAAAAATAAAATAAAATACAAACTTTCACAGCAGCATAAAATAAGAAATATATAGCACAACTAGTATCTACACATAAATCAATTTGTTACTCAGAAAAGCCAGCAAAAAAAAGAATGAAAAATAAATAAAGGAAAAGTATCTGTTTGTTAAAGATTGTAAATGTTGTACAATTATCAGAGAAGAATAAACAAAATGAATGTTGAATTTTTATTTTTTATCTTTACAATACTGTTGCTTCTCCAATCGACTTTAATCTTTAAAGAGTACTATAAAATTTGTTTAAATGTCACATATTACATTCTAATTATATATTTAATTTATATTTTTAACAAGCACTTTGTTTGTTTTGCTTATTTTTATATTCTTCCAAAATTGATAAGAGAAATGAGGTTAACAAACAAATTTTTAATATTTAATTTTTTTCCTTCTTATTTTTAATGAGATAACATATGTATTATGTGCTTTATATATAAGAATTTATTTTCTTGATTTATTAAACGTTTGATTATATTGGAATGAAATAAATAAAATTTTTATATTTTAAGTTGAAGCCATGTATAAGGCATGTACTAGTGTTTGGGTGGGAAGTCCCGGGAAATTTTTTGAAAAACAGGAAATTTAAAATACACATTATTTCATAAATATATGTAATTTATTTGACATATTTATAAAATGCCGTGAGTGACATAAACTTATTTATAATACTTTTGGTATTTAATATCAATAAAATTTTCATTATTTATTGAAAACTAGCTGAGCTCGGCAAACGTTGTCTTACCTCTAAATATATTGTTTTTTTGAAATACAAATATATTTTTTTTCAAAATAACTTCTGCGGATGGCCAACGTGGATTGACTCGAATCTGTAATAAAACAATCAAAATTTCACCAATTTTCATTTAATATATCGTCGCCTTTCTTCTTAAACCACGTAACCGCCAACAGCTCGTTTTTCAGAAAACGAAAAAAACTTAATAACTTTTTAAATATGTGTTTTATAAAAAAAATTTTTCTTACAAAACTTTGCTTTACGACTCTCTGAAGGGTGTAGCATCATTTTAAAAAAAATTTATTACTAACAAGTAACTGTATCCTAATTTGTCGCTTACGTGTTGTTTTTTGGCGCAAACAGCGATTCGCAAATTTTGCCGCTTACGAGGTTTTGTAAAATTAAAAAACATAAATTTCTGTGTGTAAATTAACATTTATTCTTATATTTTTCAAAGAAAATGTTTATTCTCTTAAAAAAAGTAACGAAAGATGTTATATAAAATGAATACAAAGAAACCTATTACATATTATTTATTTCACTCTTAAGCTCACTTTAAAAATTCAAAATATTGTGACGCTGAAAAAATGTAACAAAGAAACCGAAGATATAATATCAACAAAAGAACATTCCATTGGTAAAAAAAAAAGATTTCTTACGGTACTTTATACATTGAGTTAACGTGGACTTTAGCAACAAGTTTTGTATTTCAAAGTTGGCGTTCAAGTACACGTTAACTTTTAATGAAAAGGCCGATAACTAATTAAACTTAATAAACACTTAAAAAATCTTACTATTTATTATTAATAACGAGTTGTTAAAAAAATAGTCAACTATTTGCCGGCATTACTTTTTTCAAACTTATCAAATCTTTATATTTTCCTTTTTAATGCCAATGGAGCTTTTGTAAAGTGAAGGCAACGTTAAATTGAGACCGACATAATTGTTGTTATGGGGAGACAAAAGAACTTTATTTTCAAAATTCAATTATATTATATTGCGTAAAAAAATAATAGCTCAAATTCGATCAATTTCATGTTTTTCCGTACATTTTACGGTTTGTATGGAGCTACCCTAAGGAGTACACTTTGAATGCTTTGAAATAAATGTTGGTTATATCATAATAATTGAGGTCGGTCTTGGAAATTAGCATTAGCAATGGGCACGCCTTAACCCCTTAGGGTCCGAAAATGAACTTCAGCTCAAAACGGCTTTTTGTACGGCAGCCATGTTTATATATCGAGATAAAGCTTTCGCATATAAAAAAAGCTGCATTTTATTAAAATAATGGGGGTTCGATAAACATTTGTGTTGTTTAGGATATATATTTTTTGAGTTACTCGACGAGAAGTATCGTTACTGACTTTGAGATCCTGACGCCGCACCAAGAATGCTCCGATTGGCATTAAACTTTCCAGATTTTTATCTCAAAAACAAAGAATTTGGTGGGTGAGACTTAAACATTTCCAGCTTTAAATATAAAAAAAATTCTATTTTGCATGCACATGTTATTTTGTATGGCGCTTACGAGGTTTTCGAAATGGCTTTAATTTCTTTTTTTTTCATACAAAGACGTCAAGACAAGAATGCAATCGTGTGGCAAATGTTATTTTCTACCATAAAAACCAAAAAAGTCAATTTCAAAAAAATGGCGTTTACGTGGTTTAAGAAGAAACGCGACGATATGTATCTATTTAAATTAGAAAATAAATTTTTTTCTAATATCGCCAAAAGTGTATACCAAATAAATGGAAAATTTTTTGACAATTCAATAATTTACTATACTAGTATAGTACATCCCAGGATGACACAATCCTCCGTATTCTAGATGTAAATAATTTTTATAAAGGATCACAGAAAAAGTATCCAAACGTCACAGACTATGTATCAAGAATTGTGCTAAAAAATTTAAATAAGCAAATTTAATTTATTGAACTCTCCTCCATTTTAGTATTATGCCCTTCCACAGCAACACCAAAGATGATAACAAAAATTGTATTGTTATTATCTTTGCAAAGGTAAAATACACAAACACACGTACAGTTTTGCTTGTATTTTAACTTTAAGCTAATACCCGCTAAACTAACCTCGAGAACCGATATCGAAGTCGGAAGCAGAATGATCTTCTAGAGTTTACTCGTCGCTTAGTTTGTGGCAGTAAATTTTTCGATTTCGGTCTTTCGCTAACGAGTCAGTAGCGAATCTTTAGCAATAGCAAAACTGAGCCAATATCGAAGAAATATCGGTACCGCAAAAAGGCAGGGAAAAGTAATTTTTCAAGATTGTTATTTTTATTTTTAAATTTATTTTTCGAACTTGAAAAAGATCCATTAAAAATGTTTCCTTGAAAAAGAGATCTTGATTATTTAATCAGTATAACTTAAACAGTATATTATAAACATTATATTAATCAGTATATTATAAACACAAATAGTTTGCTATTTATTTAAGAGAACTTATCAGCAAATGTTATAGTAGATCTTCCTAAACTAAATGAGTTTTTGAAAAAAAAATTCTTATCGCGATTGGCATATACCCTTTTTACACTCACCCACATCTTAGAAGAATGCGTGGAAAATTATAAAAATTAAAAAAACATGTTTACATTTGCAAAATCTTTCATCTTCCATCTGTCATTATATTTATTTTCACGTGTTTGATGAAAAGTCATATTTTGCTTAATAAATTAATACTTTTAAGTTTATTAAGAAAAACAACAAATTTATTGTTCGCGATTTAACATAACAAAAGCAATAATTAATGCAATGTTTTTAGTTAATAAAATCTCGTGTTAAATAAATATTTATTTCATGTACCACTAATTTTGAATTATGTGTCTATAAATTTACATACATATGTACATACATACTTACATATCAAAATGGCTCACACCAGGGGTGGGAAATTATATTTTCATTTCAGTGTCAAATAATTTTTTAGACTACTATAATTTAAAATGGCCGTATTACAAGTGCAGAGAATTTGTGGCATTATTTTTTTTTAAGGCTGAGGTCACACGAGCATTTTAGAAACGCACGTTTCTGAATTTTTTAGCTTAATTTATGGTTTTTGAGCATTATTATATCAGTTATTGTAGATAAGAATGAGAGAGGCGAATGTAGTCCTCGAAACCAGCTTATAAGGCTCATAAATCTCAAAGTGCGTTTTGAAAACGCAAGTGTTGCCTCAGTCTTAGTTGATATAAAAGATCATACGGGGTTTTTACAGATGGATTTATTGCGGGCGCCGCAATTTTTACCTAATGTTCAATTGTGTTAAACAATTAGATATATGGAATAAGCTAATGAATTTATATACAGCAGTGATATTATTTGGAGAGTAGTCAAGTGAGTCAGTGCAATAACATGGCATTTTTTAGGTGGCATGCAATAATGTTCATGGAAATAATGTCCGTGGACATTTTTTCACATAAAAAAGGAAAAATGTATATGGGCATTATTTCGTTTTCGAAAAGAATATAATACCCGGTGTACTGGTTTCGCAGACTAAAATGTTTTTTCCTAGCTCGCCTTCGGCCGGTCTTAAGGATTTTCTCGTCTGATTATGTCGAATAGTGGCTTCGCTAAGTAAAGATTTTTTGCTATGCAACGTCAATGGTCATTTTTGCCATAGACGTTTTTTGCATGCCACCACTTTTTAATATCAAATAGTATAAAAAGTACGACCGTATCAACTTTTCCATCACTGGGTCACGCACATGTTTTTAATTTTGTTCCAAACTAATGTCATTTTGCTAGTGATGACACTAAAATTATCGAAAGATGTAATATGAAACAAAATGAGATAGGAACATCTTTGAAAGATGAAGAAAGATGCACATATTTAGCCCTATACAACTCTTATGGGAAGATGATACCATCTTGGCGAATTGATGAAAGTTGAAAGATGTAGGTAGATGTAAAAAGCCTATTACTCAGGAAAATATAATTTTTAGTAATGAAATTCCATGAATTAGTAAACATTTTGTAAAGAAACTGACCTACAAAGAAATTTTTATACGTTTATTATTTATTGAATCTTAAATTAAAAATTTAACTAACAATAAATAAGCTTTTTTTAAAGGGTTTGCCTGCCGTTTTATTTTCTTATATTTTTCGAAAATCGGTGGCGAAATTTCCTCCCCCATTTGTTTACAAAACAATTTTTTTAAGGGTTTGTTTTAGAGGTGGAAAACTATCGATAGTGTCACTATCGAAAATTTTCGATATTTTGAAAAAACATATCGATATATCGATTCTAATCAAAAGTTAGAAAAACTATCGATATATCGACGATAATATCGTAATACTATCAAAGTTTTATAGTTCTCAGGGAATTCACTAAATATATGTATGTAAAAGTGCTAATGAAAAAGGTTTTTAAGCAAAACAGAACATTATTTCGTAGCTCAATAAATAACAAAACTAAAATCCTTGTAACATTTCAATATAAGAAAAATGTGTGAGTTCAGTGATTTTTAAGTCCAATTTAACTAACTGATGATCGTTGAAAATAATGTTTAGTACAACAATAGTAGTAGATCATTTACTATCGCTAGCGGCAAAAAAATATCGATTACTTTCAAATAATAATCGATTGCAGAGTAAAAATATCGATAGTCACAAAAAAATTTTAATATCGATACCATCAATAGTGCCATCGATAGTTTTCCACCTCTAGTTTGTTTGCTACAGTTTGGTCCCATATTTTTTTTAATCTGTGGGGGAATTTGCTCCCCCGAAATATTGACTACCGCATAACTCCTCCATTAACGGGCAGATTTTCAAAATTCTTTTTTTGTTTGGAAGGGTTTGCTCCCATATATTGATTATCGCATAACTCCACCATTTTTTGAAAGAACATGAAAGTTTTGGTACTATGAAAAATAGCGAATGGTCACACCATTTGTAGATGGATACACCATTTGACCTAACGAAAAGTTGCATCCTTTTCTTAATTTGTTCAATGGGATATTTGTATTGAAGTCGATATTTTTTGCAGAATTATTTATGTTTGATCCCTCAGAACTCCGCCGTTTATGAACCGACTTGGAAAAAGTTCCTTTAATGTGTAAGGCCAAACTTTAGTTAAATCTTCACAAATTAAAGATTGTTGAAGACAATTTCGAAAAAAATTATATAATTCTTTTGCCGAACGCAGTGGTAGCTTTTTAAAATTTTTCGTTATATCTTCGACATTTACAATCGGATCATAATGTATGATATATCGAATGGTTTTGTCTGCTAGAATTTTCGAAAAACATCCTTAGCAAAATGTTAATGATGTTTTGTTATCTTTAATTTTTAATTGAGTGGTACATTAGAATGGTAGAAACGGAGATCTGGTGGTTAAATACTAGAACGTGATACTTGAGGTCCATGTACCTTAAAGCAAACGTAACTTCGAGACTAAAAGAGCGATATATCATACTTTAAGATGCGAGTGTAATTGCTGAAGATATAACGAAAAGCTTCAAATGGAGAGCCCTACGTCCGGCAAAATAAAAATTGTAAAAAATTTTCCACAAAGACATTTAATTTATTGTATAAATACCCGAGACATTATTTTTTTGCAAGATATCAATGTGTCAAAACAATGGGAATTTTTAAGTTTTAGGTAATCTTATGTAAACAAAACTCATACTTTATAGACAGACTATGTAAAAATTTTGGTTTTAAACGTTTCAAATTTGTATGAAAAATAACTCAAATGCGTTTCAAAATAAAATCTTTCCATACAAATTTCAAAACGAAAAAAAGTTTGTATTTACAAAATCTAGCCCTAAGATTTTTTTAATTTACCTGACTAAAAATTCACTCCATATTGAATGTGGTAAAAGCATTATATTTTGAATAAACTTGCAGTTACTTGAGGTCTACACGTAACATAATATGTAAGATGAGATTGTCAAATTCAATCGCGGAGAGAATTACTTGAGGTCTACACTAACATAATGTATAAGATGAGATTGTCAAATTCAATCGCAGAGAGAATTATGTTACGTGTAGACTTCAAATTAGTCTTATCTCAATGTTATAAGAATTTTTATGAGAGCATTGTTATAAGAATTCTTATAACAACAATCTTATGAGATGAACTGTCAAAAAACACATGTATATGAAAATAAAATTGTGTGCATGTGTGAGTGTTTATTAAAATAAATGAAAAGCGATGTTTTTTATAAAATTTCTGTTAAATAAATGAATAAATGTGTTTAATTGATTTATAAATTTAAATTTGTGTGAAAAATTAAAAATAAAGTAACTAATTATGCAAAAGTAGTACATGTTAGCTCGATGAGCATTTGCATAAAATGAAATCTTATCGGAAAAGTAAAATTACGTCTTCCCCTAGTATGAGATTAAGAGAAAATTCGACATTTTGTTTTTAGTATTCTGCCGACGTTATCTCAAAGTTAATGTCTCGTGAAGACGCTGTGTTATGTTACGTGTAGACTTAAAATTAAGAGGGCGTTGTTATAACACAGCGTCTTCACGATGCATTAACTTTGAGATAACATGAGAAAAAACGTCGGCAGAATACTAAAAACAAAATGTCGAATTTTCTCTTAAATGGGAGGGGGAAACTTACTCCCCCCATGCATAACTTTGTCATTTGTGAACCGATTTTCAAAATTGTTTTTTGTTTAAAAGGGGTTGACTACAGTTTTGTTTCATAGTTTTTTTTCGAAAATCAGTTTGGAAATTTGCTGCAAGCCCTCCTTGCAGATTGGTACCATAATTTTTTCCCTTTCCCCCGAAATATTGATTATGGTATAGCTCCTCCACTTATGGGCTGACTTCCAAAATTCTTTTATTGTTTGAAATGGTGTGCTTAGAGTTTGGTCGCATAATTTTTCTATGAAAATCGGTGGGGCAAGTCTTCCACGCCTCCACCCATAATATTTATTAGAGCACAATTCCTCCATTTGCATACTGATTTTCAAAATTGTTTATATGAAAGACCATCAAGTATAGTGCTCTTTGTACTGAAGTCGGTTTTTTTGCCAGAATTATTTTCATAATACCTTTAAAATTCAAAATTTTGTACACTCTAAACTCGGAATAAAAGTCCTAATGTTCATTTTGTTTAGAAAATTTTTTAAAATATTGGTTGGTATATTCGTTCTCGCATAAAAGAAAGAAAAAGTAGTAGCAAAATAGTTTGGAAAATCCAAAAGTGCACGCCTTATAATCTCATTTAGACTGTAAAATTAAATAGGCTTCTATTCCTAATTATACTGAAGCGTAAAAAAGCAAAAAGGACTCGATTAGTAAAGTCTTTCGGATCCTTACATACAGACAAACGGACGTCCAAGACAGAACTTTTTTAAAGGGTTTTTAATTAGGTTAAATAATAAAAATGACATTAAAAATGTCATGAGTGTTAAAAATAGCATTTTTTCTTAATATGTGTGTGTATATATTTTTTACAAGTGCAATATATGATAATAATAGAGCCATTTTAAGTTTGAAAAATCAGTAGTTTCGCGAGAAGTGAGAGTAGTACTCACCTCAACGCTTCGCTTATGAGGTGTTAGGGTTTAAAAAATCTGCGTTTTTAAGCCAAAAATCTCCAAATCTATAGATAAATCTACACTTCTGGCAACAGTGCGCTGATTTTAAATTGTAGAATAATTATTTGTATACTAGTAGCCAAAGTTTTTTGTTAGGATGGAAACCAAATAAAGCTCTTATCTCTTATCAGTATAGTTAACGTACATTGTTATGGATTTTCACATATATTTAGATTTTATTAGATACATTTTGAGGACCGGTAGTTTTATTGCAGTTATATTAATTCGTTATCATTTTCTTACCAAGTTGTTGCTATAGATCAAAATTCATGTATTATGTATATCTGTTTTATTTTTATGTTTAGGAGAATTGTAATACGACATCTGACTGCAGTCATAGAATCTATGGTTTTTGCTTAAAGTTAAAAGCGATAAAGTTGCATACATATTTTATTCTAAGATGTTGAATATTTATTGTTATACGCCCACCGGCTCATTTAAATATGTGTACTAGAATAGTAGTTTTAAAAAAGGAGTTTTAGAACGGATTAATCATGGCTTAAAAGGGAAATTTTGAGTTCATGTATTACCAAATAAAGTGGTTAGACACATTTTGGCAAATATTTGTAAAATATTTATAAAAATTATTTCTAAGCTATTTTTGTAAGTAACTACTTATTTTTGAACATCGAAAACAATGAAAATGTTGAATCTGAATAACTTCATTGTTAGATAGTCCATACAAAATCAGATTGATGTAAAACAATAGGCAATGAGAACCAGTTATACAAAAAGATGCATTACAAACTTATCTTTGCAAAATTATTACTTCTTGTAATCTTAATTCTTTGGATGTTTGGGGACGATATAAAAATGATTTACCGGAAGTTATACTATGCACAAATCATTGAACAAAAATTTCGACGATATGATTTATAACAAAGTCAAATACCGAACACAAACTGCTTGAAAATTTTGAGCAAGAGATTTTCCAACTTTCTAACCCAAGACCGACTGCACAATATTTCTGAGTATTCCCCCAAAGACTGAAACTACGGCACTTTCATTTCAAACTTGAAAATTTCTGAATCTTGAGTTTTTCTTGACTTCGGATGCACAGGAAGACACTAGGCAAAATATTACTGCTAAGTACTTTATTAAGAGAAATGCGTAAAGGTTCAAATGTTTCCACAGCTGTCTAGACAAAATATTTACTAATTCGTTAAATTATTTTTCTGACAATTAAATTAAGTTTTTTCCTTGTATATATTTCCATTTACGATCACAAACGTCCCACTGTGGACTGTAATCATTTTATTGCCTTATCTAATAAAATAAAATTTTTTTATTTAATTAACTTCTAAATAAAAAATAATAATTTTTGTGATAAATTCTTAACGTTTTTCTGTACTTTGTTAAATTTTACCACGATATTCGTTGTCAACAAAATTGTTGATTAAATACACACTTAAACAAGGTCTTGTTCGAAAATTCTAATGATAACGAGAATTTTAATAAACTCAAAATGTTTTTTTAGTGTGACTTTTTCTAAATTTATAATAATAACTAAGAAGAATTCAAAATGTCTATGGAACTTTAATAATGAAGTATTGGAGAGAAATTCTAATGCCAGAAGTACTATTATAATATATTAATGCTACATGTGCATAGGGTTGTCATCCGTCCTTTTTTCCCGGACACCGTCCTCTTTTTTAGGGCGTCAGGAGCGGTCTTACTTTTTACACTTTTCTCCATATATATTTTTTTATTAAACTAAATTTTCGCGATAAGTTTCTTTTAGCGTTGCAGTTTATACCGACAGCGATATTTCGGCAATACTTCCTTCGGATTTGGCAATAAACGTTGACGTCCCATTTCTACACAAAATATTTACTATTTCATTGAATTTCTTTAATGAAAATGAAATATAGCTTTTGCTGTGTAAGTCGTCATGATACCTTCTGTACCAAACCAGTACAGCTTTTGAAAGATCAGAGAGAGAGATATAAATCGAGCTAAAGCTTTACTGAAAAGTGGCGCAGTTTAATCAGAGAAGTCAAGAATTTTTCAGGCATTATTCTATGTAAATATCCAAAATCGTAGTTGAAGAGGTGAAAACCGGATTTTGCTTTATTGAAAGAAGTATTTTGTAAGTTATTGGTTTCTTTTCTTAGCTGTTTTTTACGATGTATGTTTAAGGTTTGCACGTATCGTTTTGTAACATCGTTTGCGGTTCTTCTTTGAATATTTATTTTTTTTTGTTGCAATCATTGTCGGGTTCAATCGGATTGTTAAATAAGTTGAGCAAGGTTTTGTTTATTATTTTGATTTCATTTTGGTAAGCATGCGTACAAATATAATCTGACTGAAAAAATTTTTTTCACAAAATAAGGGCAGATATATTTACAAACAAGTGTATTAAAAACGAAATTTAGTTATGCCACTATACTGAAAAAAAACGTGTGCAAAATGCTTAATAGCCGATGGACAACTCGAATATTTCGAAATTACACATTTTGTTCAAATAATATATATGAGAGGCTTAGAGAAATATCTCGGTAAGCTACAAAAGTAAAATATCGTATAAATCGACTTTCAAGTTTAAACAAAATGTGAAATTGTATGGTTTTTGGAATTTTCTAGCTTCGAGCATGCGTGCTTTTTGTTCGCAATGTCTCACTTTGGAGCTCTTGTTTTTTATATAAAACAGCGCTTCTCTTAAAGCATCAAAAGTGCTCTAAACCATGTTTCTTCGACTTATTGCCTCATCCAATTCTATCATCGTTAAACTACAGACAAAACAAATCGTGTTTTATTACAAATTTCTCTCTTCCATACAATGGGTGAGAAATGTAGAAGGAAAGCATACTTTAAATGTGTTAGTGTTTATTTGAAACAATTCGTACGACAATTCTCTAGAACATTGCTGCCCAAAAATATTTTGCAACCGTATGCTGAGAGAATTTCGAACTACAGTAACACGATAAAGTAATTGCAAAGATGTTCATTAACATTTTATCACAATAAATTTTGTTGGTCGTATAAATATATAATAATGTAGTTCATACTGAATTTGATATTTTTACTTGGTAAAATGGAGAAAAATATCTTTTTATTTCTAATAAAAAGCACTTTCTTTTCCATCATTTATTTTATGGATTCTAAACAATTGTTTGGTGAAATAGGCATATTTTCTCTAGAACCTATTTTGTTGAAAGCTGCAATGTTACTGAATATGATATTGTTTATTTTGGAGTTTGTGTTCAATAAACGTAAAATGCTGACTAACTTTGTAATTATAGGTTATAAACACTGATAGATCTCTGCCTCCTTTTTTAGCATCATGGGAAGCGCTTCAAAACATCGCATGTGGAAGATATGAATGTTTTTTACTGCTTCCAGAAACATGATATTTTTTGCTGGGTATTTTAAGTAGTGTTAAGTTTATTTGATATATTATATGTATATAATCACTCGTACTATTTATGGCGAAGTCGAATTTGTGACTACTACAAATTGTCATAGAATAAAGAAAACATATAAAAGTTTTCTTTATTTAGGACAATATGTCGTAGTCACAAATTCGACTTCGACATACATAAAAGTCACGTGCATAGATGCATATGTTTATATCAGTTTCTCTATGTTAATTCTTATGAGTGCATATTGATAAGTAATGTAGTGTTTCTGTTATTAGGTGGTATTGTTATTGGCTAAAGTATAGTAGATATGAGTGGATACAGAGAGACTAAGAGAAACACATTGTTCTCCTATGTTTTGCCCAAACAGATATTAACAGATACTGATTGTATAAACAGGCAAATTTGTCATGCAAAACGAAGTTTGTTCGCAATTGGTCGGCTATTTAAAACGAACATCAAAATAGACAACAAAAACAGCAATAACAAAGCACTACACTGTGCTGTACCTTTCAACAAGCATTAACTCTTATTGTAAGCTACCAATAAATTTGTACATGAAGTGTATGTGAATGTGTTTTATATGTATGAAACATACTCACGCACATTATCTGATGTACTAACAATTATTTTAAAATACCTGTGGTGCTACAGATATTTTAAAACAAAAAACATGTAAATTTCTTATCCATTGCAAAATACTATGTTACTCTTATTGTTTACTACGCGTAGAATGTGTGCGTGGAATAAAATCATACAATATCAGTTACACTTATTCCATCATTTATACTTATAGTAACAGGTATGTATCTGTTACATCTGTTTTAGCAATACTTTGTGGTATAGTGGTGCACGTCTTTAATACATAATACGGATGAATATATAGTAATATAATTCAAACTGTGTAATATTAGTGAGTAGTACAGGTAGTAACATACATACATACTTATATTTTAGATCTTAAAAAAAATTAATGATAAAAAAAGGACAATTCAATTTAAAATAAAACAATTTAATTTAAAAAAGGACACTTTTATTGAAAAAAAATTTTAAAGGACATTGTGTCAAAAAAAGGACTGACTGTCTTCTTAAAAAAAAGACGAATGGTCACCGTAAATATAAAGCATACATTGTCATATTTGTTATTTTTCTTCTTTCATGGTATTATTATTAAACATATTAATAGTAATTGTCTACTTTAAATAGAAGAACTCAGTACATTATTTTTAAGGACACTATTGGTTTTCAATTATGTTTATGTTCTAATTAATTAAAAACATTATTTATTAGTATCCATGCCTTTATTTGTCCTTTCTAAATATTTATAGACTTCAACAAATGTTTTGCTTTTTTACCACAAGCTAATTTAACATCATTGTCAGCTAACAACTTTGAAAAAATTTTGTACTGTCATATAATTTTACTTATAGATACAGCCTGTTTGTAAATTAGGGCCACACGTTACGTGTAATAAATCAAAAGCAAAAGAAAAAGAAAAAAGTTTCGTCTCAAACCATCCCAGAGAAAATCGATGTTTCTAATAGAAACTGTAACTGAAACGTTAATGAAGTGAAAACATGGAGTGTTTCTTTTTTTCACTCTAACACACAATCTGACCACAAACGTATACGTAATACAGTTCACAATAAAATTGCTCATACGTGCTGAAAAGCCAAAATTTTGTTTTATGAAACTCTAATTAATAGAATTGCGATTTAGGCACATTTTTTTAATTACAGTTATTCGTAATTTTCTGTATTTGATTTTTCCTTTGGAAGGCAAACTAGAGTTCATAGAGGATTGGTGAAAACATTGAACTTAAATAGAAATAATATAAATGTAAATTTCGTATATGCACATTAAATATTTATCGATCAATAAAATCAAAATTATTGCACTAGAAATTTTTGAATAATACTTTTAACTAATAAGCCACATGGTCTTCACTTAGAACATTTATACATTTGCATATACTTATGTATATGTGTTTTCAAAAATATCTGTAGCAGACTAATAAAATATTAATAATTCCAGCGCTTAAATTGTTTAGAAAAATATTTACTACATACATAGTTCTTAATGTACTTTTTGGAATTTTTATTTATTATGAAAACGACACACCACATTTAAAATCAAAACACTTAAAATTGTACAAAAATCCACGAGATATTCAGTAAATTTGTACAAATTATGAGATTAAAATAAAAAGTTTTTGTGTAATATTCCTTTACAATTTTCATTGAATATATGGTAATATATCGATCCCTAACAGCGAAAGCAATGTAAGTCTTAGAAAAGAAATTTTACAGAAGAAGGTTCTTTTTCACTTTTCTTCCAATTTGATCAGTATTTTTCAACGAAAATTTAGAAGTAGGCTATAGCAAACTTATATACAAATTTGTTTTGTCAGTTACATTAAGTTCGTTGTCTACATTTCTAACAGCTCCAGTCGCGGATCCATTTGTGAAATAGTTAATATTCCTACTCACTATTATTCACCTTAGAAAGCGGTAAAAATAAACAAACAACGATGATGAGATGGTGTAGCCATATCGAAATCAGTACGGATCTATTCTGCGAGTCTGATTAGATATGCTAATAGTGCACGATTAACCCTTAAATGCATACCGTACCATACATGGTACAACACTTAAATCGTTCCGTAGTCTGACAATTTTAATTAAAGCGGGACTTTCTTAGCTTTAAATTACAACGGACAATATTACTGTTCAAATAAATGCAGCTTTAGATCTGTAACATTTTGTTGTTGGTTGCTCTTTTTGCAAAAAAAAATCATAAGTGACTTTCGATTGTGAACAAAATAAATATCGCATTAATTATTCTCGTTGAGATAAGTATTGTTGAAAAGATTGTGCTTTATTTCAGCTAATTATGATAAATTTGTAGCAAATGTTTTTTACTAATTCGCTACACAGAAAAAAATTTATAAGAATTATGTTCAATAAAATAATGTTGTTGAAAAATAGACTAATTTCAATAACAATTGTAATTAACTTAATACAACATTTATCAATACCGCGCATTTTAAAAATTACGCAATAAAAAGCGTTTGATAAAAAAGCTATTGAAAAATTGCAAAACATTTAATAAGCATAGCCGTTAAATCAAATAAATATGTACTTAATTCAATAAATACGGTGACATGTTTTTCTAGGGTAAGTATATTAAAACAAGTTATATAGGGAAAGCTGAAGGGTGCATGCTTTACGTCCGAAGAGCTCGGGTTCGTATCCCTGCTATATCAACCTGGTTTTATATACATATATGTATATATATATATTTTTTAAGTAAATACGTTATTTATCAAAACTCTCCCCAGTTTTAATAAAAAAACTTCCATAAATTCAAAAAAAAGTTTATTAAAAAAATTATCAGTTATTCATAAAATGTTTTATTCATTCTTTATCACAGGAAATTTGAAAAAATAATTGAATACCGGGATTTTTGTTATCAAAAACGAAACTTATTTTTTTCTGTGTACACTAAGAAAGTTGTGACGATCTAAGTTTAAGAAAAAAATCTATTATATAGATTTCAAAAATCTTAAGGTATCAATCTTAAAATATGGTCAAAAAGATTTACATTCTAAAAATTAAATATAAATTCTTGATTTCAGAACGTATTCTAAAAATTAAGATAGTAATGTTAATTTTAAAATCCTATTCTTGAATTTAAAAACATGGTCGTAAATTTTAGAATAAATTCTTTATTTTCAAGAATTCTTGCTTCTTTTAGGGAAATTTCACAAGATTAAAAGCGCGTTGTGTGATATGTTGTAAGACGCTGGCCGAAGCAGACGTAAAAGTGCAAATTGAATTGTGAAATAAAATATTTGAACAAAGTTATTTAGTTAGTTTGGCTTAAGCTCGTTTTCAATTTAATCTTTCGATCAAATTATTTTTTTATTTAAGAAAGAAATTCTAAAGCATTGAACATTCAAAGAAATATTTTGGGTATACGGAAGGTCGAACTGACAGCTGTTTCGAGACTACCACAGTCTACTTTTCAGAGCCCTTCACCTACACTACCAGCGACGGTAGCAACAACACCCAATGAAAATCCTACTAATTTTAGTAAGCTCAATTAACAGACTGTCGCCACCTCGCGGCGAGTCGCACCAATTTCTTAAATTTAAAATAAAGTTTATTGAAAAAATTATCAGCTATTGATAAAATGTTTCATTCATTCTTTATCACAGGAAATTTGAAAAAAATACAGTATTTTTCGTTTATAGCGAACCCGCTGAAAACGAACTTTCGCCTAAAACGAACCATTTTCGAAAGTACGAACTTTTATTTATATAAAACCATGAAAATATTTTCACTTATAACGAACCCGCTTAAAGCGAACTTTCGGTTATAACAAACTTTTTTTTGCATGTAAATTGTTCTTTTTTTCGCTTAAAACGAACCAAGAAGTGTGTTGCCATGAACAAAAAATTATATTTTTTAATTTGGTAACGCTGTCGTATGGTCTATAATCAGGTATTTCCCCTAGGTTTAATTGTTTTTTGTTTTTGTGTGAAGGCGATGTGAATTCAGCAGTTGAAAATTACAAAGTGAGAAGATGGCCGTAGCAGCGGTTGCAAAACAAAGAAAGTGTTTTTCTTTAAAAGAGAAATTTCATATAATAAAACGCATACAAGATGGGATAAAACAAAAGCAAATATGCCAAGAAATGGGCATCAGCAAGTCAACAATAGCTACAATTTGAAAAAATAAGCACCTGGTGCTAAATAATTTTGAGCAAAACTCCACAAGTGTAAAGAAAGTTAAAAACCCTTCCTTCAAGGATTTTCTTAAAAACTAAATAAACTTATTTTTTAAAGACTACAATGTTCTAAAATTATTTAATAAATAAATAAATAGCCAAAGTGTTAAAAAAAGACATGTGCACACACAATAATGGTTTCTTGATGTCTTCACTTAAAACGAACTTCGCTTAAAACGAACAAATTTGATCAGTCCCTTGAAGTTCGCTTTAAGCGAAAAGCACTGTAATTGGATTTTTGTTATCAAAAACGAAACTTATTTTTTTCTTTGTACACTAAGAAAGTTGTGACGATCTAAATTTAAGAGAAAAAAATCTATTACATAGATTTCAAAAATCTTAAATCTTAAAATATGGTCAATAAGATATACATTCTAAAAATTAAATATAAATTCTTGATTTCAGAACGTATTCTAAAAATTAAGATACTAATCTTCTATTCTTGAATTTCGGAATAATTAAAAAATTTTGGAATAAATTCTTGATTTTCTAGAATTCGTGCGTCTTTTAGGGAAATTTCACAATATTGAAAGCTCGTTGTGTGATATGTTGTAAGACGCTGGCCGAAGTAGACGTAAAAGTGCAAAGTGAATTGTAAAATAAAATATTTAATTAAACGGCCAATAATAATGAATGACCACAACTTGGACGACCAAGTCGTTATAGCCATATCATTGAGCAGAGATTGTGGAGATTGGGAGAAATTTGTTATAAAAGGAAACTTACATACAGTGTGCGGCAAAATGGAAAGTCAGTAATTCAAGAACGCCAAAATTGGTAAGAAAGTTTTTAATTGTGGTTTACAGCTTAAACCATTTTCTCTTGCAAATTTCAGATCGAAATTTTCTTTCAAGATATGTACTCAGGAAAAGATGAAGTATTGTTTTGTAAATGGGACGCACTTAAAACGAAAATTGGTATTTTTATGAAAACGACATACATAATGACTTTTGCAAACAATTATTTTAAGCCGTCGACAAACAAAGGTTTGTATATGAGGCGTATTTTTAATGACCCTGCTTCTCTCTTGCCTATAGATGCCCCAGGGCAACATATGTATATATTCACCACACTTCTAAACGTAATTTTACCATCGCTATCCAGATTTAAAGACAACTCGGGAAAACGTAAGAAAAAGGTCACTATGGTAGATGCGCAGGCAACTTTAGGCTTTCGCGTAGCTCTCCCTTACATTTACTTATATATGCAACAAATAATGGAAAAATATATGTTAGATTTAAGCTAATATAATTTTAAGTATAGAAATATCATTGTTAAGTTTTCTTTTTCAAATACATATTTATTTATAAAAAATTGTATTTTATTTCGACATCAAATTCGTAACTCTCCAAAGGTGTGGGGGGGGGGTTAAAGATTTGTTACTGTTTAGATAATTTATACTGGAAATTTTTTAGAAAGCGTTCCGAGGGGGGCATGAAAACTCCGAAAATAGCGGTACGTAATATGTGAATAGCACCTTATGCGGAATACATTCTTAACAATTTAAGAATATAAACTTAACATTAAGATTTTTAATACGAATACCTTGTTAAGACCAATTAAATGAAGCTGTTCATTAAGAATATATTCTTAATTTTTTAAGAATGTATTTTTAATTTAAGATTTCTTATAAGAATATAATCTTTATAGTCGATCTTAAAATAAGATTTTTTAAGATTATTATCTTAAATGCGATCTTAAAAAATTAAGATTTATATTCTTAAATTAAGAATTTTCACATTTAACAGACTATTAAGACCGAAATGATTTGATTTTGGACGTAAAATCCTAAGCTTAGCACGTTTTTCCCTTATTGTAGGTGTACCGTATATAGTAACTTGCATGGTGTACCATATATGTGTGTTACACATCAAAAACTTTTTTTTATTTTTTAACCGACTTTAAAAAGATTCGGTTGATTTTCTTTTGGTTTGGTGCGAGTTTTTCATGAAAATCAGACGGGCAATTCGCCCGCATACAAAATTGGATTATCGCATAACTTCTCCACTTATTGAACAATTTTCAGAAAGGTTTTCTTTCAGTTTTCTTGCTCAGTTCTTCAGTTCTTCAGTTTCTTGAAGGAGGGGCAATTTTCCCGCCCCAAATATTGATTGTCGCATAACTCCTCCATTTATAGACCGATTTTAAAAATTATTTTGTTGATTGAACAGCTTTACTTGCAGTTTGGTCCCATTATTTATTTTTTTTTTAAATCTAGCGGGCGATTTGCCCTCCTCAAATATTGATGGTCGCATAACTCCGCCATTTATGGACCGATTTTGAATTTTTTTATTCGAAAGTGTTTTTCTGCAGTTTAGTTCCATGGTAATTTAAGTGGAAAAAAGTGGGCGCCCGAACTATTTATAATTTGTTCGATTGGATCTTGGTATTGAAGTCGCTTTTTTCCTTAAGACTGTACTTTTCCGAGGAAAATTAATGCCAAATTCATGTTTAGAATTCGTTTTCTTGTCTCCCTTCAGAGGGCTAACCCCATGCATTTAAGAGTTAATAATTTCATTATTTCTGGTATTGAACTTAAGCCGAAATAATAATTTTATATAACCAGTAAAAAAAAGAGCTTCTATGGAAGTCAATAGCCTCCTAAATTTTTGATCCGGCAGTGGTGGAAATCCGTATCGTTTCTAATGATCGTCATATAGGCTTGTCATTGCAAGAAGTTCTTTTTTTAAGCCTATTCATTGGATTCAAAGTGATGTTCATGATGTTAAGAAAACTTGATTTTTTGGATGTTCTTTATAGTAAGTACAAAGGAACTAATTACTTCCATAGTTACTTTTTATTTGTTAAAATATGACAATTCATAACATTTTGCTTTAAAGATCAAGAAATATCGTAAGTATTTCCGAAAATTTCTAACGAACCTCAATTTTGTATAAGTAAAATGCATTTTTGATAAATTATCTGGATTTTGTTAATAATCAGTTCCTGAGAAGTCGAAAATACACACTTATTGATACTTTAGAAGTAGATCATGAGTAGTTCCACAAAAATTAGTTCCAATTTTTTTCACTGAAGATGAAGTCGCCAAAATAAAAACAGTAAATTCTAGATTTAAAAGAATAGATCTGGAGGAAACTATTCCATTTAATGAAATAAATGCATCGAAAAGAAAAATAAAAATTGCAATTACAAACTAAAAAGGAAACTTTAAGGACTTTTTTTGAGATTTGCTAAAGTTTAAGTTCTTAACTTTATAATTGCGTTATTTCCCAAATATAATATTTTACTTATTCGGGTAAAATATTAATTTTTTAAGAAAAACACATTGATATTGATTACTGAGGGGTATTAGCTAGTTCCTATGCGCATTTATCCCAGTGAAATGCACATAGGAGTTAGCTAATACCCTTCAGTGATCAATATCAATGTATTTTTCTTAAAAAGTTAATATTTTACTGAATAAGTAAAATATTAATTTACTGAATGAGTAAAATATTAAGTTTGGGAATAGCGCGATTATAAATTTAAAAAATAAGCAATTAATGTTAATTTTCAACGATAGGTTAGTCAATACTAATTAAATAAGAAGTAATAAAAAGTTAATTTATTATTTATATAAATATAAGGTTAAAGCAACTCCTTTCAAAAAATTTAACCGTCTAAAAAATACGTATTGTGAATATTTTTTGTTTATATCCTTGTTTATACCATTCATCAAATCCAGATTTAATTGCAATGAAACCTTCTCATAGTTGAGGAAAACCATGTATACAGACACCTCTTTTTTGAAATTATTTAAAAATTACCGCATTTGGAAGAGTGTCTGAAATTTTTTTAGAAATACTCGAAACTAATAATGAACATATTTTGCAGACTATCCACGGATATAACCGTCGCTTTCGATAAGGAATTGATTTGAATTATTTTTAATTTGCCATTTTCTATATATGTACATATATTTCGCTATATGAACCTCTTAATCTATTGAAATATGAATAAAACTCAATTAGAAAAATATAATTAGAAAAAATAATAACGATATGTACTTATATTTACATCTTTATACGAACAGCTACAAAAACAACATATGTAGGTAAATACTTTTAATTTTATTGCGATATGCCAAATGATAAACATTTTATTAATTGCTAGATATCAAAATAATTTCTAATAGCCAGGCAAATGCATATTTTTTGTGGGGATAGGTAAAGAGGTATTGGCTAATTATCTATGCGAATAGTAAAATTTTAAGTACTTTGTCATCGATTTGTAGTTGCATATTTTTGCATATTTTGGTTGTGAGTGCATATTTTTGCATAATTTTACCACTAATGCATATTTTTAGAGTTATAAAAATTTTTTAATTTTTTAAAAACGTATTAATATGCCGATTATTGATGGCAACCGAGCTCAGTTGGGTTGTCAGTTACTGAAAATGATACCAGTTATGGCAACTGGTAACTGAGAGCTGTCAATTTCAGTTGCTATTTAAGGTGTATTTACATGGCAATACATGTATTACGATATGTCTAAAAATGAAAAAATCTTATCATGTAAACGCAAAATGTATTGTGTAGGAGAGAATACGGATACAAAATCTGACAAGCGTTCGGTAAATCTTTATTTTCTAAATTATTTTAGAAACTTATGTATTATCATCATACCAGAGGTGTAAACATGAAAAATACTTACAACAGACTTTTGTTCTCTTTTATAAGCACGAAGAGAGTTTCATAATATTTTGATTCTACAAAGTCTTTAATACTTTGTATTACCATGTAAAGATAGCTTAACGCAACTAAATTAAATAATAGACGCAATTATATTTGTTTTATGTTTTTTTCTCTAATAATAATAAAAAATTAAAAAAAATATGTACACATTATTTTAGTTTTGGTACTTTGTTTTTAGGTAAATGCATATTTTTGCGCATATTTTTAATTTTTCGGTGCATTTGTTAAGCGCTTAAAATCAATTTTTAGTGGCATGAAAATTCGAGCACTGCTAATGACTCTTTCAATCCACCTTTGACATATCATGGTCTTACGATATCATTTATTATCAGCTTTACGGCTCGATACTTACCAAAACACTGTCATGAACTTAACCCGAACCTTACACAATTTTACACAAACACACATTTATAAATTTAGAAGTTTACATTAAAAAGAAAATAAATGGCTTTTATTTCTTTATTCACATGTTACAATCCACTGTATATACATATGTATGTATGTACATACTTATGTATGTACAATGTTCATATTTAAATATTTTTCAAATGAACACTTGTGTTAAAACAATATTTTCTTTCTACGGCGTTTTTTTTTTGTTTCTGTTACAACAAAACAATTATTAAAACAACAACAGAATTAATATTTTCTGGCCTTATTTTGAAAATCTGCCAACAAAAAAACGCTAAAGACCACAAACACCAAAATCATCCGAAACCACCAAAACACAAGAAATAATAATATTAAAAGAATAATTCGATTTGGGTCTTAAGTATACAATTAATTAAAATCAAATAATACATATTTTCATTCAAATGGTTTCCTTTCAAAATGTATAAATTTCCATGAAAAATAAATATATGTAAATTTATATATGTATAAGTATTAAACATTTGATTGGAAAATATAATTTTACTTTAGCAAAAATTAATTAAAATTTAATATAGACAATGTTATAAGTTAATAGATTTTCATTTATAACTTACTTTGTATTTTTATTTTCTCAAGAATATGTTAACTTTATTCTAACAACTTTGAAATTTAAGCGTTTTGCGGTTTTTTTTTTGTATTTTTACGAACTTCGCTTTTTACTATTCACCACAATTTGTTGTTTGTTAGTAATTTTGTGTGTTTTTGTTGTCGTGTTAAAAATACCGTTACCAAAGAGCTTCTGACACAATGTTTGATTCTTTGCGACTAAATAGTACCGATGTAAACAAAACTATTTCAACCCCTCCGAACATACAAAAAGAAAAATTTTACGTTGTACGAGTATTATTTTCATTCTGTATACACACAACCACACACATGTACCCTCACACTAAACTTTATACACACCACCATCGAGCAACCCCAGCAAACATGCGAGTTTGAACACAAATTGAGGATTATTTGAAGTCGTATGTACATGTATGTGAGACGTCACACAGTGGTTCCAATTGAAAAATATGGTAATAAATCTGTATTTTTGAAACTTACGATCCGATGACAAAACAAAATATGTGACGCGCAAAATAGAAAGGGACCTAAGGGTAAAAACCGGTTTTGTTCAGGAGAGCCATTTTAAAGATTTAAATTAGGGATGTAACGATACGCCGTTTTGCCGATCCGATACCGATACCGATATTTAAAAATAAATATCGGTATCGGTAACAAAACTCAAGTGCAATTATTTTATTATACAAAATTACAGTGTAAGAGAGTATTAATATTTAAAATTGATATTAACCCAGTATAAAAAATTGGAAGTATTTTTAAGGAGCTACATTTTCTTTGCTTCCAAAAAATCTATATTAAAAATATGCAGATAACACAGTGCAATAGTCAAAAAACACACTGACTTGACAGTATAGATTCGATTGTACTACCACGGGGTAGTAAAACCTTATTCTTAGCTTGGCGAATTTGGTTTTATGGACCTCCAAAGTTGTGGAAAATCAGCGGGCCCTCAAAAAAAGGTGTCATCAACTTTTGGCCTACAGAAAATTCAAACTTGGTGATACCGCTTAACTATATATAGCAAAAATGTAGCTAAGAGTTCGCTAAACAGATTTTATTACCATTTTATGCCAAAAAATTATTTTTTCGTGCACTTTTTTTTAAATTAAGGAAAAAAAATATTTTCACTTTTTCCAGAATAACTTACTGGGACTCGTAATTTTTTATTAACAATATTTTGCAAAGTTGTAGCTACGGTAAAGCTGAACAACTTTTGTGGACATGTCAATACAATCTGAATGTATCTGGGCACCATAAACAGCCCAGAAAAACTACCTTAAAAGTTTTCGTTTTTTACGAGTTATGCTATATTTTTATTGCATTTCTTGCTTTCTTTGTTATTGTTCCACTTCTTATGTTGCTGATTTTAGTATTTACTATTTTTTATTGTTTGTTGTTGTTTTGCCAAATAATGGTAATGAAAAATTTGGAGTCCCTATAAATTATACTGAAAAAAGTGAATAAAATATTTATTTTTTTTTTTTTAAAAAGTACAGGAATATAAAATAATATGGGCACAAAATGTTAGTGAAACACAACAGAGAAGTATGCACTTGAATATACTATTTTCAAAAAAAAATTTTTTGTAGCATACAAAAATAGTGAAAAACTACAATTTTTAAGGTAAAAGGTGGTCTGTGTGAGCTATTAGTACCTAGATACGTGTAGATTGTATTGATATGTTTACAAAAGTTGTTCAGTTCTATCGTAACTATAAGTTTGCCAAATATTGTTAGTTAAAAATTACAAGTCCCTGTAAGTTATTCTGAAAAAAGTGAAAGAAACAATTTTTTCCTTAATTTTGTCAACAAAAACTTCACGAAAAAAAATTTTTCCCATGAAATAAAAAAAAAATCTGTTAAACAGACTCTTAGCTACATTATTGCCATATATAGTTAAGCAGTATTATAAAGTTTGAATTAGCTGTTGGCCAAATACTGATGACCCCGTTTTTTGAGGCCCCACTGGTTTTCAGAAACTTTGGAGGTCCATAAAAAAATTCGCCAAGCTGAGTAAAGGGTTTTACTACCCCATTGTAGGAAAATCGAACCTGTACTGTCCAGTTCTTGTGTTTTTCCAAAAGTCTTTATTTGTCGCATAGTGTAATTAGTAGAAAAGCAAGAAAAAAATTTAATTCCTTTATAATTTAAAAAAAATACTCGCCATACTCGCATAAAAAAATTGTGAGAAAGGGTAATTTTCTATCCTTTTTTCTTGAGGAAAAATCATTATACAACACCGAAAAAGAAATTTGTCCGAGCACCGCTTCCAATTCGGTGATTGGTAATCGAAAAACAGAACTTCTTGCAATGGCAAGGATATGTAAAACTAATTAGAAATGATCCAAATTTGCAATACTTCCGGATCGCGAATTCTAAATTTTCATGACATTTTTTTTTTGCTGGAATATGATTTAAAAAACAACGAATTGAATTTCAATTCATAGTAAAATTAACAAAAAAAATAATTTTTTTACAAAATAATAGTATAAAATATTATTAATTTTTAAAATTGATATTATTAAGATTTAAAAAATAACGAAATGAGTTTAGTTCATGGTAAAATTAACCAAAAAATAAATAATTTGTCAGAAAAAAACTTTTAAAAGTATCGTCGTATCGACAGTAAAATATCGCCGATACCGATGTATCGGAAAATCTGAAGTATCGCCGATATATCGGTATCGGTATCGGTATTCGTTACATCCCTAATTTAAATACGTGTACCTCTTGTTTTGTGTAGTTGGTTTTTACTGTTTTCTACCTATCACGCTGTTTCCATGAGTTTGATATCAATTTCGCTCGCGTTTTTTCGAATCCAGGTTTATTTTCTGAAATTATTAATTGTGAATTATAATAAATACTCATTTATAATTCTTTTAAATCGTGAATATTACTCTGTTAGTACGAAAATTTTTTCACATAACCATATTATGTTAATCGCGAAAATAATTTAAAACTAATAACATTCTTACTGACTGTTTTAGGATGAAATGGTGAACGAATTCGAAGAAGTAGATTTACTTTATCACTTCCCTGATGACGAGGATGATGACGATCACTTCTCAGAATTATCGGATAGTGACTCTGAAGATGATACCGATAATATGTACCTTGATAAATCTGATCTTGATTTACGCGAAGAAAAGGTAGTTGCTCGACTGTATGGTTCAAAAATACCTCCGTGTTGTTCAAATCAATGCAATGAAGTGATCCCTAAGAAGATGGCTGGGGAGTTCGTACGTCTTTCATGAATTTAGATAAGGAATCCCAAGATTTAATTATTCTCGCACATCTGGCAGCTCACCGTGACGATGCAATGCTCAGCTCAAAAGTTGGTGATCGATCGCGAGCTATGAAGAAACGGTACAATCAGATATATTATATTCGAAGTTTGCCGATATGCCGTGATATGTACTTCTACCTGTATACAATGGGAATTAAACGCTACAAAAATCTAATCGAACATTACGACAAAAATGGTGTTTATCCACGCGAACATGGCATGATGAATAAAACCAATCGTACAGATGCTCTAACTACTTTGGAAAAAAAATTGTTTCATTTATCTGCCGTTTTGCTGAAACTGTTACTATCACTTTACCTGGACGTCAACCAAATCATCGTGATTATCGTTTATTGAAAATTCCAACTACTGAAAGTAAGACTTCTGTTTACACTAGATACACCAACAGCGTGGAACCGGGTGGTTAAATCGTAAAACTTCGCACTTTCCAAACGCTGTGGAAGAAATATTGTCCCTACATCGTCACTATGAAGCCGGCATACGATTTGTGCGAATTGTGTCGAAATCTTGCTAAAGATGCTGTTAATACAGTAAACGTTACTGAAGTTTAAAAAGAAGCAGCATTGAAGGTGTATTCTGATCATTTGCAATCTCCCAGCACTCAGCGAGAGTACAATAGCGACTTGAGAACATTAGTCAAGCCTGATCCAAAAGCCATGTATCCAGGTATTCCAGAGGTGGATTATCTAGTAATATCTATAGATTATGCTCAAAATGTTAGCTTTCCGTCGGGTCCACAGCAAATAGGAACTGCATACTTTAAATCAGGTCGCAAAACAGCAATTTTCGGAATTACAAACGAACGTCAAAATGTTCAACACATCTTCTGTATTGACGAAACCGATTCCATTGGAAAAGGTCCGAGTTCAGTAATATCAATGCTTGATTACTACCTACGAGAAGTGCATTCAACTAAAAAATTAGTGATATTCGCTGATAACTGTGTTTCACAAAATAAAAACAATGCGATTATACGATATTTACAACACCTTGTCGATACTTCCAGAAGTGAGTCAGTTGAATTGAACTTTTTGTTAAGCGGACATACAAAGTTTTCACCTTTGTATAAATGAAAATAAATAAATTTTACCGTTAGGTCCCTTTCTATTTGCGCTTAGAATCGTCGACTTCAATTTCATAAAACGCGCATATCTCTGGGAGGGAACACTTTTGAGGCATGGAATCGGTCTCATTCGATGCTCAGATGTTGTCCACATCAAAAAAAAGTGAAAATTGATCGTTTTTACCCTTAGGTCCCTTTCTCTATGCGCTGTCACATATGTAAAAATCTAGAGGAAATTTGGACCACCCTGTTGAAACATACGCTGAGCTCAATGAAAATACATAACTACTATATATAATTTTATATTTGTATTCCTTACTATCCCGCCTGTTCTGTAAATCGAGTGGATTTGAAAACGCTCGATTTAGAGAAACTAAATCCACTAATACCAAACTTTTTTCAGATTTTTTTGAAGTTTCATATATTTTAGAGCTTGAAATATCATATCTGAAATAAGTTTACTATATTCGATTGAAAATTCATCAATGCGGGTTTATTTTTGGAAAACGAGAAATTTATTCGGATTCGGTTTACAGAACAGGGTCGTATGTATTAAAAAACATAGCAATACTCTTATTTTTAAAAAATTTTAATGATATATATTTTTTAAAATTTGTATTAAAAAAAACATGTAAAGAATATGAAAATAAAGAATATGAAAATATCATAATACTAATACGTATACAAAAATTTTTGAGAAAAACGTTGAGCAATTAAGCTCTATTTTTGGCAAAATTAAGCCATTTTTCACTGTCATTTCAAAGGGTTAACTTTGCTTATTTTCACGACTACATGAATTGAGATAACTACAAAATTTGATCTTCATATTACCAAGGATTGTGTTAAAGCTCATAAGAAATTTTATTTTTGAAATTTTGGCTTTGCTATTACCAGAGATATTTACGAAATATGTAACAAAGTCGAAGCCAAAAACCAAAATTTTAAAGTCCAAAGCCAAAAACATATCTTTATAAATATTAAAGATATCCTAATGAAATACAATGTGTTATCTTTATCTATTGATAAACTTTATAACAAGTTTAAAATCATTAAAATCGGATAATATTAGTCAACTTTGAAACCCTGTAGTTCACCCAGTGTTTAAACAGGGTGGTCAAAATTTCAACATTCTTAAGGCTTAGGTCCTCTTCTATGATTTTCGCACATGTCGTTTTGCAATCGGACAGCAAGTTTCAAAGGTACACATATACTACCCTTTTTTCTTAATTGGGACGACTGTACGTCGTGAGAAAAGGGCCCTTATATAGCCAGAGGTGAAATTTGAGTTTTTGATCCTATTGAATAAAGGACAAAATTCTGAAGAGAACGCCAACAAAATCGTTCAAAATTGTTTAAAATGGGCGAAGTTGTGGAATTTTGAATTTTATAACTCAAAAATTATTTCTTGAGATGCATAATTGAGGTTAACGTTTGGCGTATGTAGAAGTTTTAAATAGGTAAAGGTGTGCGAAATTTGATTTTTCCGCTAGGCATAAGCGGCTAAAATTTTAAATTATATCACTTCTTAATTGCCAAAATGACGGGGTTAATATATACGACGCAAAGTTTTATTACAATATTTTAAATTTTATTGACTTCGCATTGTGTTGGAAGATTAAGATCCACTGCTTTTCAATATTTTTTAAGGTTTAAATTTTCTAATACATTTTTTTTATAATTAAAATGTGCTAAACACAAAAAAATATTTCAAAAATTCACATTTCGGCCACTGTACAAAAACGGTACATTTATACAGTAGCATTAAGCAATTTTTGCATGTAATGCGAACCCCTTCGGCTATTTACATCTACAGTGCATTGCAGCTATCAACAAACCAAATAAACATCAACACACTTAAATAGCAAATTAATTTTCAGAGGCCAGTGATGTATAGGAGGCAACAGAATTCAAAGTATTGTAATAAAACTTTACGTATAGATTAACTCCCGCATTCGGCACCTTTTTTATCGTTAAGCCGTATTAAAGATCGAGAAAAACATTTTTTCTATCTTTCATCCGAATTTACAAAGAAAAAATTTGAAAACGGACAATTTAAAATTTTCTTATTATTCTCGTTTTCACTTTTGAGCAAACAAACTCGTACCCTTCTCTATTGATAACAGTCTTGTGAAACCAAAACGAAACGAAAACATCAAAAAATTTTTAAATCGGCCGTTATTGTCATGTGCATCCTATACAAGGGTAATGTAGGTTTATGGGCAGCACTATTTTTCATAACAGCTGAGTACTGTAGGCTATAACTCAGCGGATGGCAAAAATTGGAGAGAACAATAAAAACAAATAACAGGTTAGGTAAACAAAAACAAAACCATCGGATTGAAGATATTGAAAATGGACTATTTTTTTTTTTTGTGGCGTTACCGAGCCTTTTTGGCAAGCAAGAAATAAAATGTCGATCCTTTTTCGTTTGGATGTCTGATAGGACAAGTGGTTCAACTAGTGAATTGGTCGTAATTTTATAAAGAAAAATACTAAAAATTTTGATGGATGTAAAGTGCTTTATTAAAAAAAAAAGGTTTTGTTAATATAGAAACTAAAAACAGTGCCGTAAATAGAGTTTATGGGCAAAAAAAAAAGTATGCATTTTAAAAGTTTAAAGCTTCATAAAAGAAAAAAACATAGAAAAACTAAAGATAAATCTAGTGAAATAAAGAATATTTCAATTTTAAAATAAATCTATATAAAAGAAACTTTCTATATAAAAGAGAAAAAAAACGTTGAACAAACAATTAACGAATATTTTAAACAAAACCATAAAAAAAGGTGAGGAAGTAACTAAGGCAAAAGTTAAACAAGAATAAAACCACACAAAAGTCGTGTATAAATTAAAATTTACAATAAAAAGCAATAAAATTTTGTAAAAAAAAAAGCGCGACACACCTCTGTCCTATCCATCGAGGGAACGTCACAAATGAAGCCGTCATCCACTTCCAACATCTTCAGGTATCGTGCCAATTGACCCTGGACTGAACCTTACGGACATAATAGACGTACTGAAAAAAATAACATACATATATATTATTCTTAAATTTTTTTTTGAGAGTTTAGGGAAAAACACCCATATCGTCTTTTGATTACCTGTGTGTCACAATATGGTGAACTTCTATGCTATATACTACGTAGCGCAGGAATAGTCGAACGGGCCCTTTGGCCCCGGTATATTTAGGTGTTTTCCTTAAAAGTAAAAGTAAAAAAAAAGTCATTAAGAAGAGTATATATCGTGAAAACAGTTTTTTTTTGTTAAAACTTAACCGAAAGAAACCCAAGAAACGTTGGACACGCTACGGACAGACAGCCGATCCGTAAAACAGCCAATCCAGTAGGAGAATAGAAGAGTCCCTCGTTCCTGAAGAGCTATATATATAGACAAAAAAATAAAATAAAGTAAAAACATTGAGATAAGGAAAATTGCTAAATATTAAGTTTTATAAATCGTTTAAATTTTTCTGACCATTTTGATTTTGATATACATATATATTTTTTATACATATTTATAGCAGCCGCCATCTTATGCAGTGTTTCAAATTGAAATTAAATTTACTTTTTATTAAATTAATTAAATAACCAATTTATTTGCTGTTATTGATCTTTTTATTTAAATTTCACACTGGCCTTACATGCTAATAAATTTTAATCAAAATTTGCTTTTAAAATTTTCAAAATGAATTGTAATTATTAGTTATATGCTCATATAAAAAACTTAAAACTACTTATTAATTTTTTTATTCAATAAATTCAGCATTATGTACGCTCGGTTCAAATAAATTGTTTTGAAAGCGTTTCATTAAGATGAACAGGTGCTAAAGATTTTGTTAAAGCGCGGTAAGTAAGGGAAGAAAAAGATGGCACATAGCCGAAACCGGTCTGTTTACAAACCAAATTTGACGTGGGATGACGGAAAATCGTTCCAAATTCAAAGAAGAACAAGGTCTTATCAAGTTACGCAGCATAAGGGACATTGTTATATACGACCGGTGTAATAGAGAAATTTTATGATCTCTAAGGGGAGGGTTCATACCCTTGCACAACATCCGCCAGGAAGATTTGGCTGTGTGTAATTATATAAGCAGGGAGGTAATGATATCTTGCTTCGGGTTCCCAATTTTACATTTTACCTCAGACAATCTTAAATTTTTCTGGTTTCAGAATTAAAGAGGCTGGCAAGAACCACCCAATACGGCGAGCCTAGCCGGAGCATCCGCCAGCATGCCAGCACGGCCGATCATCGGGCAACACTTCATCCGGTGTCCATGCCCAAATGTAGCTGCTACATTTTCACGTTTGTGCTTGTGAATTCAGAGGCTAGAACACAATTGTATTTTCTTAAGTTCAACTGAACTAGATGTAGCATGTGATTTAGCAACCGATTTCATAAAATCACTTGTGAAAACGATTCGTAATCATAGGTCGGAAAAAATTATCCAAACACTCTCATCCTATAACAAGTGGTAGCAAAAGGAGGTAGTGGCGAATGTTGAAAAAGACGTGAGTACATATGTCGTAAAGTGTAATATTTCCTCTTCATCCTCATTCGATTTAGCTTGGACCCGGGTGAGTATTGTAGAAAGCGGCACAGAGCAAGTTCGATACGACTGGATCTAGATAAAACGAATTGACTGCCTCCAATGAGACCACCATGTAATTATATTAAGATATTAATTTCAAGTTAACTCGTATATATGATTAGAGTAGTAGAGTGCCATTCCGGATGCCACCAGTGCAAAGCAAAGACTCTGCTTAAAAATAAAAGTTTTACTTGCATTTGTAACAACAAAAAATAAATAAACTTTCAGCTATTACTCAGTTATTACACAACGTCTTCACGAGACATAATTTTGTTCTAATATTTGTCAAACTTCGAACATAAAACATCAGAAAAATGTTAGTGGTATTTTTTTATATCGACTTTGACTTTTGTCAAGACAAATCAATGGCTCATGAAGACGCTATCTTAAAGTTAAATGTCGGAATAATATTTGCGTAATTTATATTATTCTACACCGATTAGGTCCCTATAAGATAGTTCAGTGACAAGTCACAAGATGCATACAAAGTATCAATTAACTCTGTCCTAGACAATGCCCATGTAAATGTGACTGCTCAATTTCATAGGAAGTGTTAGAACTCGGACCGGTCACATGATATGTTTTGGCTTATTTCCACTCCCCCTATAATTAATATCAAGATAAAGGCTATAAATTTACAAAAACAGTTTCTTAAGAATATAAACCACTGTAACAGAAGCAAGTATAGTGAGTCAATTTGGTTAATTGGCCATTATTTTTATTGCACATTTGCAATTTTTAGACATTATGGTTTTTAACCAACAAAAACGCAAGAACTTTTCACGTAACCTCTCTTAACACACATATTTTTTTTTAATCGTATATATTAAAACCGAGATATTTCGCTATTTCGATGTAAAATACACAACTTTTGGATTTTTCCACGATAATACATGAGAGATACCGAATCTAAAGTTTGGATTAACACCAATAAAAAATGTTTATTTCACTTCATTTCATCGTTGTATTCTAAATGTTGGACATTGTGTTTGTTGGGATACAATTTTTTATACGAGTAGTGTTGCCACAAAAATTGCAATAGTTCTTACCGAAAATTTTCTTAAAATATCAAAATAAAATCTACATTTCTTCTTTTATAAACCAATCTTTTTAAGTAGAAGACTAATAATATCTAATTAATATCTTTACTCTGCCAATTACAGAACAAACTCCTTTGTGTTTTAGTGCCAATGTGAATACTTATGAGCGCGCTGTAAAATGGCTTCAGAAAATACGAAAAAATTTTGCATAATTTTCAACATTTTGAAAGATTTTGGAGATTTTTTTAATAACATACCCAACAAAAACTACTGATTCACCCGAAGCAGCTTTATAAGGGAGTGTTGGTTGTTGTTGTGCCTCGTACTTCGTGCAATAATCATGCCAAAAGGTATGATTTTTGTTCGCAATATCCAACTTGGGAGATCTCTTTTTAACATAAAATTGCGCATCTTTCAAAACATTGAAAATGCGCTAAAATCATGTATCGTCGTGTTATTGCGCCATTTAATTATATCGCTTTTAAACTTCTATGCTGCTCGGCTAACCAAAAAAAGATCAAATCGCATGCATTAAAATGAATCTCTCTCTTCCGTGGAATAACTGAGATTAAATTATCATGTGTTTAAAAATAAATTGGGAGAGCTCTGCCTATTTTTGTGCATCCTTAGAAGTGCTGGAAAGCAGAATATCTGGAAAACATACAGTTTTTCTACCGCTTCTGAATAATTTGTGTTTTTGCTAGGTAGTGCCATATCTGATGAATTTACATATATCATGATGAACCTCAGACTCAGTTCATAAAACCAAACATTATTTTTGTACCGATTTTTTTTTTAAATATTCAGTTTGGCATTCAACATGATATAAGTTCATCAGGGGCTGCAACTACGTACATATATATGATGTATTATTGTATATACAGAATTATTTCATTCCATTATTCCATTCCATAAGAGGCTCTTAATATATTTTAAACGAAGTCTGCATTACCCTGCGGAAAATTTGGTGAAAAATGATCCAAAAGTACTCGTCCTATGACTTGAGAAAATGAGACTGGTACCAAAAATAAGGAGTAGTGAATAGTGAAAATGGTCACATATTAACCATTTTCAGTCAAAACGGCACTAAACAAACTCGATGCACCAGGATCTAAGGCCTATTTTTGTACATCCTTAGAAGTGCTGGAAAACAGAATATCTGGAAAGCATGCAGTTTTTCTACTGCTTCTGGAAAATATGTATTTTTGCTACGTAGTGCCATATCTGATGAATTTACATATATCATGATGAACCTCAAACTCAGTTCATAAAACCAAACATTATTTTTGTGCCGACTTCTTTTAATATTCAGTTTGGCATTCAACATGATATAAGTTCATCAGGAGCTGAAACTAGCTACATATACCGCTTAAAAATGAAATACAGTTTCTACTTGGATTTGTAACAATAAAAAAATTAATTAATCGATAATTACAGCTGAATTTTGGAATAATATTTATATATAATCTATATTATTCTACACCGATTAGGACTCCATAAGATAGTTCAGACACAAGTTACAAGGTGCATACAAAGTATCAATTAACCCCAACCTAGGCCATCCCCATGTAAAAGTGGTTGGTCCGCTTCATAGGAAGTGTTAGAACTCGGACTGGTCCCTACCACCTGGGGACCGGTCACGTGACTTCTTTTGTGTCAGTTCCATTTACCGTAGGGTATGTACGTACATATGTACATAACTTATTAAATCATATGATTTTTTTTTCTTTTAACATATATATTTGTGACATTAATTAACAAACATAATTTTTATCATAAATTGTAAGAGATCACCAAACCAACCAACCATTATTAAAAAAATCTACTTATTTTGTTACAATCGAACCAAAGTGGCAACGCAGTATTCGAGTGTTATGGTTCTATCTTCAAACTGTTGACGACATTTATACCGACAACGATGTTGATAATAATGATGTTGTTATTTTACTACTGATAATGAAGTTGATAACAACCCCAAAAGACTGAGTATTAGAGTATTCAAAACCGAAAACCGGCTAACAGTTCTTTTTTATAATCCCGAATGTGTATGTACGTACGAGTACATATTCATTAAGGCGGGTCGAAAAAAAGTTGCTCCACTCATCCCCCAGAATGAAAGATATGTTAATGACATTTCAAAAAAAAAAATTAATTTATTGCCACGCCAGAAAATACAGCACTTTTAGTTTTTACTTATAGCGCCGCCATTTGAAGTCCGATCTCATCATATCGCATGTCGTTATTTATGGCTTGACTGTGGTTCATCTTTTTCCTCGGCTGGTTTTTTAATACGGCATAAAATTTTGGGCGCCACTTAGCCATTTCAGATCCTTCCCTCCTAACATTAAATTTTTTGAACATGACAAGAAAGTCCTTCTAAAGCTTTGTGTATCTGACTTTTAATATACTTAGGGCCTTAATTTGTAAAACGCAACGTTTAGCGTTGACTAATTTTGTGTGTGTTTTGTTTTTGCAAATTACATTTTTTCCATACAAAATTTATCAACGCTTGGCCCTGCGTTTTACAAAATAAGGTCTTACTTTTATCTCACGATTTAAAATTACGCATCGTTTTTCTTTTTCACATACAAATTACTTTAGACTGGGTAGATCCCAATACAAAACAGAAAAATTTGCACCAGGCACCCCCTAGAATAGAAGGTATATCAAAGTCTTTTCTTAAGTTGTAAAAACATTTTGACACGCCCCAAAATACAGCACTTTTAATATTTTATATATTGTGCCGCCATTAAAAGTCCGACCACATTATATCGCATATCGTTTTTTATGGCTTAGGAATAGCTTACTTTTCGTATCAGGTGACTTTTGAATCCGACATCAACTTCTGGGCGCCACTAATGCCATTTATCCTTCCCTTCTAATGTCCAATTTTTTGCGCTTGGCAAAAAAGCCCTTCTAAAAATGTAATTGTCGTGCAAAAAATTGGACATTAGGGAAGGATCTGAAATGACATGTGACACCCGAAATTTGATGTCAGATTCAAAGGTCACCAAAGCCAAAAATTAAGCTATATTAAAGCCATGATCAACGATATGCGATATGATGAGATCGGACTTTAAATGGCGATGTAATATATAAATAAATTAAGTAAAGTGCGACTTTGGCTCGCACACGAGGGGTTCCATACGAATACACATTGCCCTTTTCATTTTGGCATTGTTTTTGTTTTGCTTTTTCGCTTAATTTTATTTTTTTCGTTGTTTTGGCGATTTTTTCGTTTTGGGGTTTTTTTTAATTTTTTTCCTTTTTGATGATATTTTTAGTTTTAGAGATTTATTTTAGTTTTTTTTAGTTTTAGCGCTTCTTTCGGTTTTGAAAGGTTTTTCGGCGATTTTTTAGTATTAGTGTTTGTTTTTTGGTTTTTGAAATTTTTTCGTTTTTGCGATTGTTTGTTTTCGTGCTTTTTTCGTTTTGGGTTTTTGCGATTGTGTGTTTTGGCGCTTTTTTTCGTTTTGGTGATTTTTCTACATTTTTGGCGATTTTTTTTTTTCATTTTTGACAATAAATTTAGTTTTGCCGATTTTTTAGGCTTTAGTGTTTTTTTCGGTTTTTGGTTTTTTGGCAATGTTTTTAGTTTTAGTGATGTTTTGCGTTTTAGCAATCTTTGTTAATTTTTGTGCTTATTTCCTTTAAGCGCTTTTTCCATTTTGGCGATTTTTCGTTTTCGCATTTTCAAGAGTTTGCCTCTTACGGTTTCCAAGATACAGCAAATTGTGTAAATTACATAGTCAAAATTACATTGACTGATAGAACACCCTTTGATTTTTATTGTTTTAAATGTCAGCATTAATTGATGTAGTTTATTCTACAGACTACACCAATTAACACTAAGTTTCAAAATTTAAAGTGTCTATGTATAAGTGTCTGTATATTACATTAGTATTTCAACATTTTTCGTTGCTCGATTTAGAACACCCTATAATTTTTAAGTTTCATATATTTGTTGTTGTAGCGGCTAAAGTTTTACATTCTCTGTGGAAACTTCAGGTCCATAGCTCTTACGGTTCTCGAGAAAACAGCTTGTGACAGACAGACAGACAGACAGACAGACGGACGTAGCGAAAATAATAGGGTTTCTTTACACATTTGGTGTACGGAACCCTAAAAATTAAAAGTGTTGTATTTGGGGCGTGACAAAGAAGTTTGGTTACAGTTCTAGAAACTTCATTGATATACTTTCATTTATGGTGCAAATTTTGTTGTTTTTTATTGGGATTCGGCCAGTCTAAAGTAATTAGTACGTGGAAAAGAAAAAACGTAACTTTGGGGCGTGGTATAAAAGTTAGTATATTAAAAGCTAGACATACTAACTTTGATATCGACTTTCTTTCCATGTGCAAAAAATTCGACTTCGGAGAGGGATCCCAGATGGCATAAGTGGCGCCCAGAATTAGATGTCGTACTAAAAAGCAAAAATGAAGCTCTATTCAAGCCATGAACAAAAAAATTAGTTTCTGTTTTAGAAGCTGTCTTTCATAGAAACATATCTTTTATTCTAGGGTGTGACCGGCACAACTTTTATATTTTGTATGGAAGTTGACCCGCTTCAATATACATACATCAATTTGTTTATATTAGGCTAAAGTTTGTATTTATTAAGAACTAGATGAGCGTGCCCGCTTTGTGCGCTTAAAGTTCGCTTTATGACTATAAAGGTGGGTCCACATCTAAAAATATTTGCGCCGAACGTGTTCGCCGAAAATATTTGCGGTACAAATTTCAGCTTGTAGATGTGGACGAGCTTTTAAATATTTATCACACAAATATTTATTCACGAAAATTTTTACTTCCACCCGCTCAAGCAAATGATAAAGCAATACAATTAGCACTATTTCTACAAATGCGCCCACACCAGAACAGCATGCGGTGCAAATTTTTGCGTTGTTCGTCAGAAACCAACAAGCCATGGTTCGTGTACTTTGAATGTGACGAAAATTCTTGTGTCGTTTCTGTGCGCAGCACACGTCCACACTAATCAAAATGCGCCGCAATTATTTGCGGCGAACGCGTTAGGTGTAAATATTTTCAGATGTGGACCCACCTTAAGGTGTCCGTAGAATCTAACGAATCTACCGAATGCCCGAAATAGTCGCTTCCTGTAAATTTTATCAGTCTTCTGAATAATAATCCAAGCTTTTGCCATCAAAATACCTACCGGGTAGGTAAAGCTGCTCTGACTTTCAACGATTAATGACACCACTTTGATCGTTTTCTAAAATAATGCCAATATCTATTTGCTTAGACGTTTCAAAGTAAGAAGCGGAAGCTACTCTGTCAGGTAAGGAACGAGAACAACACGGTTTGTCAAAATCAGTTATTTCTCTTTATTTTCTTTCTTCTTTTTTCTTATTTTGTATAGTTGCAACCATACCTCCTATCACCATTTTTCTTGTTGTTCTTTGATTGAGTAAAAAAATGTATCTCTTCCTTTAGAAGACGACTGCCTTTTGAAGAAGTGCAATTTGAGATAAGTTTTCATTTGCAACTGCAAACATCAAACAATCTGTGAGACCCAGTTATAAATTCATTAATCTTTTCTTGATAATGATTGTTTATTTGATGGCCGTGATAAGGTTTCATTAAGCTTCTATATTTGTTATGGTAGGAACGTCTAAGTTGCAGTAGTCTCTTAAGACTGACAGTTGGTACCGATGATTTTTGCCAAATTTCTAAAACTTCCTGCGCCAATCTTTCGGATACATCACGAACGCTCGGCTCTCTTGCTGTTTTATCAGGCTTTAATTAATATTTAATGTATAGGTTTTGACTTGAGATATTTTACTGTAATAAAGAGAAATAACATGTGCTAAATAAAATATTACAATAATTACTTAAACCGTGAATAGGAAATTGAAAGTACTACTTACGTGAGTCTTCTTTCGATATATCAGCCGTAAAATTCAAAGGATCTCACAAGTGAAATAGTACGCGTGTGAGTTGACTGATAGTGTTCGAATAACGTTTGAAGAGAGTTGTGAAATCACCTCCTCCTCCCTCTCAACACGCACGTTTCAAGATTAGCATTTTCTATCTTACCCTGCGCTTACACATGTAAGTACTTGCAAGCAAGTTCTGTGTACGTATTATCAACGAAAAAGCAATTTGTATTCGTTTCTCTGTCTTTCTCATAGCTGAACCAAAAGTGTGTTAGTAGAAAAGTTTGAGTGTATTGAGTTTTTCGAACTTGCACTTGGATGTGTAAAGGCCAGGTTATACTAACAGAACAACACTCAGAATGTAATTAGCGTTGATAAAATATTTGTGATTTTTGACTGAGTTCAAGAATTTTGCCCAACTCAATGTTGTTGGTGTCACCTCAAAATATATCATGTGTCAAATGAAATGTTCTGTGTATATTTTGGAGTTAAAAGTGCAACTTTCTACAGGTATTCTATAGCGATTTGCAAAATGAAAATTTGCACAATCGCCACGTGAAAACCTTTATAGTTTCTTCAGTGAAAGTAAATGATAAAACAGAACTAAGTCTGCAACTTCAGGCAAAAACGCTGCCAAATAAACAGGCCCAAAACTAAATCGACGGCAGTAGCTTCAAAATGCTCTCATATTATTGTTTATTTTCTTTTGTTCTTATATTTCGTATGAAAAATGTATGAAATTTTATTAAAACACGGCAACATTGTTGAGAGAATGAGTGGCTAAAACTGAGAAACAACGTTCACAAAATAAAATAGATTCTATCCCATGACTGCTTTTTACGGCGTATGATTAATGATAATTTGTATGGAAAAACTCGTCTAGCCCCAGTTCTGTTTCATCATTACCGAATATATTTTTAAAAAATCAGTCAGCCTAATATTTTCAATAAAATTCTTCGAATAATCCAACAACCGGGTTTTTTATATGTCTATTTATCGAATACTCTATGGGGTTCATAATACCGAATGAAATGTTATTAAATCACAAAAAATGCAATGGAACCACAACCAAACTTGAGTGTCATTCAGTACTACCACAAAAATGAAATAAAAAACACTCTAACAGTTGTCAAAAAAAAACTTAACTCTTTGAATATGTTATTCAAAAATATACAATAACAGTATGCTTGAGGTTCGATAAAAAAATGTTTTGTATGCTCAAAATATTTGTATGATTCATACACAACGTTAGAATTGCGTGCGTGTGCTAAAATAAAAAAGGGAGGAACATTTTCTTGAAATGTAATCCATCCCCTTTTTAAATAAAGCATACAATATAATCAATCATTATTACCTGTACAAAGTATCTCTATATTTTTGGTTTATGTATTTGATTAATCAATCAAATAAATCAAAGCGAAAATATGGGTTTGTTCATAGAATAAGTTGGTGCGCATCACTGCAGCATACTTAAACCATAAAGGGGTCTGTACACGGTCAAAATGCTTGATGTCAAAATCGCGTACGTGTGTTTTTGTGTGAAATTTTTATGCTTGATGGCCTACCAAGCATTCATTTTTAGTTTTTTGTGCTGTTCGTTTCTTTTGTAAAAAATTAAAATTAGAAAGTTCTTTTTTTGGGAATTATTGGATTACATTAATTTTAATTTTTAACGTGCCTTTTCCCAAATTAATATTTTACTTTTTAAGTAAAATATTAAATTTTTTATTAAAATACATTGAAATTGATTATGGAGGGGTGTTAGCTAGTTCCTATGGCCATTTCCTTGGGGCTAATGCAAATCGTCAGGGAACCTTTACCAAAAAATCTCATGGAAAAACTAATCATCAGAATAAGAAGTTTACAAACAAGTTGAAACATGAAAAAAAAATGTCGCTAAATTAGCTGAACCCACACCAAGTGAGACAGAACTGTTTTTTGTGACTTATACGACAACTGAACATTAGTTCTTATGAGACAACACACACCAAATTTGTTTGGTGTGCGTTATAATCATACGAGTGTGTTTGACTTAAAAGACAAACCCGTTTTATTTTATTTGGTGTGTTTTCAGGCTAAAGAAAATTTATTCAGGCTTGATGGGTTAACACTATACAAGCAAAAAATCAAATTTTTTTGTTTTCCATCAAGCTTTGTCGGTGTCCCACATACTAACAAATCTTGACTCATACTATTAACATGCTTGTCAAGTATTTTGACCGTGTTCAGACCCCTTAACGTTCTAAATAATATAAGTTGTCATCACTAGTTTTTCCATTGATGCCAAATTTGGCTCTTTTTTACGATATAACAAAAAATGATATGACATACTGTATTGTCATATCGTAAGCTTTTTGCGATATGACAACACTAAGATAGACATACACGATGTTGTCATATCGCAGCGTTGTCATATCGTAAAAAACTTACGATATGACAATACATTATGACATATCGTTTTTTGTTATATCGTAAAAAAGAGCCAAAGTTGGCATCAATGAGTTTTTCACGCAAATAATTAGCAATGTAGCCGCATACTAACTTTTGACTGGATTGGATTTTTGCCACACATTTTTTTTAGTAGGTGGGACAGTGGCCTTTAATTTTCGACATAGAACGTAAAAATCGACTAATAAGAAAAAAGTTGTGGAGGTCTTAAAATAAATTTTCATTTTTAGTTGAATTTTAGTATAAAGCCTAGTACGCAGTTCCGCCTGAATGTATGTGTAAAAAGAAACTGAAATTCAGGTTTGAAAAATTTGCAGGAAACTTTCCGTTTGGTAGTACGCAGCTGAAAAGAAAAATCAATACAATTTTTGTTTAATACAGGGATGGCATATCTATTACGGGAGACTTTTTTCCCGTCAACAAAAACAAATACTAATGTTCAGACAATTGTTTGCCCCAGGCATTTTTGATATTTAGTTTTTTTTGCATTTCAAATAATTTTTCATATTTTGTACTTTGTAACTTATAAAAATAAGTGAATTTGCGTGAATAAAAATAAATTTGCCTACAGAACTATTATTCCGTTTAGAAATAAATGCAAAATTTCAAACCTGAAATTCAGGCGGAACTGCGTAATAGGCTTAAAAGTGAAATGTTAGAACATGTTAAAAAAGGGTTTTTATCTTATTTTTTTAGTTACCATTAAAACTATACTTATTACCAGGGCTCGGACTTTTGCAACTAAAATACAACTAAAAATTGATTTTAAGCGCTTAACAAATGTACCTAAAAATGAAAAATAGGCGCAAAAATATGCATTTACCTACGAACAAAGTACCAAAATTAAAATAATAGGAAAATATATTTAAAATTTTTTATTATTATTAGAGAAAAAAACATAAAACAAGCATAACTTGGTCTATTATTTAATGCAACCAAACTTAAGTTGCGTTGCCAGTCGGCAACTAAAAATGAATAGTTGCCAGAAAGGCACTAAGTAGCAATTGACATTGACAGCTCTCAGTTCTCAGTTGCCATCAGTAGTATTATTTTCAGCAACCGGCAACCCAACTGAGGGTCAGTTGCCATCCATGTTCGGCCTATTAATATTTTTTTCAAATATTGAGAAATATGCATTAAAAACTTTTTATTACTCCAAAAATATGCACTTATTGCCAAAATATGCGAAAATATGCACTTACCACCAAAATATGCAACTAAAAATCGATGCCAAGCTACTTAAAATTTGATGATTCGCATAGAAATTAGTCAATATCTCTTTATCTATCACCACAAAAAACATGCATTTGCATGAAAGTCCGAGCACTGCTTAATACATATTTTCTAATTTAAATCTGATCAGAAAGTGACAAACTTTTGCCATAGTAAGCTTTTTGCTCCTAATATTCATAAGGACCAAAGGTTGGCTATTTTGAAACAGCCCGAGTGAAAATATAATTTAGGTAAATACACAGAAAAAAGTTTGAACATAAATAGTATGAAAAAAGTTCATAATCTATTGTTCATATATTTTAGTAATTTATAAATAAAATACAGGAAGTTTTTCATTCCCAGTATGAATTTAGCTTTCAATAAATAAATTTATGAAATCAAAGTTGCTTTAAAAAAAAATTTCAACTTTTTTGTCAACAAATTCTAAAATGCTTTTCTATTTATATAAAGTAAAAATACAATTAATTCCAAATAGTCTGTTTGGCAGAAAGGAAATAATTGTACCTAGTACAACAGACTATACAAGTTCAATACTGAATTTTTAAAAATAATTTTTAAAGAATTTATGAATTAATTTATGTAAAAGTTCCTAGCTGGAATGAAAATAATTTGGAAAAAAATTATCATGTTAAATTCATAGCATTTATGAAAAAATTCCTTGGATATAAGTACTATTTCTGTGTATCTTTTTATTTCTATATTAATTTTTATTGTAAATTTATAAAACAAGTAAATATTAATTAATTAACATAAATTTCTGAATCAATAACAAATTCAAAGAAATTTATTATTCAGGCCTAAGATCGTTCAATTTAATTTACAATTAAATCATTTTTATTGAGAAATTATTTTTCAAAGCATGTAATACATAATTGGAAAAGAATAAAGACCAATTTATTGACTTTTGTATGGGTCGAACTGAATATCGATGTTTTCGGGATCAACCACAATCCCACTGCCAGAGTTCTTTATACTCTGCGGTAACCCTTAGCCCATCAATCAAGCAGTAAATATCCAGCATAGAACCAATTTTTGCATTAAGCTCTTTTTTACTTGCTTAAGCTTTTTTGGTGGCTTAGAAATTTACTATACTTGGCTCTTGTCTTAATCAACCACATTTGTCCTTTTTTTCTCACCCAAGTTTGAGAAACATTGCTTCTCTAAGTCTTAGGGTTTATATATGTTTGTTTTTATCCATATTACACGGAAACTATCAAACGTATTATGTACTATGTGCCTCTAGTGCTAATAATTGAAATTATGTGTATTTTACACCAAGTTCATACGGTAATATGAACCACATGGTTCGCTCTCTGAATCGCGATTGCGAACCTCGGTGTATATATATATATGTATATATATATATATATATATATATATATATATATATATATATATATATATATATATATATATATATATATATATATATATATATATATATATATATATATATATATATATATATATATATATATATATATATATATATATATATATATATATATATATATATATATATATATATATATATATATATATATATATATATATATATATATATATATATATATATATATATATATATATATATATATATATATATATATATATATATATATATATATATATATATATATATATATATATATATATATATATATATATATATATATATATATATATATATATATATATATATGTACATATGTATGTAAATTTATGCTATTTTTATTTGCTCAATGTCATTATTTTGTTGTTTCACACATTAATTTTTTGATTTTTCTTTGTTTACATTTTTTCACAGCTAGTTCAGATAAACTAGCGATAATTTTGATTCAATCATGATTGGGGCGCGAACCGTGAATGAGAGAGCGAACCTCGAATATTGCTGTCCGTATGAACATGGTATTAGTCGAACTATGTATGTATGTATATGGGTTTTATCCAAAGAAAGTTATTATTCAGGCTTAAGTTCGTTCAATTTAATTTACAATTAAATCATTTTTATTGAGAAATTCTTTTTTGAAGCATGTAATAATTAAAAAAGAACAAAGACCGATTTCTATAGATAACAAATTGTTATCTACTTATATAAAGATGATTATAGCTTAGTGTACTGAAAAACTACTATTCGCACAAAAACATAAATATGAAAATAAGGCCAAATTCATATCCAAAAATTTCGGCTGTTAAAAGTATTATCAAGAACTTTGTCCTCATTTTGATCTCAGATCCCCTAAGAACTTAGGGGATCTGACTTCTTTTTTCTAAGTTTTTGTTTGGTATAATTCTTATCACTATAATTTCGTAATTGAACGTTCAATAAATGAACTAGGAAGAACATTTCCAGGAGCACTTTCAATCAAAATCTTAAAAACATTTTGGAGAACCCTAGTAACCCTAGATAAAAAGTTTTCGTTTTCAGGTTTTTTGATTCTTTATTCACCAAGACCTATAATAAGGCGCAAGAGTTAAAGACTGTTATTTAAGTGCGGGAGGAGATTGATGGTGATTTCCACACTGTGCTTAGTTGGCCGAACGCTTGTCGAGGTCGCATGTTGCGTTCATCTTCGGACGAGCCTCCAGTCGATGTTATTATACTGCCCAAGTAGCAAAAGAGGTGGACGTCCTGGAGTTGGATGTTTTGGGTGAAGAATGGCTGATTAGATATTGCGTTTACTCGCATTACCTTCGTCTTGTTTATATTTATTCTGAGTCCCGCCTTTGCTGCTTCTGCCTCTACCATTTTGAGGCTTTCCACCATATCGGAGTGGCTGTGTGTTAGAAGGCGTATATCGTCGGCATAGTCAAGATCGGCCAGACGACCACCTAAGCCCCATGTTATGCCTCTGTTGTTGTTCGTTGCATTTGTCGTCACGATCTCTTGCACTACGCTAAAAAGTAACGGCGATAAAATACAGCCTTGTCGTAGACCAAGTTTAACGGAAACCTTATCGCTTACAGAATTTTAGTAGAGTATTCGACAGTTTGCGTTTCATTATAGCTCTTGGACTATCCCTATTATTTTCCTCGGTACGCCTTTACAGGTGCGTGCTTTCTAAATGGTGGTGTGGACAAGTGTGTCGAAAGCTTTGTCGAAGTCAATAAAGACCAGATATAGTGGGGATCTCCATTCTACTGATTGCTCAATTATTATGCGGAGTGTGTTTATGTTATCTATGTAGAATTTTTGAGCACTGAGTCCAGCCTGTTCGCAACGAAGCTCTTTGTCGAGGGAGTCAGCAAGCCTCCTGTTGATAATGTTTGCCATTACCTTGTTTATCATGCTTAGAAGTGTGATGCCCTTCCAGTTTTTTGCGCTCCGTGAGATCACCTTTCTTAGGGATTTTGATGATTAAGCCCTCTTTCAGTTCGTCGGAAAGCTCATTATTGTTCCATAGTCTTTGTACCAAATTCTGGAGCAGGGAGGCACTTGTTTATTGGTCTGCTTTTAGCAGCTCTGGATTAATGTTGTCACGCCTTGGAGCCTTGTGCTGTTCAAGGGCGCAAATAGCATTTGCTATTTCTGTTATAGTGGGGGTTGTTGTAGGTATGCCATTCCTCTCAATGTACCTAGTTAGTACAATTACATAATGGTAGCGGGGTGTGCACGTCCGTTGATAACATGTTGGAATAGTGCTATACCCAAATATCAAGCTGGCTATTTTACGAGGTGATGAGATCGCCATTGTAGTTGCGTAACGGTTTTGAGGAGATTAAGCTTTTGCTAGCGAGCTTTTTCGTTATTTTATATAAGTCGCGAGCTCTACCATGATACGGCTGTCATTTGTGCTTCTGTTGTCAGATCTTCCGTCCATTTTCGCTTGTCTCTGCGCTTTACTTCTTTATCGAGAAAGCTGTAGCTACCCTGGAGTCTGGATTTTTCCATGCGGGTTCTGGCATTATTTAGCTTAGCTTTTATCTCTTTCCTCTTCGCTATGAGATTCCACGTATCATCGGATATCCGCTGTTTCCTTTGAGGTGTCTTGTATCCAATATGTTTTGCTGCAGCATCGCATATGAGCTCTCTAACATTTTCAAATTCAGTTAGGACAGTTTGGTTGTTTTCTGCTGAAATAAATAACGGGGATCGTTTAGCTTCTCGACGTCAAATTTTTTGTGAGTTCCAATTCCTTTCTTCACCGCCGCAATTCTTAGTATGATAGTGCCCACAAGTGAATGATGATCGGTGGAGCAACAAGCACCACGTTTGTTTCGCACATCTAACAGAGAACCGCCCTGGATTGTGCCCGCTATTACAAGTTCATTGCTTCAGCACATTTCGGTGAACAACTCTCCGTTTTCGGTAATTTTTCCTATACCATGATTGCCCATAGCTCGCTCACGGTTTGAGTTATCATTGTCCACTTGGGCGTTGATATCACCCATCACCAATAATATGTCACTCCTGTTAACGTTTGAGACTACGCTAGCTAGATGGCTATAAAATTCTTGCTTCGTCTGTATGTCTGCTGTATCAGTAGGTGCATAGCATTGCACATATATAATGTTTCGCGCACGAGTACGGAGTCGTGCCGCAATAATTCTGTCAGAGTACGGATGCCATTCTATCAGTGCATTTCGCGTTTCCCTGTTTAGTAGTATCCCTACATCACTAGAGCCAGAGCGCAAGTTTTGAAGAATCTAAAAGCGTCCTGACGTTTCGAGCTCCAAATCGTGTCCGGTGTTTAAAGCTGAAGGCCGTCATCAAAGGGGTTGATTGGGTATTATTTTCATTGTTGTTTCTTGAGGTTTCGGTAATCAGTTGATTTAAGATGAGTAGCTGATTGGGCTTCTGCATCCGCTCCCGGAACTGGGGCTGCCAGCATAGCCTCCAGGCGGGGTGGCTTAGAAGGCTTACATCACGTTTATATAGCGAGCCTCTTGTTGCAAGATCAGACGTCCACTTCCAGCCGCCTCTAACATGAGGAGCAGTCGCTGGCAGTACGTGGGTATTGGTTATTTGAGTATCGTAGGCAATCAGAACTTGCTAGGAGTCCGGCCCCCCCCCCCCCCCGGAAACACTCTGAGCTGTTCCGCCCGATATCATTCAGCTGTGCTTCCATAAGTTGTGGAATGATCAACTAACTTGAAAAATACCATAAATATCACTCAGTGCATTGCTCAATTCACTCCAGAAGACGAGTAACTTACATAGTTATACAAAATTGTATTTTATTAAAAATCTGTTAAAACAAAAACTTATTAAAATGATTATTTCAAACGTATTTCCTTTGTGAATCCAAATTGATTATTACACAGAAAAAATTATGATAGCTTTTTTTTGAAACAAACATGTTTTGGAAACTGATATTAAATCTTTATTATTGCCTCTATTTAGTTTGATAAATAATTTTGTTTGACTTATTATTTCATTTCATTTACCTACCGCCAATGTTGGCAACCTGATAAAATTATGAAATTCTTTGATTTATTTTTTATATTTCTCTAAAACATTTTTTGATTGAAACAATTTGTTTATTGAAAAAATCAGAATTTTTTTCAAACAAATTATTAAAAATTTTTGCATTTGAATTTACAAATTTCTTTATAGGACCTAAATTGAACAAATTTACATTTGATTCAAGGAATTTGGTATTTGAAGTAAAAATTTTGTTTTTTCTGTGTAGGCTAAGGATCGTAACCTTATATTCAGAAAGAATTGTGCAATGTTAATATTCCAAGGAACAAGGGAAAAATTAACATCAACTTAATTTTTCAACGTACACAGCAGAACAGAGTAGCGTCACTTTCGGAAGCCGCTACACTTCCATCGTCAGTGCTCACGTGTATTTGCTTATCACCACTTGCCAGGTGGCTCTGTTGAATGTGATTTTAATTCTTATATATACAACTTTTTCGTGAATATTGAATACGATAATTTAATCACGCTCAAGCTGATATTAAAGTGCACTTTCCCAGCGTTTCCATCGGTTTATTTTTCTTCATTCCCATTTTTCTGATTTTTGTTCTACTCAAGACAAACTTTTTTGGTTTGATTTTATACCTATGTAAGTATATATGAACATGTTCCTTTTTCCTTGGAATATTAATCATTCCCAATAATATAACGTTACGAACCTTAGCCTAATAATCAATTTGGATTCAAAAAGTTAAAGTCATTTAAAAATTAAAATTTTTTAAGAAATTTTTAATGTTAGTCTCGGTTCGCACTATGAAATTTTCTTTCATGAAATTTCTGAAATTCTCTTTTAAAATTTCACTCGTGTCTGCACACTGAAAGTTAATTTCATGAAACTTAATATTTTTGTTTGTTTACTTTCACATTATTTTTCTTCTTTGTCACTTATTTTGCACTCTAAAACAAATTTTTACTGTCACTACCATTAAAAGAATATAAAAATAAAGTAAAATCAAAAATAATGGTACAGCCAACTTCATGTTGACAATTACGAATTACAATAAAAAACAGAATTTCAGTGAACATGAAAGTGTGTACCCGACACCATTCTTCTCTCCCGTCTCACCTACAAACTGCCACTTTCATGAAATAAAATTTCATAGTGCGAACCGAGACTTAGCTAAATACTGAGAAATTCCATTTTAGATCACCCTGTTCGCTGTGGTATAGTTGAAATCCAGCTGTAATTTGTTGAGGTTTGCTAGTATGTATATACTTTTAAATGAGTGATATAACTGTAAAATCGGTAATCAAAAAATGAATTATTTTTGGCGCCTTCTCAAAATATGGTCCACAGTGCGCCGTAACTAAAAAAGTTTGCTGCAAAACAATAAATTTGATCAAATATCCTAGGCAAAACTTGTCCGCATATTGCTCGAACACATTAACATATTTTTTCCATACAAACTTACCCTAAAAAATCTGGTTTTGTGGGATTATGTGTGAAATGAACCGTGAAACACATATTAATTAAGTTGTTAGAGGCTTGCAGTAAAATTTAATGAAGTGTTCCACCGCGTAGGTTGGAAAAAAACAGCGTAGACTTTTTCCTTGTTCCCTTTGGAATATTGTCTCATGTTCAATTCTTTCCCAATAATAATGTTACGAGCTTTAGAATATTATTCAATCATTTCCTCCTAACTAAAAATTTACCTGATGATAGCTTATATGAATAAATATACATATGTTGCAGCTGGCTGTATAGCCATGGAAAGACCGTCAGCTGATACTTTGAAAGTGGGGGCAAAAAGGAAAGAAAATACAAAAAACAAACTCCATAACTGCCACAGAGCCACTCCTATCTATGTGAAAATAGATAATAATTTTTATTTCAGATTCAGCACACTAACCAGTTGAAAACTTTTGTTTTTGATTTAAATTGATATAATAAAATTGTTTAGCTCCTGTAAATTTTTTATTCAACTTATGGTTAAGAAAACAATTAATATATGATTATATAGAACAATATATATGGTTATTTAGAACCATTTATATGGTTAATTTTAACCATATATATGGTTATTTCAGACCATATTTTGTAATATTGAGCAATATATATGGTAATTTTGAACCATATACATGGTTGCTTGAACCATGCATATTCTTGTTTTTAACCACATACATGGTTATTTCAAACCATTTGTTGCAATTTTTAACCATATATATTGTTGTTTTGAAACATACATATGGTTGCTTGAACCATATATATGGTTGTTTTGAACTATATATATGGTTGTTTTCAACCATATATGTTGCTCTTCGATTATGGTTGCCTCAATCATGTTTTTTCTTTGCGTGTAACCTGACCAGACATCTCGCTTTTGCCGGAGTTGTCCCGCTTTTAAGAGGTCGATCCCTCCTAAAATTTGTATCCCGTTTTTTTAGTTTAAAAGATAATAAAGCTTTACCGAAAATACAAGCCAAATAAAAATGATTTCATTACACTAGCTGACAACAACAATTGAACTTTAAAAATGAGATATTTTCTAAACTTATTTCAACACGAATATGAAATTCGTTTATTTTTCTCGGGAAACATTTTCGAAATATTCGCGAAAAACGTGCTATTTATATTTTTTTAGGTATTGCGAAAAATATCGAAAATGTTTCAACAAAATAAAATATAAATTTTTCTCCCTTTCAAGTAGTATAACGCTTGCATTGATCGGATAAAAAGTCATGAATTTAAAGGCCTGTAAAATTCAAACAATGCATGTAATAATTGGAAAGACAAATTCTTGGCTGTATACATAAGGTTCGAACTAAGCACTTTGATGTTTTCGGCCGACACCGGTCTCATAATCAGAACTCTTCCAATACATTTCCACAGTGGCGAAAAAATTTAGTGTATTTACAATATCCCGCTTTTCGCAAGATACTTTTTAAAATTCATATTTTCTTCCGAATCCCGATTTTCAATCGTTCTTGTCCCACTTTTTGGCAAATACCTTCTGGTCACATTACTTGGGGCTACATGGGTTTGCTATGCCGATTGACTATAACAATGTGGAAAAAGAGGGAAAATTTAACTCCGCCTAAAACGAAACTCAGGCTCAAACTTTGAACACGTTGATACTAGTGTATTTTTTGTTCCCCTCTGCCAGAATTATCACCCCTATCGTGAATATTTTTTCCCTCGAAATGTTTTCCCTTTCCCTTCTTTTGCGATCTTGAATAAAAAAAACAGAAAAATTCCTCTTATCATGAATGATTTTTTTCACGTGAATTTTTTCCCTTTTCCCCTGTTTTTTTACTTTATTTTAGCAGGCGAAATGGACAAATACACATGTAATTGATATTTTATCCTTCCAATTAATTATTAAAGCTTATAAATATTTATTTTCAGGACAAATTCAGTAAATATTGTTCATTTATCTTGACACTACCTCCATGCAACACCTTCCCGGCACACATGAACTAAGTTTCGCGATGATGGAATAGCAATTAAATTTTCGGCGTCTGTAGAGAATAATTTATCGCGTCTAAAATATATTTAAAAAAACAGTTTTTTTACTTACTCTTGAGAAAATTTAATTTAACACCAAAATAGTATTTGATTGAATTAGGCTGCCTGCAATGGCTCGGGTACTCCAAGGCATTGGATGCATCTAGCAATCCTGGACGAACAATTTGATTTTTTTTAGATTCCTCATGGAATAAAAAGATAATTCCAATTCTAAACACTGCATTTTTTTATTTTTTAACAAAAATTTCTTTGATTTTTAATTTATTTTATTAAGCTTCTTCCTTATTTATATTCACTAAGAACTTATAGCGGGAAAAAATGTTCACGGGAACTTCACGATAACCATTTTCCCTCGAAGGGAAAGGAAAATTGCATGGGAACATAAATTTAACTTGTTATTCGCGATAGGGGTGTATATATTAGTATGTTTTATATAATGGTTTGTTTTATAATGTTTCCCAAGTCTACGTTCAGGCGTTGCAAGTCTTATTATTGCTCAGCTTCTTATTTTGTAGGCGAGAGAGGAAAGAAACGGGTACACACCCTCACTTACTCATAACATTCGTTTCGCATTCTCATATAAAAAAAGCACACATTCATTCACATCTGTATACTAAGTCAACGTTCAGACGATGCAAGTCTTATTGATCAGCTTCTTATTCAACTGTGAGAAAGATAGAGAAATGAATACAAATGTGTCTGTCACTCTCACAGCTGAATAAGAAGCTGATCAATAAGACTTGCATCGTTATATTTAATATTTAAAAGTTTTGTGAACTTTGTTAAGTAGTATTACACTGCAAAAGGTTTCATCAATCAAACATGGTTTATATCAAAAAATATGTATTGAGTATTGTATAAATAAGGAGTTAATGTTAAAACCTATCGAAGACTATACATCTCAAATGTTTTAAATTCAAAATACATGTAGTGTGTGTTCCGAAAAAAAGTAAATTTGTAGGAAAATGTGTTCAGCGTTACATTAACAATATTTTTATATATAATTTATCTATAAATTTTAGGACGATAAAAAAGCGGAAGGGCAGAAATGATATAGAGAGCATTATTATCCGTTAATGAATTTAAAAAATAAAAAAACCAAAATGTACACTCAAAATGAGAATGATCCATGTATGTATATTATTTCATAGGGCCAAAAATCATTTTCATATGAATACTAAAAAAATCTTAAAGCATTAACCGTTCGATTTAGTGTTTTCTAGGATATAAAAAAATAAGTATCGTGAAAGCTTAAGCATCGTGAAATCTTAAGCTTTTGTTACATGAGCGTGCGTGATAAAATTAATTTTGATCATGAGCGTGCGTGAGAGTCTTAAAATTTTGCTATGCGTGAGCATGCCTGAAAAAATATTATTTTCGTGATCGTGAGTGAAAACTCACTCACGCGCACATCTCTAAGTATTATCCTTAGTCGACGTTTAGACATTGCAAGTCTTATTGATCAGCTTCTTATTCAGCTGTGAGAAAGACAGAGACATTGGTATTTATTTCCTTGTCTTTCTCACAGCTGAATAAGAAGCTGATCAATAAGACTTGCATCGTCAAAACGTCGACTTAACAAGCTGTTCTTTAACTGTTTCATTGATATCCTTGCAGTTTTTGACACTAGTTTTGCTCTACTTGAAAAAGAGAATTTTAGCTTAACCGACACTTTGCTGTTACAAAAATGTAAACAAATTTAAAATTTAAAGGGAAAATGCACTTAAGCCAAATTTCTTTTGCTGTATTTCCGTAAAGTATCGTAAATAATCGATTTTCGTCAAAAAATGATTTTCGAATAGCATCTAGCTTAAGATGTTTTTGCGATTATGGCTGGATATAATGTATGTGCATATTTTATTTTATTTTTTCACTTTTTGCGAAAAATCTATTTGTAACTATACCATACATATTCATATCTACCAATTGTAAAAATGTCGCTTTGTTTTGGTCACTCTTTCACCACAAAAATCTAACTGTGGCGTCTTCCGTGAAATATCTTGTTTCAAAGTAATTTAATTGCACAGGTCGATAGTGAAATTCCTTTTTGAACAAAACTGCACTATACCAAAGGACGCATGTCACACACAATTGCCTTCAAACTGTCCAAATAAATGCAGGGTTATGATTTGAGCAACTCTTTCAAAGTTATTCATAAATTAGTATCGAAAAAAGTAATTTTTCATGCAAAATTATCAAATTGTTTCTTTGCAAAAACTCATAAAAAATTGTAAACAGCAAAAACTTTACCATTGAACTATAGTTCTTCAGGACAGGTCTCTTAGGTACAAAATAAGCCGTATACCATCAAAATCGATGGACAAATGTTTATTTTATTAGCAATTAAATCAATACATGCAGACACTTAAAAGGGACTTTTGTTTTAAAATTGTTTTTAAACAAAAAATTTATTTATTTCCTAAAGAAGTTTCAATGAAAACGGCATAACTGATTTGGATGATCCTTTTTTTAAATAAGTTGTCCATTTTGAAACAATTATTTTTAAAACATTTAAATGGAAAATATTTCTAGCTTATTTGCAAATATTAGTCGATAGTTATATTGTTATTTCTTATGTTAAATATAGAAAAACGTTTGCTTTTATATTTACTCTTATGTTGCCAGTGATGCACCATTTCGTTCGCACGAAGAATGTACTATATTACGAGATTGAAGCGAGTAAAATAGCCAACTTAACTTTAAAGCTAATTAAAGCTAAGTTGGCACTATTGAAATTTTTGAACTTAAAATTGTGGTTTATCGCGTTCCAAATGTTTTGGACAACTTTTATAATTTGGGAGAGTAAATGTTAAGTTAGTCCAAACTTTTCCGAAGTCATCTGAAACACAAATAATGCAGTGCGACAGTTTTTTTAATTTATTGTTATTGACGCAAAGAGGAGATTTTTTCAATTAAATTTTAAACATCGAGTGGTGTTAAATTTCAGATTGAATATTCGTATTCGGCGAATATTGAATCAGATATTCGCATTCGTATTCGCGAATATTAAAAATTTATATTCGTAGCATCACTACTGCTAATAATATTTAATTGTGTTTATAACAATGCGTCTTGACGAGCAAATTATTTGTTTTGACAAAAGTCAAAATCGATATGCAAAAATAGTACTAACATTTTTCTGATGTTTTTTATATATGAAGATTGACAAATTTTATAACAAAAAATTTGCTCGTCAAGACGCCCTGTAAGAGTTTAATGAAATTTTTATACATTAGCTAATTTTGCATTTTTATGCTTTTAATTTGGTGCCATTTATTGTGCAGCCTCAATCATATTGTTTCAAAACATTTTAAAGCTTTTTAAGGTTTCTATATCGTCACAGAAAATGCAAAAGGCCCTATCTAGGAGTGACCTTCTTGATGACATGCGCAGGAAAGTTAAAAAACTTTTTAATCGCTCGAAGCATTCAGGTAACTGGGAATAGTACAGAATGTACCGAACCGATTACAATAAAGAAATAAGGAGATCCAAAAAGGAATCCTGGAGAAAATATCGTGAAGATATCGAGAATACTCCAACAACTGCGAGGTTGCATAAGGCTCTCTCCCGCTCTCACGTTAATGAAATATACCTTTTAAAGAAGGCTAATGGTACGTATACCAAGAACCGAAGAGAAACACGGGAACTGTTACTTAGTGATCATTTCCCTGACTCAATTCTCAAGGTTCAAAGTTATGATGACGCAATGAAAGGTTTCCCTGTTTTGTACAGAGGATCTTTCAAATTGTCAAAAGCCATTTTCAATCCGGATAGGATCAAATGGGCTATTGCCTCTTTTCAGCCTTTTAAGGCTCCTGGCGGAGATGGTATCTTTCCAGGCCCTCGCTGCCTTATTTAGGGTCAGTTTTGTCTTCGGGCACATTCACCTACTGTGGAGGAAAGTTAACGTTGTATTTATACATAAAATGGGCAAAAGGCCAGAAAACTTGGCGAAATCATACAGACCAATTACCTTAAAACCCTTTTTGCTGAAAATGATGGAGAGACTTATTGATCTGCACATTAGATCGAGGGTTTTGAATACCGTCCCCTTACACGTAAATCAATACGCATATGCTAAGGGTAAAACGTCTGAGCATGCTCTACATCATCTTGTTACAAAGATTGAAAGGGCTCAAAGATCGGGGAAAATCGCGTTGTGTGCCTTTTTTAATACAAAGTATGATTCAATAGACGGCTCTTAGGCACAAAAAGGTTGACCACGCTTTTGTGAGATGGATTAGGTCTATGCTTGAGAGTAGCAACTCTTTTGGTGAGTGGTGATTGATAAACTTCTCCTCATTCTTAGTGAACAAGGTCATGAAGTTATAGGGTACGCCGATGACCTGGTTTTGATGGCAACTGGCAAATTCAGCAACATTCTCTCAGACGTCATGAACGATGCTTTGTGCACTGTTATGACATACTGTGGGAGACACTGCCTATCGGTCAACTCTGACAAGACTATTCTGGTACCTTTCTCTCTTAAGAGAAAACTTGGTCTGGGGACAGTTTCGTTGAATGGGTGCAATATTCCTTATTCGACCGATGTCAACTATTTGGGGGTTACTTTTGATAGTAGGTTGATTTGGAACCGTCATGTTGAATGCGTAACACAGAAAGCCACTAGGACGATATGGGCGATGAAGAGTTGTACCGGGTGCACCTGGGGCATGAGACAAAAATGTTCATATGGATATATACAATGATTGTTAGACCAATCATTACGTACCGCGCGATTGTATGGTGGCAGAAGACACGAGAGGTTGAGGCGACAACCAAACACTTCAAGGTTCAGAGATTGGCGTGTCTTCTTACTACAGGCGCTATGAGGTCATGTCCAATCTTGGCCATTGAGGCCTTGTTTGGATTAACACCCATACAAATCCTTATAAGATCGTCTGCGGCAATGATTACTTATAGGATGGGTCTCGGCTGCACCTTTGGGGCAATGCCCGTAATGTCGGCAAGGAGCACTCATCGATCCTAAGTATTATGCCCTGCTGCTAGGAATGTTTAGTGACGGGATAGACTTTGAACATAGGTTCGACAGGAGATTCAATGTTATAATTCCGCTTAGGGCAACGTGGGAAGAAAACGGCCTTACTATGGATTCCAGAAGTTTATGCTGGTATACGGATGGATCAAAACGGAAGATGGAGTTGGCCCTGGAGTCTGTGGACCCAACGTGAAAATCTCCGTATCCATGGGTAAATGCCCTACGGTATTTCAGGCGGAATACTGGCGATCATTAAGTGTGTTTATATTAATTTCAGTAGGGGCATTAAGGGCACTCTTATAGCTATCTTTTCCGATGGTCAGGCAGCTCTTAAGTCCCTCCTTTCTTGGGAATACCGTTCTAAGCCTGCTTTAGAGTGCTTTGACTCACTACAGGAGCTTTCGTTACGAAAAAAGGTTTCCTTTAACTGGGTACCTGGCCACAGTGGTCATCCGGGTAACGAGGAAGCGGATGAATTGGCTAGGAGGGCCTCTGCTACTCCTCTTATAGTGGCATTCTGAATTTCAACAGCAATAATTTACGGCTTGTTACTGTTTTTCTCTCTGTGGAAAAGTAACCAGTTCGTCCACCCTTGTGTCGTTTATGCTTGGAAGAGGATGAGTTAACGGCACACATTCTCTGTGAGTGTTTTATATAATAGTAGAAGGCCTATTTTTCATTCTGAGTTTCTGTGTTCTGATGATATTAAGCGGGCTTCTCCAAACTCTGTGCTGACTTTCATAAGCAGAGTCATGCAGAGCTTGATTTAATTTATAGATCTATTTCACAAAAGATCCACTAACTGTCGCAGTGCCGGTCTTTGGACCAGATCTTAAAAGTTTTACAGGAGAAGCATAAACCTTGTTTAAATAAAAACTAAGTATGTATATTGACAATTGGTGCAAAATCTTACAATACAAGTAAAAAAGGACCCACAAATATATATATATATATGTATATATTGAAAATTTTTTCACTAATTGTCAATATATTTTTCCATGTAAAGTAAGTTTTATACTTCTCCTATTAAACTTTTAAATTGTTACATAGGACTTTTTTGCATTTTCTGTGTCGATATATTTTTCAATAGCAATCTTTATTGTTTTAGTTGCAGCGCAAAAATATATATTCTGTATTGATCGGCATCGATACATATCGAATAAAAAATATCGATATATATCGATATATTTCAACCATGATTATTCATAAATAATCTCCAAATTTTTAGAAATAAAACACAAAACACATTCTAATAAATAATTAAGCTGGAAAAGTTTTAATTTCCAACTTCCTTACTGTTTCACATATATTTCATGGATCGTACATCAACAAAATTATACTCAAAAGAATATAATTTTCCGGATATACTAAAGATTATAAATAAAACAAAAGATTTTGTAATATTCTATTTGACGAAGAATTTTCTATAAAAACTGCAAGAAAAACAAAACCATATGCTAAAAATATCGAATTGGATACTATCGATATATTTTGAAAAAAATATCGATATATTGCAATTAAAAATATCAATATTTCGATATATTTTTGAGAAAATATCGACTAGTACTTACGAGACTTTGAGCTAAATCTAGTTGCTTTTTACTAGATTTTCCATACAAAACGAAATCTACTATGTCACTAGATTTTGACAAAATCTGCTCAAATCTAGTAGTACTTAGTTATACAACCGTGGTTTTGCTCATATTGTACTAAAAAATACTACGCTGCTCCAGAAAACATACTTTATAAGGTCTGCGCAGTAGTTGTTTTGCATATGACGGATCTTCTTTTCTATGCAGTTTGGCATTTTAAAATAAAAGAGGTCAAGCAACTAACTCTGGTATGGAAACGAAATCTTGATAAATGTCAAAAAAAAAACTCGTGTAAACGGTATAGATTTTGACATAGATTTCAATTGAAATCTAGCAGATTTCGCTCTGGTGTAAATGTAGAATAAAAGTAATATAAAATAATAGGTATGTTTGCTTACTGTTACAGTAAAAGTAACATGCAGTAAACGAGTAATTACTGAGTAAACTGAAAACTTACTCTCAAAAAAGATTTTGCCCTTAGAGGCACGGGAACGGAATAATTTTTAAAATTCGTAAGATTAGGAAAACAACTGAGGCAAATAAATGAAGAGTTGAAAAACATTCGCCACTTTTGAAGTTTCTAAAAATTTCGTTTGTTATTTAAAGGTATATAATTGTGTTAACAAACGAAAATTTTCATAATTATTATTAACTTTTTATATTTGTCCAGTTTTATTTCAATTTAATCTTTCTTCGATAATTTTTTCGAACGCAGCTAATGTTGAAAATAAATTATTGCTTTGAATTTGTAAACAAAAAGCAGTTGAATAAATAGCACACTGAAAAAACATAGGTAACAAAATAGCATTGTCCTACAATATTTTCATATGAAAAATATCAACAACATTTTTATGACCGTCATAAAATTTTACCAAATACTACAAATAGGACGCAATAGTACACTTTCTGAATTGGCTAATTGTGTATTATACTAAGTTCAAACGGGAATATGAACCACTTGGTTCGCTCTCTGAATCGCGGTTGCGAACCTAGGTGTACAAACGATTGTACTTGTTTCATCTTGGATGCAAATCCTTCTACACTTTAAAATACGTTTCACTATATCTTTTTTTTTCATTTTTGTTTGAATATATATGCAAATTTATGTTCTTTTTATTTGTTGAATGTTTTTATTTAGTTTTTTCACTCATTAATTTTTTTATTTTTCTTTGTTTACATTTTTCACAGCTCGTTCAGATAAACTAGCGATAATTTGTTATCAAAATTAGAGATTATAGTAAATTTTCGAGGTTCGCAGGTAGATTCAAAGTGAACCAAGATGGTTCGCTCTCAAAATTTTGTATGGCGAAACATGTAGATTCGATCACGATTGGGGCGCGAACCGTGAATGAGAGAGCGAACCTCGAATATTGCTATTCGTATGAACATGGTATTAAATTTACTTGCCATCAGAGATGGGAATTTTTACATAGTGTCCACACCTGATGAATTTATATCATGATTAATGTCAAATTGATATCATGATGAAAATTCATCACGTATGGACTCAATTTATTAACGTTATACCACCGTTATGATAGAATCTTTATCGTTTATTTTCTTTATTAGAATTAGTGAAATTATAAGAAACTAATATTTTAATGAAAAACCATCCATTTTATGATATTTATTAAATAGATATTATAATAAAAATATTCAATTTTATTTTTTTTATAGTTAATGTCCATATAAAAGATTAAATGTTCGATCTTAGCTGTAAGACGGAGAAGAAAATATGATTCATCATGATAAAAATTAATTAACGTCTACGTCTATGTATTGATGTAAACGAAAAATTGACAATTTCTCTGCCGGCGTTATATTAGGTGTTATGATGAAAATTCATCACTATGTTATAGAATTATGCCATTTTTGACCTTTGTGGCACACTCGCTTATATTTTAGCACTTTTTTAGGGTTGCGTATACCAAAGGTGAAAAGGAACCCTATTGTTTTCGCTACGCTGTTCGTCCGTGTGTCTGTCACAAGTTTCTACACCGAGAACGGTAAAAGGTACGGACCTGCATTTTTCACAGAATATGCGTATAAAATAAATTTTCGCGAAAAAGTTGTATATATAAGAATTGAAATCACGTTCAGTAGAGCCACTTGACTAGTGGTGACGATGGAAATGTAGCGGCTTCCGAAAGTGGCGCTACTCTGTTCTGCTGAGTACGTTGAAAAATTAAGTTGATATTAATTTTTCCCTTGTTGCTTGGAATATTAATCAAGCCCAATTCTTTCTGAATATAACGTTGCGAACGGATCTTACCAAAGGTGTGCTTCTTTTGTAAATAAAAACAAACAAAGAAGGTATCCCTCTGAGACCCATAGTGTCATCTTTTCAAGTTCCGTGCTATCAATTAAGCAAATATTTAGGGAAAATACTCAAGAGCATTATATCAAATAAATACAATGTGAAAAATGCTATAGATTTAAAACATCAACTAAAGAGCATAAAACTGGACCATAAAGACTCCCTAGTATCGTTCGACGTTGTATCTCTCTTCACAAATATTCCTATTCACACTGCGATCAACAGCATAATGAATAAATGGAACGAATTAGAAAAAAATACCAAAATCCCACGATCCAAATTCACAGAAATATTGAAATTCTGTCTATATGACAACAATTACTTCATCCACGATAATAAAATTTATAGTCAGATTTTCCGAATGCCAATGGGAAATCGATTTTCTCCAACAATTGCTGACATTGTATTGGATACTTTAATTGACGTGGCACTAACTGAATTGATCTCAAAAAACATTCACATTAAATACGTAGACGATATTTTAGCAATAATCAACAATGACGATAAGGACGAAATATTAAATACACTTAACAGGTGCCACCCAAAAATTCAATTTACTATTGAAGTAGAGGGAGACAGAAAAAGATTGGATAATGCAGAGATTTGGCAAGTTTTTTTAGGATAATGCAGAGCATTTGTCTTATTTCAGCAAGTTTTTCTACAGTTTTGTATACGTGTGAGCACGTGTTATTTATGGGAATGTATGTGTGACAAGTTTTTCCAATGTTTACAAGCAAATGGTGTGTAGGTGTGAGCAAGTTTTATGTATGGGTAACATGTGCTTTCTATATTTTTAGAGTAAAGTTTAGTTTTCATTTATAACTCGAAAACTAGTGCCGCTATGGCACTACCATCAGAGATGGAATAGGTATAAAAAATACACACTCTTCGCTACGGTTGCCAATCTTAAAGAGACTTGCTGAAAAAAGTTATAGCGCCTCAAAGTTTGAAAAAGCGCAAAACATGTAACTTCAGTTGTCAGCCTATAACTCCTAAACTAGATTGCATGCCACCATGGCACTACCCTCAATCGATATGTATTATAAATACACATTGTTCGCTACGGTTGTCAAACTTGGGGAGACTTGCTGAAAAAAGTTATAGCGCCGCGAAGTTTGAAAAAGCGCAAAAAATTTTACTTCAGTTGTCAGCGTATAACTCCTAAACTAGATTGCATGCCACCATGGCACTACCCTCAATCGATAGGCATTAAAAATACACATTGTTCGCTACGGTTGTCAATCTTGGGGAGACTTGCTGAAAAAAGTTATAGTGCCGTGAATTTTGAAAAAGCACAAAAAATTTAGCTTCAGTTGTCAGCTTATAACTCCGAAACTAGATGCCGTGCCACAATTACACTACCCTCAATCGACAGGCATTAAAAATACACATTGTTCGCTATGGTTGTCAATCTTAGGGAGACTTGCTGAAAAAAGTTATAGTGCCGTAAATTTTGAAAAAGCACAAAAAATGTAGCTTCAGTTGTCAGCATTTTTCTTCACGGCTATGAAATATACTGTATTAGCATACACACATACATTCTTAGAAATCACACGTATATAGAACTGTTGAAACAATTGCTGGTTGCGGCATTATCCACCTTGTTTTCTTCCCGGCTATCATTCAAAAACCAGTAAAAGTCAGGGTTCCAAGTACTTCTTGATGTATGTTCAGTCGATTTTTTGATTTTAGTGCTTATTTAACACGGTTTGTAATGGCGGCAAAATATGTAACAAAGTCGAATTTTAAAAAAGGTTGTAGCATTTCTATAACAACAAAGAGCGTATTCTGAAAATTATGATTTGTGTTGGCTTAAAAGTATTAAAAACCTCGTTTTTTGTTCAAGTTTTCAATTCATATGGAAAAATGTACATACACATGTAGAGTTCTACTTAATAACTTTGCAAAATTATTAATATATAGGAAACGAAAAAAATTTTTAGCTGCCGGTTCGCTACTACCTTTTATGAATTCGTCATGATGTAAACAGAAAGTTTATAAAATTGTAGTATGAACAACCTTGTTTAGTTTCTTAAAATATTTGCCGAAACACGATTAACTATAGCAGTGTGAATATAGTATAAGTCGCTGAATTCGTGAATAAACCGCTAACTGGGCAACACTTTAGTGCTTCAATCTTGAAATGTCAATTTTAAGTTGAAAATTTTTAAATTTTTTTTGAAAGCCCCCCTTTTTTATCGATAACATTAGTAAAAGCTTTGACAATTTGGCATTTATCTTAATATAGCTGAACTCTTTTCACCTGGTAAAATTTCCTATTATATTCTATTTGCACTGTTCTCCCAAATTTGAAAAATGAAGAAAAATGTAGTTTCATAAGGCATCAAGGTGAATTACTTTTATCAGGTGATATTGATTCTAAAACAACTACAACATTACAATAACATTTGACATCTCAGCCCCTATGTCAACGTATACAAATTTTGACATCCGAGCATCTAATTTGCGGAAAAAAAGTAGAACAGCTGTGCTTATGATATCACCTGTATAAATCCACCTTGATAAGGCATTGATAAACATAGATAGCAAGCTCTCGCACTGTCGATAAAATAATGACAACTCTCTTTACACAATAGATATTCAGGGCTATTCGGGAAGTCACTTTCACCACAAATACTCGCTTCTTTCACTTTTTGCTATTCTAAAATACGTTAGAGATGTGAATCCTAGAAAACATGTGTTTTCTTTCACTTTTTATGTATTCTAAAATACTTGTTCACCAGCCTTCAATGTAATTTTCGTTCGACGCCAATTTTTTCGCGTAACAGTCCAAAAAGAGTTATAATTTTCAAATACTATTTAATCTTGAGACATAAATGCTTCGCCTGCAGGTTCTATCAACAAAATGTGTTTTCAACATTCTTCTTCACCGATATAAATTCATAAAACACTTCCAATCCAATTTCTATAAAATTCGCCCGAAGCTATAAATATGTTTTTAAACAAAACATTACATGTGTACAGTAATCACAATAGTCCAAATATATTACTTATAATATTATTCATTAATATAACTCTCACTGTTTAGTTTTTTCTTAATATATTTTTTTAAATCATCTTTTGCTTTTAGTTTTGTTCTGTATGTGCCAGCTGTTTTTCAATGTTGTTTATGTTTTTTATAAGAGATTATAAAATATAGATTACTGCAAACGATATTTCTTCGCACGTATTATAGAATAGGTCGACGTCGAACTGTCGAAAGTGAACGTTCGACGACAAAGAAGTGAAGCGCGTATTCCCGAATAGCCCTGATTGTGAATTCAACAAAAATGAGAGGACACCATTTTTGCATTTCAACACACTTGAGAGACTATCATTTTTCCACTTGAAAATGCACTAAATCGTAACATTTTTTCCACGCACAAACACTTTTTAGTTCTATTTAATTTTTTTATTTGTTTTAATATAAATTTTATATTTCTTCTTGCTGTAATTTTACAATATTTTTTTAATTTTGTTGACATTTGTGTGTTGAAATTTATCTAAGGTTTCAACCCCATTTTTCATTGAACAGTATTGTATTTTTGTTCCTATTTGGGATAAAAATTGTTGGTACCAAATAGAAAAATTGCAAAAAAAATTTTAAGCAAATCAATATTTTTTGAGCTCGAATGTATTAAAAAGCATTCTAAATTCATATTTTCATTAATGAATATGACAATAATTGCATAAACTTCTAAAAATGCATGTATAAAAAATATAAATAGTTTAGAATACTTTTTGTTACAACCAAGTGCGGTTTTAGTGCTGTGGGGAAATTTTAATTTTAAACCAATACTAATACAAAATGTTCTACTAATACATCCTTAGACTAGGTTTTTGACAGCACACTTAGGTTTTTGAAGTTTCTGTTTGGCCTCTATGTACCCTACGGTTGTCATCCGTCCTCTTTTTCCCGGACACTGTCCTCTTTTTGTGGTCTCTGTCCGGCGAAAAAATGTGCGTCCGGGAAAGTCCTACTTTTTACCGACTTACGGCCCTTTTCACAATGTACGCTTAAGAGTTAACGTGGACTTTAACGGTAAGTTTTGTATGCCGAAGTTGCGGTTAAAGTCTACGTTAACTTACATTGTGAAAAGCGCCATTAAAAAGGGAGATTAAGTTCGCGTAAAGTATCCGTTTTACATTTATATATTTTTATATTGCTTGAAAATTGCAATTATTAAAAACCAAGCTAAAAAGGAAAATAGCAATTGGTATTAGATGTCCAGCTTATGTTGTAAATAATACTGTCCATGAGGGTTGTGATGTTATTCTATGACGTATGTATGTACTTAAAATATCGATGGTGTTCCGTAAAAAGGGCCAAAGTAATATAGATTTAAGCCAGAGTTCATATATTATTTAATATGATTATTTCGAACTTATTTGCTTGTCAATGTATTAAAACTTAACATCAACTGAATTCTTCTACGCACACAGCAGAACATAGCAGCGTTACTTTCGAAAGCCGCTACACTTCCATCATCAGTGCTCATGTGTATTTTGCTTATCACTACTTTTCAGGTGGCTCTAGGCTGGCCAAAAGGGGTTGATTTAGTTTGCTAGTCAATCTTTTTTAGGGGTTGCCAAGATTTAAGCTAAAAAGCTATTTGTCAAGCTAACAATTAATTTCTATTCTGTGTAGAATTTTATGCACGAGCTTCAATTTCAGCGCTAGAATTTAATTCATGGATTTAAATACATGATAATTTAATGAAAATCTTGCTCCAAGGGCCTTTTTTTGGAAACCAGAGACCTTTATTAAAAATAAAACACTTTTGCTTTTGGAACTACATATTAATGGAAATTCCTCGGGTCTATAGACGAGCTCGATATTCGCAAAAGGCAATATTTTTATGTTACAGTCATGTTTATGTGTATTTTGTTTTTCTTATGTATATTTCTAAAGAGTAAATATGGTATAATTAAAAAGCAAGTCGAAAAGGAAACCGAAAACTTCATATGGAGCCTTTGCTACCATAGACTTACAACTCAAAAAATTTTTTCGAATTTACTAACAATCTGCTATGTAAAATTTTGCGAGATTGGGTACCCTTTTTTCGCAACCCATCGATATGTATTTAAGATTTTATTGGTAGTAAAATTATTGGAAAAAAATTTATTTCGTGTTATTTTTCAGTCCTACTTTTTTAAGCAAGTGTCCGGGTTTTTTCCTCTTCTGTCCTCTTTTTATAAATTAAGCGACGACAACCCTAATGTACCCTTTATCATAAGGGCTTAACAGCTGTTCATTATTGAGGCGAACTATTTTTTACATCAGGATAAATAAACACACCTAGGAAAATATACAGTCCACCAAAAAAAAATTATTTTAAAATCAAGAAAAAACAATTTGGAAAATACAAAATTTGATTTGGAAAGTTCTGAATTTGTTTTCAAAAACTTGAATTTGATTTGCAAAAGGCCGAATTTGAAGTTAAGGACCTATATTTATATACACAGGTTCAAACATATATGTATACATACATATATATGTAAATATTAGGCATTCGAACCCCTGGATCTGCTGTTGATTCCTTTTCAGTAGTGCCGCTGTTCGGATCGAAGTAGTTGTTCGGTTGTTGTTGAAGTTGTTCTGATTGTTGTTGTTGCTGTGGGTATTGTTGTTTTTGGTGTTGCTGTGGGTGTTGACGTTGTTGTTGTTCAATATGGGGTCCATTGGATGGCTGAGCAATTTGAAAGCTTATTGGTGTGTGTTTCTATGGTTTGGGGATTAATTGCTGAAATGGTATATATTGGCTGTTGGCTTTGCTTATATACACTGGTGGCACTATTATTTGCGGTGAATACGTGCCATAATAGTAAGAAGGTCTCTGAAATATTAAAAAAACAACTAAGTTCCAATATAAAATAATAGTATTGTTAATTGCAGCACTGCCACGTCCGCGCCCACGACCACGGGTACGCATAAATCTACCACCATGTCCCCTTTGGCTTTTACTTAAAATGTAGTCTATTAAATCCTGAAAATAGTAAAAAACTGTTATTCAACATTTTTAAATCCTAACAAATAATATATGTATGTACATATATGTACATACATACTTATATGTATGTATGTGTTGCTATGTATGTATGTATATTAAATGGAATTCCTAACTGTAAAATATATGTAACAGTAAATCAAAAAAATGGATACTTACTTTGGATTGCTCTTGTGTGTTTTGCTTTGAATGATATGTTACTTTTTAAAATCTTACTATGGAAGCCTAATTTCAAGCATACTTGCAAAGATGCCACATGTTATTAATAAGGATAGTCACACGAGCACAATTTTTAAGCCGCACAATTTTTGTTCTTTCCAAAACACACGAGACTAATTCATCTAGCATAAAATGTATACGTACACAGCTTGTGTGTGTATTAATGTGTTTTGTATTCATTTCTTTTTGCAAAGTATGCATTTATTATTTTTGTGCTGCTAATGCGGTGTTGAAGCTGGTTGAAAAATTATGCCAACCAAAAACCATTCTCTTCACCTCTCTTGTCCATAAGCTAGTATTTTATGCCAGCACAATTGTTCTCGTGTTATCATAGCCATTGGCAGGCGTTTCAGAGTTGCATTTTTATTATAAATTTTCTTGTCACGAAACGGAATTTATAGAAGACTTACGCGTACTCGAAATGCGTTTGATTTTACTTGTAAATATTTACAGTTATGAACAATTCCTAAAACCTGAACTTCGTTAGACCGGTACAGAAAATTCTATATATTCGTAAAAAAGTCGTCAAAAACTTATTCGAGGTTTTTGGATTTCGTTTTTTTTTTTTATGAAAAATAAATTTGTTTAATGCAGACATAAATCTAATTGTTAGAAAAGTGGGCAGCGCCACTACCATGTATTATTGTAAATCAAAGATGGCCGCCACAAACTGGCGAATTAGTTATTTGTTTACAAACACCGCAATATGGATATAAAATTAAAGGGTTTGACTACCCAGTCAAAAATAAATGAAGTACTTCTATATGAAAAAATTTTAAACTACTTTCAAAGTAGCTGATGCATATTTTTATATATCAAAGAAGTTGTTTATAATCACATATAAAATGAGATTTTGACTCTGTGGCCAAATTTACACGATGAAACACTGCAAACTCCATACATGAAAAGATTTTCATATACAGTTTGACACTTATATAGTATATCCTGTAATGAGCATTGGGCCAGAAGTTTGACATTTGGTTGATAATAATTCCATACCCAGTAAGTCCTAATCCATACGAAACTACTTTTGCAACTTTTATTTTCTAGTAAGAAAGAACGAGATAGAAATGGTATTTATATTTCTATTTTATCACTCTCACACAAAAAATAGTTGGTGAAGCAAAAGTTGACTCGTATGGAATAGGAGTAATCATGCACAATAGACATATAACTTTTTAACAATTTTTGCAAATAGGAAAAATGGCATAACATAGTCGAATACAGCATTAAAAAATAAGAAGATCCATTATAATTTTTATTTCGCAATTGCAAAAAAGTTCACGCACCAAACGCAACTACTTTTTTATCAGAAATTTTTTCAAATATACCGAAGTTTTATGCACGTTCTTCCTCATATAACTATAATTGGCAAAAGTGCTAACTGTGCTAATGTTCCCAAACCATTTTCTTGAGCTAAGGGATGTATCTTACCCGTATGCAATTAAAATTATGGAAGAGATTTTGTCATTGTGTAAATCGCAACTGCTTTAAATATAAAATATATTTCATATAAAAATTGAAAACATGTATTTTTAACATAAAAATTTAAGAAAACAGAATTTTCTTAGAAATCACGATTGGTGCGTGACATTTTTGAACCTAAATCAGCTAAAAAAGAAATATTCATTACTTGTGCAGTATTTGTCACCACGTAGTGGTATGCCAAATTTTTTGTAAAAATTAGTTATACATATGCCAAATGCACATGCGCACAATGCATGTGTTGCGCATTACGACCGTGAAAAAACAGTTTTTTTTTTTCAAAAGTACAGTAAGTACACTTCCAATTGAATTGTATATGCGCTAAATTCAAATCCGTTTTCAGTTTTTTTCTATCGGGCTCAGATTTTTTGGGCATGGCTAATATAGGTACATCAGTATAGTTCATCCTAATTGTCAGATTTAAATAAATAAGCCACCAAAAGATGCGAAATAAAATTACATTTAAGTCATCTATACTTAACTTTATTATATATCCAACTGCTTCGGGGTTATTCGGAAATTAACGGCGAAAAATTAGTATTTACTTTTTTTGTTTTCAAAGACTCAAAAAAATTAAAAGGGTAAAAATTTTAGATTTTAATAATATATCAGAAAACAAGGTGTATTATTAATAAAATAAGCCATATATCATTAAAATCGGTGGCCAAATTTCGATTTTATTTATCATTAAGTGAAGGAACTCAATTGACAAAGTTCACAATTTCCATACAACAGAACAATTTTAATGTGTGATGTTTGAAAATTGCAATTTTTGTCAATAAAGTTTCCTCATTTAATTGCGAATAAAATCTACATTTGTCCATCGATTTTAATGATTTATGACCAGAGCTGTATATTCGGCAAAAAAAACCAAATATTCGGACGAATCCGAAACTTACCTAAACTTTTTTAACATTAACTAATATTGACTGTTTTAAAAGCTCAAAAGAATTAAAAACGAAAACAGTAATATGTTGCTGTTTGAGCTCGAGGTGAAACAAAAACTTACTATTGTTTTCATTATAATTAAAAAGGTCGAACAATAAACTAATTAATTATTATAAGAATTAAAAACTTATTTATTTTATTAACTGCCTGTTTTTGTAAATAAAACAAAAATTTTCGGTAGGGAATTTATATTTAAACAACGATAAAAAAAATCAATTTGTTTTTGTTTTCAATTCGAAGACCCTAACGAAAATTTGTATTTTATTTACAAAACAGGCAGTGAGAGTATTTTTACATAATACATACAGTGTCAGTCAAAATAAGTGCAGAAATTGCATATATTTTATTCCATCGGGAAAAAATAAAACTTAAACATTTACGAGCATAATACTAATAACAACTTGAGATGAAATTAGCATAAATGATGAAAAGTACTGGGTTCGGTACATAGTAGTAGTGCTTTATCACTCTATTGATGACGTTACTTTCTGCTAAACAAGAACACCAATCAAAAAGTTGAGTCGCAAAAACTAAAAAGATATATTACCTGTTTTTGTAAATAAAATAAAAATTTTCTTTAGGGATTTTGAATTCAGAACAAAAACAAATTTGAGTTTCTATGTATATTGCTGTTTCAATATAAATTCCCTACACAGAAAAAAGTTTGAACATAAATAGTATGAAAAAAGTTCATAATCTATTTTTCATATATTTTAGTAATTTATAAATAAAATACAGGAATTTTTTCATTCCCAGTATGAATTTAGTTTTCAATAAATAAATTTATGAAATCAAAGTTGCTTTCAAAAAATTGACAACTTTTTTGTCAACAAATTCTAAAATGCTTTTCTATTTATATAAAGTAAAAACACAATTAATTTCAAATAGTCTGTTTGGCAGAAAGGAAATAGTTGTGCCTAGTACAACAGACTATACAAGTTCAATACTGAATTTTTAAAAATAATTTTTAAAGAATTTATGAATTAATTTATGTAAAAGTTTCTAGCTGGAATGAAAATAATTTGGAAAAAAATTATCATGTTAGATTCATAGCATTTATGAAAAAATTCCTTGGATATAAGTAATATTTTTTCTGTGTAACGAAAAATTTTATTTTATTTACAAAAACAGGCAGATAATAAAATGGTATATTTGGTTTAGTCCTTAAAACTTTTTTATTTATATTTTTAAAATTAAAATTAACTTAAGTCAAAGCTTATTTTCAATATTTATTTTTTTGCTCGAAAATAACGATTTTTTCTTGATTTTTATTTTTTGTTTAAAAATAATCATTATTTCAGGTTTTGGTTTTTAGTTTTTCATTTCATTTCAAAATAAAACACAAAAATAATCGTTAAATTTCGAGCAAAAAATACAAGTTTAAAATAATCGTTAGCAAAAACTAAAAGTTGGAAAATAACAATTAAATCGTAATTTTGATATTAGTCATAATCAGATATGCCATCGCATGTTTTTTCCTGTGCGATGTATGTAGGCACAAATGCGATATTTATACGTATCAAAACTTTTTAAGAATTTTGGCATCGATTTGTTAGTGCATATTTTTGTATATTTTACCCTTTACAGCATATTTTTGCATATATCACACTTAGCCGCATATTTTAAGATTTTTAATTTTTCTGGCAGATTTTGTTATTTTTGCTACATATTTTGGCTTTTTTAAATGTTAATATGCATATTTACAAAAAAAAAACAAAAAAATATCTTTTTTTCTAGTTTTTAGTGCATATTTAATGCGCCTAAAACATATTTTTTAGGGCATATCTCCGGTAATCGCTCCGGTCCCTGAAAAAAACATAAAAATGCCCGCCTAAAAGCATCGCATGTAACGTGACATGCATAAAAGCGTAGTAGTTATGAATGCTTTGACGCGAAAACGCCTGATTTTTCAGAATTTTTTTTTTGTTTTTAACTATTTCTTAATAAATACTAGCGCAATTGCATTAATTTTTAAAGATGCCACGCGATTTTAGCGAATTACAAATTTTGCTAGAAAAGGAACTTAATAATGGATTAGCGCTCGGAACTTTTAAATATTCTGAAAATATAAGAATTTTTAATGAATATAATAAAAATGTTCCGAGCTGCTGGAAATTTAAAAATACCGTAAAAATCGCAAATTGGGTTGTGCGAGTATAAGATAAGGATTTTCTATATTCCAATTCATATCACTTTTTTCTTTAATTTCTTTATTTTAAAATATTAGTTGGAAAGATTGTCGAAGAAACCATCATTGCAAAATGTCGCTCGTGCCGCCTACACGTGTCGTTCGTCCTGTCTTGTGAATTTGTGTCTTGTTTGTGGTGTCGTGTGTTAAATACATATACATAAATACAAAAATATCAAAATCAAATTAAAACAATAGTGTCTAAACTTATTTTTACAAAAAGAAATAAAACTAAGTTAACATTAAAAAACAGTGCAATAAATACCTAAGTTTACCGCAAAATTAAAACAACAACAGCCCAATGAAATAAAATAAACAAATAAGCAAAATAAATAAAGTAAAAAACACATCGCTGCAACAACAACAACCAAGCTATATTGTTCCGTGAGAGAGCAGTGCTGGCACAGTCAATAGTGTTGGCACAACGGGCCGTTCTCTATCACAAGTGACCAGATCAGGGCTTTTATGGCCCTTTTATGTTCAATGTCATTGTGTTTCATTTCCATATAATTTTCATTTAAAACTTTAAATTTTATATTAATGGTATTGATGTGTTAATTGCTGTTGGACTGTTTGGTGACGAAGGTATAACACTGGTCGCTAGACAGTAAACGAAACAGCAATTAATTTCATTGGTATCATTAATATAAAATAGGCGGTTCGATTTGGGTTTTCCTGCATGAAATGACACGAAGATTCAAAATCGACTTCTGCAATATACGCGGACTAAGAGCGAATTTTTTCTCTGTATATGCTCACATTTGTCTCCATCGGCCGGATGTTTTAGTCTTATGTGAGACTCAGGTATCTGAGGATGCTGATCCACAGGATTTCATTTACCTGAGTACCACCTTCTTTCGCTGTTTAGTTTCCACCGGGGCCTTGCATTGTACATACGCGATGAAGTTGTGTACCAGTGCCAGCAATCATTAGGCACGGATGATCCCGAATTTAGCTGTCTCTGGGTTAAGTTCAGAATCAGGGCACACTATTTGCATTTCGGGTTTCTGTATAGAAGTCCAAACGCGGGAAGGGACAAAACCATATCCGGCTTCGATGCCCTTTCCGATTCCATATCGAAGATCCTGGAGAGTTGTCCGAACAGTGAAATTGTTGTTGCTGGTGATTTCAATGTTCACAACTCATCTTGGCTTCGCCATTCGAGTCACACAACTCCAGAAGGCCAATATGTTGAGTTATTCGCCGCGCACAACCACCTTGCGCAATTAGTGAATGAACCAACACACATTTCGTGTGTTGAAGGGCATCAAAACAATACTCTCGACCTTTTTCTCACCTCACACCCTGGAAAGTATGAAGTGAGCGTTAATGCACCTCTCGGTAACTCGGATCATAGCACCATTTCCGCCTCCTTTTCGTTCTCAGAACTTCGTAACGTTTCACGACCAGCTACGAAACGTTTAAAATATATATACGAAGAGGCTCGTTGGGCTGAGCTCAACGACTTTTCCGGCATTTTAACTGGAAACTATATTTCCTTCACAATAATGTCAATGCCATGGCAGAAATGGTCGTAAATATAATTTTGCTGGGAATGAAAACTTTCATTCCATCAAAGCGAATTCCGATTAAACCTCGAACGAAGTCTTGGTTTAACCAGGCTTGTAAAGATGCAGTCAGATCCAGAGAGGAGGCATTCAGTATCTGGCGTAGTAACAAAAACTCAGATACTGATTCGCTGCGCAAAAGGGCGAGATCTTCGTGTGCCAGAGTACTAAGGCGTGAAAAAGCTCTGCACGAGCAGCGTCTTCGTGCTAAGGTCCTTGCTGCTCCGCGGGGCTTTTGGTCATTCGTTAAAAGAGTAAAGGATAATGCTAGTTCCTCAATTCCGACTCTTTTAAAGGGTGACCATATATTCACTGACCCGGCTGATAAAGCTAACCTTTTGGCTGAATTATTTGCAAGTAATTCTCACTTGCCGGAAAGCAATCAACCACTGTCCGCGCTTGATAGAATATCTGTAACTATGCCAAAGATATTTTTTCGAGCGCGTGCAGTTAAAAGGGTTTTAGAGGATCTCAACATAAATAAGTCTCCTGGGCCGGATGGTATTCCAGCTCTGGTCTTGAAGCAGTGCTCTTCGACGCTAGCACGTCCGTTGGCAACCCTCTTTAGCACTCTGTATCATGCTGGTGAGTTTCCCCTGTGTTGGAAGGTTGCCTGAAAATTACCGCCCAATCGCAATATGTTCTGCACTTTCCAAAGTAATGGAAAGTATGGTAAATTTTCATCTTGTGAGGTATTTGGAGTCCAACAGCTTACTCAGCGACCGTCAGTATGGCTTCCGTAGAAGACGCTCTACGGGGGACTTACTGGCATTCCTTTCGGAAAAATGGTTCACTCCATACACCATTTTGGCGAGAGTAAGGTGGTGGCTTTAGATATCTCTAAGGCGTTTGATAGAGTGTGGCATGGTGCACTTTTATCAAAACTTATTGCTTTTGGTGTTGGTGATGACTTCTCTCGATTTATATCGAGTTTTCTCAGACATCGCACTATACGGGTTGTTATAGATGGGATCTCATCAAACGAGTTCAAGATTAATTCAGGGGTACCACAAGGCTCCGTTCTTTCTCCTATCCTATTTCTTATTTTTCTTAATGACCTTCTCTGTCAAACTTCCAATCCTATATACTCTTTTGCAGACGACAGCACCATCTGCAATTCATATTCATTCAGCAATAGACCAAGTCTGTTGGAGATTAGGGCCATGCGGCAAAACATGAATGATACGATTAATCACGATCTCACAACAATCTCTGAATGGGGTAGTGCGAATAGGGTCGATTTCAACGCTCGTAAGACCCAATGCTGTATGCTTACTCACAGACGTACGACAGAACCTGCTGCTCAATCTGTAATTATGGGTGGCATAGGTATTAGGGAATCAGAAGCTCTTGATGTTCTTGGCATGAAAATCCAGTGTGACGTTCGATGGACTGATCACATTTTTCAAGTCTCAAAAGAAGCATTCAAGTGTCTTGGTTTCTTAAGACGGTGTAAGATATACTTCACTCCATCTGATCTCCTTACTATTTATACCACCTATATCCGACCGAAAATGGAATACAACTGTCATGTATGGGCCGGTGCTTCAAAGTCTATTTTGAAGTTACTCGACCGCGTGCAAGAGAGGGCGAAGAAGCTCATCGGTGACAGTAGGGTAGCCAGCTCTATTGACTCGCTTGAGCATCGACGCAATGTGGGGTGCGTTTCACTGTTTTATCGTTACTACAATGGAATGTGCTCTGATGAAATCAGGGAATTGGTTCCCGAAAACCGCTCTTTTTTGCGTACAACACGTTCTTCATTAAGGGCACATCTATTTGTGGTCGATATGCCAGTGAATCGCACTACGCATTATAGAGAGAACTCGTTCTTTGGCCGAACTGTTCGTATGTGGAATAAACTCCCTGCAGAGGTCTTTCCTGTCAGTTTCAATGTTGGAAGTTTCAAATCAAACGTCAACATACACTACTCCCTTTATCCTCCTTCCCACAACCAATTTTCCTAGTTCCAGCACAATGCATTGTATCAGTAGGGGTCATCCTCTGAGTCCTGGTCCGAGAAAAAAAATGTTACGGTATTATCAAATTGTTCTAATTTATCTAAAGTAATGAAAGAACTACTAGATGATTTTGAAAGCACTCAGGTGAGTTATATGAGTAATTAAACATTAATTATTTATTATTGCTTTCATTTCACTAGATAAGCGAAATTTTGCAGCAAGATGTCTTTGAAGAACTAAATCTTATCCAGGGCGACGACATTCTGAGCGAAATTTTCATAGATAATGAATCAGAAAAAGTCACAATCACAAATCACAGAAATGAAAATCGTCTGTTAAATGAAAATGAGCTCTGTACCTTACAAGCTTTATTAGATCTATGTGAACCTTTCGAAGTAAGTTAATTTTCACATAGATACTTACGTAAATACATTCGCTAAAAGGACGCACTCTACACGAACCATAATCTTAGACATGAATGAATTCGAATATTAACGAAACTAAATGTACACGAGCTTTCTAAAGAAAATATAGTATCGGAGTTAAGGCCCAACTATAATATGCATAAGCTAGCTTAAGGTAATGTCAAAAAACAACGAAAGCCTGTCAAATACTTAAGCAAATTAGAGAACACTTTCAGCTGACTATATTGAACTTACATGAATGTATGTATGCAGCGTTGCCATTTTGGCTATTTTTACATAAGCTTTGTTCATTTACTTTCCTATCACTTTCCATCAACGAGAGAGTAAAAAGGAATTTTGTAAAATTACTCTCAAAAATAATAAAAAGTAAATGAACACTTTACCATCCAAAATTTTCAAGCTAAAATAGTGTTATAATATATAGGTATATATGAGTACTTAATAACTACTCCTATATGTGGAAAAATGTAATATATGTACCTATTACTATAAAAATAATGTGATTTCGGCATTTATTATTATTTCTTTTCAACAAAATTGAATAAGAAATTGAAAAAAGGGTACATATCTGAAATTTTAAACTTTTGAGGTAATGAAAACAAAAACAAATTATTTTGTAATGAAGTACAATATTTAAAAAATTTATATATGGATTACATTTTGGGACCAATTATCAATCGAAAGTTGCAGAAATATTTTTATGTTAACGTCATTTTGGCATGTTCTGTGTTTCACAAAAAAATAAAATTATGTGTATTTCTCATAGCATTGTTGTTATAAATAATTTTTTATAACAACAATGCCAAGAAAATTCACATTATTTTATTTTTTGTGAAACACAGAATATGCCAGAATAACGTATGTTTATTTGTGTATTTTCGTTAGTTTTGGCAATATTTTTGTTTTAGCGTTTTTTTTTTGTTTTAACGTTTTTTTTTTTACTTTTTGACGATTTTTTAGAGATTTATTTTAGTTTTGGCGCTTTTTTGGGTTTTGGGAATTTTTTCGGTGTTTGCTGATTTTTTTAGTTTTAGCGATTTTTTGGGTTTGACACTTTCGTTTTAGCAAATTTTCGGTGTTTGGCGATTTTTTAGCTTTGACGCTTTTTTCGCTTTGGTGATTTTTTCCATTTTTGGCGAATTTTCGTTTTTGACGATATTTTTAGTTTTAGTGTTTTTTTCGTTTTGGCGACTTTTTTCGGTTTTTGGGTTTTTTTTTAAGTTTTTTTGGCGATCTTTTTAGTTTTGGTGATTTTTTGCGTTTTAGTAATTTTTTTGCAATTTTGGTGTTTTTTCCGTTAAACGCTTTTTCATTTTGGCGATTTTTCGTTTTGACATTTTTTTAATTTTGAAATATTTAGTACATATTAGCTTTTTTTTAATTTCAAGAAATTCCCTCTTATGGTTTCCAAGATACTGCTAATTGTCTAAATTACATAGTCAAATTTACATTAACATTAAATATATTTATGTATGAACTAATTGGATTATCTACCGCCATAGTGTAAAGTACCGAGTATCTAGATACTCATAATATTTGCAATACTAAAATTTGCTGCAACATCCTCTGGCCCTGATGTACTAGATCCTGTGTTGCTAAATTCCATTGCTTTAGACATCTTATTTTTGTGCGGTTGGTCCTAAATTAAACAAAAATTGGTTTTCTATCGTATTAATATATTTCATCGCTTTAAAAATTAACATTCACTTAGAATTTCTTAAATTTTGCAAAAATATTTTTATTTCCCAACTTCTTTTAGCAAACTTGATTTGTAAATACAAACACAAAACAGCTGTTTGAACAATTATTGAAAGTAAAAATTTTACTATCAAGAATTTTCAACAATTTTTTGTGTCTCAATTTGTTGCTCTCTTTTGACGCTCTCTCGTTGAAAATTTTTGGAGTTAAGGCCATGTCAGATAAAACTTTTGCTTCGCGTTGCGTTACAGATTCGCTTTGACATCTAAGATGAAATGTACGTACTTATACGAAACATGTCAGATAAACTACTTTTAACGCAGCGTGAAGCGAAAAGTTCGGCAACTCTCATCTTTTTGCTTGCTTTGACAATCAGCTGGAATAATTTTCTTTTATTATATTGCCAAACGAAACATATTGCGCGTTTGAATCTGTTTTAATAAGAGGTAAATATGTATGTGGCATTTATTTATTTATAATAAATCGTAAAATAACATAATTGACTTTTATTTTTATAAAAAATATATATATAAATAGCAAAATTATCAACTTCTTTTTTGGTAAACGATCAATGCGCGAGCAGAGGGCGAAGCCGATGTAAAATGGTGATCGGCGCCGGCTAAGAACAAATATAGTCGGCGGCGGCTATTAGCCGGCTAAGAGCCGAAAATTTTTCGCCGGCGGCGGCTACCCAAATTTATCGGCTAACGGTCGGCTAACAGAGTATTTCTTGCTTACTTACATACAAGGTATATTTACAACAGGTATACTCGGCCCAATTATAAATAAACTTGCCTTTCTAGACGATTTACTGCCTTATTTATAAAAATAATTTTCATAAGAAATTTTTTTCATATGTTCCAAAACCGAATTAAATATTTTTAAATGCGCATGTTAGTAAATATCCACTTTTTATTATAAGAAATCGGCTTAGCCGCTAGCCGATATTAGCCGCAATAATCGGCGGCGTCTAAGTGATTGTGAAAATCAGCGGCGGCGGCTAATAGCCGGCTATTAGCCGACCAGCTTCGTGCTCTGTGCGCGAGTGTTGTCAAAGTTTTCATTGTGTCATACTCCTTTTGCTTTACACTTTTCTATCAAAGTTAGAAACGTCACGCAAAGCGACAAAGTTTTATCTGACACGGCCTTTAATGAACACTTTCTATCAAAAATTGTTAACAATTGTTAACAATTTTCAGTAAATGAACACAGCTATATATATCGCACTTGTTTAAGATCAAGATTCTATTCTACATGACGGAACGATTCATTCGCAGGAAAATCTGATAGAATTCTTCCAGATTTTCTTGTGAATGAAGAACAAGGTGTGTCGATGATGCCATAATATTACACAAAAAATATTAAAAAATAAGCGTTTTGAAATATTTATGCTATTTTATATATTTCGTCAACCACTTTACAATAATATATGTACATTCATAGTACAGCTATATTAAGCGTATGTCTAATCAATAAAGCATACATTGCTGTTTTTTAGCAACTGGACCAAAAAGTGCAACTCTGATCGGATAGGAGAATATTAATTTATTAAATTTTTGAAAAAATTTGCAAATCGGAAAGACTTGCAAACAAATCTTTCACACATATTCACTTAAGCCACACTATAATACTTTTTGAACACGCATGAGTTTTTTGACAGATCTAAGGACTAATGACGTTTTCTTTTCTAGAAAAAATTTAGCACTGTTTTATTTTTTATTAAATAAATCGGAATTCAGCATTTTTGAATGCTGAATTCCGATTTATTCAAAACCTTGAAAAATGATTATACATATTGCAAATTTTTATTAAAAAGTGATTGCTTGCATTTTTTTTTGTTGAGAAAAGAAAACGCCAATATTGCGTTACTTTGAAGGCTTTTTTGCATTATTGCTAAGGTATTTATTTCTAGTCAACACGGGGGTAGGTTTTTGTTATTTTTATTAGGTACATAAGTATTTTATAAATAATTTTTTAACTTTCACATTTTCGTTATTGTTTCTCATGTATGTAATAATTTTTTTTTTAACATTTTGGTTAAACAAATTATTTGGTCGTGGCAGTGTAGCATACAGTGTTGTATGTATGACTAAATAAAAAAATAAAATAACAATTTACAAAGAGCTGATTCCGTACGGAAAGTGCGTTCAGTTTGGCTCTTTGCTTAAGCAAATGACAATTGCGAGAGCCTGACGAAACTTTTTCTTAAGTACATTATAGTTTGAAACATACAATTTCTATGTATTCGCACCGTTGCTGAAGCTAGCTTAAGCCAAGATTATATTTAGGCCTTTAGTGTTTGATGTAAATGATCTTGTGAAATCCAACAACAAAATACACAAAATTTCATAAAAGTGCTACGATATTTTGCATTAGTGTTTCGCAAGACCATTCGCGTCAAACACGAATGTTATAATCGAATTAAATTTCTTAACTGTTACAGAATCACACTCTAATGACACCGTCAGGAATTAATGCATGTCAAACAACTGAAGTTCCCTGAAGAAAGCCAGGGGCCAAGTGTCTCCAAGTCACCACTTTTGTCGACAAGTTTGGCGACTTTTTGGTGACGTTGACAACGAATCGTCTACACTTTTTATTTTAGCTTTAATGAGAAGAGAAGTTGTTAACAGCTAGGAAACGATTTTTTGTGGTTTCATTTTGATGTGTTGAAAATATATGCGGCTGAACGGAAAACTAAAAATTTTCATAAAAAATCTAATTTATTTGTCTTGGCTGGTAAAAAGTTTCATATGTGTTGACTAGAATCAATAAAATGCAATAGTGAATCTCTGGTACCAGCGTCTCCATATGGTGGGACCATATGGAGAACCACCTAGTCTATAGTAAGTCAACAGTTCCGAGTTAAGTAGTGGGGTCTCAATGACAAGCACATGTTAAATGTCTATAGCACAGAGCATTGTTTGGGTACAATTAGACAGTAGTACTGGTGACAAAGTCAATAGTGAATCAGTACAATTTTACTATCGGCATTTCCTGCAGGGTTGTTAAAAATCTGCATACATATTTCACCGAAGATGAAATTTGTGCTTTGGATGCTTTGTGTAATAACGAGTGATTTTTTTGCTATTATCTTTTTGGCAACACTAGTTTTGACAGCTCACGCACGTTTTGTATCTTGTGTCACTGTCAAACATCTTCAGTTTGGTCTATAATTTAATCATGAATCGTCTTACAAACAAACAACGCTTGCAAATTATTGAATTTTATTACCAAAATGCGTGCTCTGTTAAGAAAGTTCATCGAGCGCTTTCTGGTTGAATTTCTGGTTGAATTTCTGGTTGAATGGATACGTGAACAAGCAAAACTGCCGTATTTGGAGTGAAGAGCAGCCAGAAGCATTGCAAGAGCTACCAATGCATCCACAAAAAACAACCGTTTGGTGCGGATTATGGGCTGGCGGCATCATTGGGCCGTATTTCTTCAAAGATGATGCGAATCACAACGTTACTGTGAATGGTGAGCGCTACCGTGCGATGATAACAAACTTTTTTCTGCCCAAAATGGAAGAGCTTGACTTGCATGACATGTGGTTTCAACAAGACGGTGCCACATGCCACACAGCACGCGAAACAATGGACCAATTGAGAGGCGAGTTCGGTGAACAGTTTATTTCACGCTTGGGACCAGTCAATTGGCCGCCCAGATCGTGCGATTTAACGCCTCTAGACTATTTTTTGTGGGGCTATGTTAAGGCTAATGTCTATAGCGACAAGCCCGCTTCGATTGACGCACTGGAAGCCAACATTGCCAACATTATTCGTGAGATACCGGCCGAAATGTTGGAAAGAGTATGCCAAAATTGGACTAAGCGGATGGACCATTTGAGGCGCAGCCGCGGCCAACATTTGCATTAAATAATCTTCAAACATTAAATTATATCGACCCAACTATCGATCCAAATAAATATTTCATGCATTTTTCTGAATTTTATGTGTTTATTTTTTTTTTTACTTTCCGATAGTTCTTATAAAATCACCCATTATGTATGAAGAAAGTGAGGTCCGACAGGATTTGTATAAAAAGAAAGAAGTGAGACAAGATGGGTATACATTTATATTCATATAAATTATAATGAAATATTTCCTTAGAATTCACATGAAGAAAGTATAGAAAGGATTGTGACATATCTAAAATGCGAAATGGTTTGTATTTATTTTCTAAGCAAATATATCCATTGCTTTTTTATAACTATGTATTTGTTTTTACTTTCAGAACAGTTCACATGACAGTTTTGATGTAAGCAATGCAATGGTAAAAATATAAAAAATAATCTAATTACTTATAGCTGTCTTACACTATCTCAAAAGCCGTTCGACTTCTGTGGAAAATGCAACCCTGATCTAATGAGTTTATGGAAAGTTTAAAAAAAGCAATAACAACACATTTTATCAGGGTAGAATTTTGTGCAGAAGTCGAACAGCTTGTATAATAGTCTAAAAACAGCTTAAAGGCCATTTCACATTATACTACAAACTTTGAGATTTTATTCGATTTTGTAAGACGAAAATCAAATCAAAATCAGTCTGAGTGTCAAAAAATCTTAAAGAAATTTTTCTCATTACATTTTGTTTCTACACTATCACATTCCAAATAAAACGTAACATAAATAATTTGCAATAAAGCAAATTTTTTTAGCTCTTCCTTTTCTTTATTTATGCCGGCGAACAAATACACAACTGTTTTTGATATTCCTATGTTTATTTGTGCAAAAGACATGCCCTGATAAAATGAAATATGTGATTGTTTAGAAAATTTTCTAAAAATGAAGAATACATAATACTGTAAAATTTCTTTACGTATTATTTGACAAATCATAACAATTTGTTTTCACACTGTTGGATTTTTACTTAAGATTTGAGTTTTTGACAAGTATTAATATTAAATCTAATAGTCTGGAGGCCGCTTTATTGATATGTAAACATTTCTTTGCAGATAAATGAGGGCCATAGTTTGAAAAATGCAAATAGCACAGGTAGGTTAAAAACAAATTATAGTATTAATAATTCGAAATAAGGCCGATGGCAGTACAAAATAGTGTAGGAAAATTTTGCCAATCGCTATTCGGTCCAACAACTCGTAACTGGAATGTATGGTAATGGTAATTATTTACGTCTTCTTTTAGAAAAAATTTCGACCAATGAAGACAAAATCATATCAGATATTAGAAAAGTTTTAGAAAAGATTTCGACCAATGAAGACAAAATCATATCAGATATTAGAAAAGTTTTAGATGAATTCAGAAAAGGCTATCAAGTTATGTTAAGTTATATAACTGAAAAACGATCACTTAACGAAGAAGAAAATATTATTCATAATGATTTAGAAATTAATAGCGGTAATCAAGTTTAAAGGTCTCAAAGTTTGAAAAATATAGAAAGACTCCGAATCCGAATGAAAATTACCCGTACATTTCGAGCAAACATTTTTGATAGCAAATTTCGTATAAACTCAAAACTAATTTTTGGTGCGAAAGACGACCGCAAGCTTAAATTAACAAAAAAGAAATTTATAATTGACGCTCTTCGAGAAGAATATTTAAAAGTTAACAACGCTTGCGTGCTTTCCTTCTTTAGCGTAGTATGCAGCTCTGCCTGAAATTCAGGCTGCCATATGAAGTATGTGTAAAAAAAATAAACTGAAATTCAGGTTGGTAAACTTCTTAAAGAAATTTCCGTTTCTAGTAGGCAGTTCTAAAAGAAAAGTACACGGAATTTTGGCATTTAAGCGTAGTATGCAGCTCTGCCTGAAATTCAGGCTGCCATAAGAAGTATGTGTAAAAAAACAAACTGAAATTCAGGTTGGTAAATTTTTTAAAGAAATTTCCGTTTACTAGTATGCAGTTCCAAAAGAAAAGTACACGGAATTTTGGCATTTGTTGTCTATTACAGACATGTTATAACAATAAGTGGAGAATATTTTCCGTCAACTGAAACAAAAATTAATGTTCAGACAATTGTTTGGTCATGGAATTTTTGACATTTCTAATTTTTTGTACATTGTAATTAATTTTTAGTGTTTTTGTGTGTTGTAAATTAAAAAATATATAAATTTGTGTGTATGCAAATAAAACTCCGTATAGAATTCTACACGATTATTTTTCCGTGTAGATATAAATGCAAAACTCCAAACCTGAATTTCAATAAGAACTGCATACTACGCTTAAAGGATTAACATGTGGTTTACTTGCCTATGCATACTGTAATTTTCCCGACTATACAAAATATAGATTCAAAGTCAATTTCAAAGGAAAAGTTTTGGTGCAAAGATCGAGCGAAATTATTCACGCAAAAGATCAAAAACGTGTTGCTCAAAAACGTGGAGTTATAGGCAATTCACACTACCGTGTCTATAGCCATTTTAAGTGTTTACGAGCCAAACACGTTAATTTTTAGATGTTTTCCCATATAATCAATTGTCAAGAAATTTACGTTTTTCAAAATTAAACTCATTCAAAAACCAGTAAAGGGCAGGGTTCCACATACTTCCTGATGTATGTTCAGTCGATTTTTTGATTTTAGTTTGTAATGGCGGCAAAATATGTAAACAAAGTCGAAATTAAAAAAGGTTGTAGCATTTCTATAACAACAAGCAGCGTGTTCTGAAAATTATGATTTGTGTTGGCTTAAAAGTATTAAAAACCTCGTTTTTTTATCAAGTTTTCAATTCAAATGGAAAAATGTACATACACATTTAAAATTCTAATTAATAACTTCGCAAAATTATTAATATTTCGGACACAAACAAATTTTTTTGTTGCCGGTTCGCTACCACCTTTTATGAATTCATCATGCTGTAAACAGAAAGTTTATAAAATTGTAGTCTGAACAACTTTGTTTAGTTTCTTAAAATATTTGCCGAAACACGTTAAACTATAGCAGTGTGAATATAGTATTATTACACGCAAAATTGTGAAAAAAGCACTAGAAGAGAAAAGTGCCTACATTTATCAGTGAGAGCAAATACTGCGAACGAAATTGTACAGAGAGGGAATATGCAAAATATACAAAACTTAGCAACATTGCGAAAATGCAACGCTGAAGAAAATTTTGACAAAGATATCATCCTGATCCATTCATTGACGTATTCAATATGCAACAAGGGAAATATAAGCGATATATTCAATATTTAGCTTCACCACTTACAATTTATTGCTGGAAAAAACTACATTTTAAACATTTGCGAGAAATACAAAAATTCTTAATGACGCTAAACGCAAAATTCATTTTAACGCTAGAGGCCAAAGTGTACGACAGGCAGAGAAACGTGTTTTGATATACAAAATTGTATTACATCTCAAGGAATTGAAAATAATGATACCTATAGTCACTGCAATACTTTCCCGTCACACTTTAAATGATATTTGTTCCATCTTGGAAAAATTAAAGCAGTTCTGCCATAAAAACAAGTTTAAGTGGCCATTTTTCAAAAGAGTTTGCACTGATGTGCGCTTTGCGTTATTTGGTGCAGTCTTAAAGTCGTGCAATAATGAAAACATTGCGCACTATTTACAATCTTGCTTTGGCCATTTAGAAAATCCCAATTTTAACAAGAGGCCAAATGTTATTATACAATGGTGCAAAGCTCATTATATGCATATAATATGCAAGGATTTAAAAAATAAACTTGGTAAAAAGAATCATTTACAATTTTTCTTGAAACATGTTATATCAATAGCTTTTGATTTGAAGACAATTGACAAATGTAAATGCTGGATCCGGTATATATTTATTGTGTTGGCTTATCCCAAAAAAGATGATATTTTCTATGACAGTTATAACAAACTACGGAAAAATATATTAACTATAAATGAAATTGAAGTTGATAATAATACATTTGTTGATATAGACGACACGAGTAACTTAGAATCTATTGCATCCGGAAGTCCATTTAAGAAAGTATTTTTATATATATGTATAAGGAAGTGGAAAGTAATTTATCTGATAATCTGGTATGTGATGGAAATCGATTGATTTCAAATCGCTCGATTTCATCAAATTAATAATAGCCAAATATGTGTTATGTAAATCGCACGATACAACGAAATCAAATGTAAGATCGAACACAATATTCTAAGCCTCAAAAACAATAAATACATCAACAAGACATCTTTTAGACAATTTTTTCCCTTGAAATCGACGTGATTTGAAATCGATCGATTTCCATCACATACCAGAATATGAATGGAAACGATAAGGAATATTAAAAAAAATACATGTCCAATTTCATAAATAATACATATTGCCCGTTTGTTCCAATGTGGACAAATATAATGGGTACATTATTCGATCGTTCGGGGGATCACATAAGCAATGGTCCTATTGAATTTAATTTCTTTTTACAAAAGCACATTATTTTAAAAGGTCAAAGTATTCGCCCAGAAGCTTTCATAAAAAAGGACAGAATAGATAGTATGAGTACACTTAAAGAGGTTCGGTATAAATATAACATGTTTGGTGGAAAGCCTTTGCTAATAGATTTATATGCTCCAGTGGATATACCTGATGATCTTAAGCATCTGAATCAAGAAAGTGGAAATAAATTTAGTAAATTAGAATCTATTAATGATGCTCTTAAAATATCAAGAGATCATAGCTACACTCTTTTGTCAGAAGATTTAGATCCGGAAGCAAAATAGTATAAAAAAATGCCAGAAAGCAGAAAGCAGTTGTCAAATGCAAAAAATAATAAAAAATACTTCTGGATGTTTTTGAGCATTTTTTTAGGAATGTAAAAGTTTGTTGGTGATTATCACCCCTTAGTTTTATTTTTTTCCCAAAAACTGTATGCAGTTTGTTTTTTTATTGGTCTAAGCTTTATTCTGGTTTTGTTTCAATCTTGCAAAATACTTATTTTAGATTTTACGGCAAAAATACGTTTGGCTGTTTTTGAGCATTTTTTGCGGAATGTAAAAGTTTGTTGGCGTTTATCACCCTTTAGTTTTATTTTTTACCCAAAAGCTGTATGCAGCTTATTTTCTCTTGGTCTAAGCTTTGTTTTGGCTTTTGTTTCAATCTTGCACAAGAATTATTTTAGATTTTACAGCAAAAATACTTTTTGGGTTTTTTGAGCATTTTTTGTGGAATGTTAAAGTTTGTTGGTGATTATCACCCCTTAGTTTTATTTTTTTACCAAAAATCTGTATGCAGTTTGTTTTTTATTGATCTAAGCTTTATTTTGGCTTTTGCTTCAATTTTGCACAATAAGTATTTTAGATTTTACAGCAAAAACACTTTTTGGGTGTTTTTGAGCATTTTTCGTTCGATTTTTTATTTTAAAAAATTACGCAGTTCGTTTTGTAAGGAGTTTAGCTGTGTACTGATATTTCTTTATTTTGTGCACAATAATTATTTTATTTACTTTGTTTATAACGAAATCTCTTGGTCTAAGCTTTATTTCGGCTTTTGTTTCAATCTTGCACAAGAATTATTTTAGATTTTACAGCAAAAATACTTTTTGGGCGTTTTTGGGAATTTTTTGCGGAATGTAAAAGTTTGTTGGTGATTATCACGCCTTAGTTTTATTTTTTACCAAAAGTCTGTATGCAGTTTGTTTTCTATTGATCTAAGCTTTATTTTGGCTTTTGCTTCAATTTTGCACAATAATACCACATTTACAGTATGCAACTTTGTTGCATGCAACTCTCTTTTTTCAGTGAGAAAGACAGAGAAGAAATACAAAATGTATACATTTCTATTTCAACACTCTCACTTAAAATGAAAATTGCATGCAACAAAGTTGCATGGTGTAAATATGGAATAAGTATTTTAGATTTTACAGCAAAAACACTTTTTGGGTGTTTTTGAGCATTTTTCGTTCGATTTTTTATATAAAAAAATTACGCAGTTCGTTTTGTAAGGAGTTTAGCTGTGTACTGATATCTCTTTGTTTTGTGCACAATAATTATTTTATTTACTTTGTTTATAACGAAATCAATCAATAACGATTAAATTTTAAATATCGCCATGTTTGTTATAGCCGAGGTTTACTGTACAAATGTACTGTAGGTTTCTTACCCCCCGTCTCGACTAGCAATAAATATCTCAGCAATAAAGCAATAACGTCGGCAGAAAGACGCAGCAATATTGCTTATTGCTTAGTTTATGTCAACTGAATGGGAAAACGTATTTATGTCAACTCATAATTTCAAAAAAACAATCAAGTGAAGGTGTAGATAAAAAGCGCAGCCATTTTGTACTGAAAACAATAAGTGCAATTTATTATAAAAATAAATGTTTTAGTGAAGAAAAAACCACACAAAAGTAATTCTACTGCAACAGGAAGAACAAAAAACAGAGACAACAAAATTTTGGTAAATTTCAGCAAGATACTGAAAAAATATTTTGACATGAAAAGGAGATCTTTGGATTTAAGAAAAGTGAGCATTAAAAAATATCAGAATTACACATAGCCTCCTGCAAAATATCACTTTTATCATTAATTTTAATTTTCTTTGCTAGAATCCCTTGTATTTCTGCCATCGCATCCGTGGCTAAAGCCAAAGGCAGTCTAGCAAGCTGCATACCAATTGATTTCCCAAAACTTAAAAACAACGAGTCATTGTCTCTTGTTTCATTGTTAACCTGAGTTATTAAAGCGTCCAGCGCGCAACTAAATTTTTCTGCATTCTCCTTCTTCATTTTTTTGCTGATGTATTTCTCTTTAACCAGTTCTCTGACCCACTTGGAAGAACATCCTCGTTTTCATATGAGTGCATTGTTGTTGGGCTGTACTCGATAATTTCTTCTTCCTGTACATATAATAAATAATATCAAAAAATTTATTTAATTTACACTTACAGTTTTTGCTAATAAAATTTACCTACATTTGAAATATTACAGCTCGTTTTTCTTTGAACTATTGCGTTGTCCAAAAATGCCATTTCCAAAAAGTAGAAAAGGTGAGGTTCATACACGGCATCAGCGGCAGAGCCAGATTTTTTGAAGCCTCCACTTTTTTCTTTTCAAGAAGATATGCCGATCTTAAATTCTTAATTTTCTTTTTCACCGTTTCCTCGTCTTTTTCCATATTTCTGGATATTTCGGACCACGCATTTTTCTTTTTATCAATCCTTTTATATTGTGTACTTTTATAGTCCCACAGGCAGGGAAACTGTTCATATAGATTTAAAAGCTTGAAAACATCCACAACACTCTACTCCATTTCACTTTTATATAGTATACTTATATTTGCACACTTTTATTTTATAATTTAAACTTCTCTGGGTGGTTTTCTTAAAATTTGATTTTGGCGGCCTTTTATTTAAATATGTTTGTCACATTTGACAGCTAATTTGACGTTTTATGTCTGCAATAATTGTCAACGAAAATTCGTTGACAATTATTGCAACATATATTGCAAACACCTGCAATGAGGTGTCTCCACTAGCAATAACATAATTTTGACAATTGCTGCAATATATGTTAACATATTTATTGCTAGTCGAGACGGGGGGTTAAGACTGCATGATATTGTTCTGTTTTTAAAACTCACCATAGCAAATAAAAGAAAAGAATGAAAAAATGTGAACAAAAACAGCTGTTAAAATTAACTGTAATTTGGTTTGTTCACATACGTTTTTTTTAAATAGTGCTCAAAAAAGTACATATCCGTGAAGAAAACAACCTTTTTGGCAACTATTTTTTTTTGTTTTGGCAACTTTTTCAACGTGGGAGCGAGAAAATGTAAACAATCTTTGAATAAAAACTGGTCATATTAAAACAATAATTTAGAAATTAATTTTAATTAAATTTTAATTAATGAACGCGGAATGTACAACAATAAAAGCTCTAGAATCTAATTAAACGAATGTCACTAAAATATTTGAGCGATATTTTTATAAAACCAGATTGGCCAATAATTATAGTTTTTCCCTATAACTGAGGAACTAGACTTCGTGCGCACATGGCACTAGCCGCAATCGAAAGAGGACAAAAAACTAAAGAGATAGCGGGTATTGCCATAGACCGGTTCACTTTTGTGACCAAATTATAGGCACAACAACCTTTTTAAAAATTAAAAAGTGGCAAAAAAAATATCAATTTTAGTTTTCTACTGATATCTCCGAAACTAGACTTCGTGCACACATGGCACTAGCCGCAATCGAAAGAGGACAAAAAACTAAAGAGATAATGGGTGTTGTCATAGGCCGGGTCACTTCTGTAACCAAGTTATAGGCACAGCAACCTTTTTAAAAATTAAAAAGTGGTAAAAAATTCAATTTTAGTTTTCTACTGATATCTCCGAAACTAGACATCGTGCACACATATCGATACCCGCAATCGAAAGACGAAAAAAATTAAAGAGATAATGGGTATTATCATAGACCGGGTCACTTTTGTGACCAAGTTATAGGCACAGGAACCTTTTAAAAAATTTAAAAGTGGCAAAAAAATCAATTTTAGTTTTCTACTGATATCTCCGAAACTGGACTTCGTGCAGACATGGCACTAGCCGCAATCAAAAGAGGACAAAAAATTAAAGAGATAATTTGTGTCATCATAGACCGGGTCACTTTTTTGACCAAGTTATAGGCACAGCAACCTTTTTGAAAATTAAAAAGTGGGGTTAAGACTGCATGATATTGTTCTGTTTTTAAAACTCACCATAGCAAATAAAAGAAAAGAATGAAAAAATGTGAACAAAAACAGCTGTTAAAATTAACTGTAATTTGGTTTGTTCACATACGTTTTTTTTTAAATAGTGCTCAAAAAAGTACATATCCGTGAAGAAAACAACCTTTTTGGCAACTATTTTTTTTTTGTTTTGGCAACTTTTTCAACGTGGGAGCGAGAAAATGTAAACAATCTTTGAATAAAAACTGGTCATATTAAAACAATAATTTAGAAATTAATTTTAATTAAATTTTAATTAATGAACGCGGAATGTACAACAATAAAAGCTCTAGAATCTAATTAAACGAATGTCACTAAAATATTTGAGCGATATTTTTATAAAACCAGATTGGCCAATAATTATAGTTTTTCCCTATAACTGAGGAACTAGACTTCGTGCGCACATGGCACTAGCCGCAATCGAAAGAGGACAAAAAACTAAAGAGATAGCGGGTATTGCCATAGACCGGTTCACTTTTGTGACCAAATTATAGGCACAACAACCTTTTTAAAAATTAAAAAGTGGCAAAAAAAATATCAATTTTAGTTTTCTACTGATATCTCCGAAACTAGACTTCGTGCACACATGGCACTAGCCGCAATCGAAAGAGGACAAAAAACTAAAGAGATAATGGGTGTTGTCATAGGCCGGGTCACTTCTGTAACCAAGTTATAGGCACAGCAACCTTTTTAAAAATTAAAAAGTGGTAAAAAATTCAATTTTAGTTTTCTACTGATATCTCCGAAACTAGACATCGTGCACACATATCGATACCCGCAATCGAAAGACGAAAAAAATTAAAGAGATAATGGGTATTATCATAGACCGGGTCACTTTTGTGACCAAGTTATAGGCACAGCAACCTTTTAAAAAATTTAAAAGTGGCAAAAAAATCAATTTTAGTTTTCTACTGATATCTCCGAAACTGGACTTCGTGCAGACATGGCACTAGCCGCAATCGAAAGAGGACAAAAAATTAAAGAGATAATTTGTGTCATCATAGACCGGGTCACTTTTTTGACCAAGTTATAGGCACAGCAACCTTTTTGAAAATTAAAAAGTGGGGTTAAGACTGCATGATATTGTTCTGTTTTTAAAACTCACCATAGCAAATAAAAGAAAAGAATGAAAAAATGTGAACAAAAACAGCTGTTAAAATTAACTGTAATTTGGTTTGTTCACATACGTTTTTTTTAAATAGTGCTCAAAAAAGTACATATCCGTGAAGAAAACAACCTTTTTGGCAACTATTTTTTTTTTGTTTTGGCAACTTTTTCAACGTGGGAGCGAGAAAATGTAAACAATCTTTGAATAAAAACTGGTCATATTAAAACAATAATTTAGAAATTAATTTTAATTAAATTTTAATTAATGAACGCGGAATGTACAACAATAAAAGCTCTAGAATCTAATTAAACGAATGTCACTAAAATATTTGAGCGATATTTTTATAAAACCAGATTGGCCAATAATTATAGTTTTTCCCTATAACTGAGGAACTAGACTTCGTGCGCACATGGCACTAGCCGCAATCGAAAGAGGACAAAAAACTAAAGAGATAGCGGGTATTGCCATAGACCGGTTCACTTTTGTGACCAAATTATAGGCACAACAACCTTTTTAAAAATTAAAAAGTGGCAAAAAAAATATCAATTTTAGTTTTCTACTGATATCTCCGAAACTAGACTTCGTGCACACATGGCACTAGCCGCAATCGAAAGAGGACAAAAAACTAAAGAGATAATGGGTGTTGTCATAGGCCGGGTCACTTCTGTAACCAAGTTATAGGCACAGCAACCTTTTTAAAAATTAAAAAGTGGTAAAAAATTCAATTTTAGTTTTCTACTGATATCTCCGAAACTAGACATCGTGCACACATATCGATACCCGCAATCGAAAGACGAAAAAAATTAAAGAGATAATGGGTATTATCATAGACCGGGTCAATTTTGTGACCAAGTTATAGGCACAGCAACCTTTTAAAAAATTTAAAAGTGGCAAAAAAATCAATTTTAGTTTTCTACTGATATCTCCGAAACTGGACTTCGTGCAGACATGGCACTAGCCGCAATCGAAAGAGGACAAAAAATTAAAGAGATAATTTGTGTCATCATAGACCGGGTCACTTTTTTGACCAAGTTATAGGCACAGCAACCTTTTTGAAAATTAAAAAGTGGGGTTAAGACTGCATGATATTGTTCTGTTTTTAAAACTCACCATAGCAAATAAAAGAAAAGAATGAAAAAATGTGAACAAAAACAGCTGTTAAAATTAACTGTAATTTGGTTTGTTCACATACGTTTTTTTTAAATAGTGCTCAAAAAAGTACATATCCGTGAAGAAAACAACCTTTTTGGCAACTATTTTTTTTTGTTTTGGCAACTTTTTCAACGTGGGAGCGAGAAAATGTAAACAATCTTTGAATAAAAACTGGTCATATTAAAACAATAATTTAGAAATTAATTTTAATTAAATTTTAATTAATGAACGCGGAATGTACAACAATAAAAGCTCTAGAATCTAATTAAACGAATGTCACTAAAATATTTGAGCGATATTTTTATAAAACCAGATTGGCCAATAATTATAGTTTTTCCCTATAACTGAGGAACTAGACTTCGTGCGCACATGGCACTAGCCGCAATCGAAAGAGGACAAAAAACTAAAGAGATAGCGGGTATTGCCATAGACCGGTTCACTTTTGTGACCAAATTATAGGCACAACAACCTTTTTAAAAATTAAAAAGTGGCAAAAAAAATATCAATTTTAGTTTTCTACTGATATCTCCGAAACTAGACTTCGTGCACACATGGCACTAGCCGCAATCGAAAGAGGACAAAAAACTAAAGAGATAATGGGTGTTGTCATAGGCCGGGTCACTTCTGTAACCAAGTTATAGGCACAGCAACCTTTTTAAAAATTAAAAAGTGGTAAAAAATTCAATTTTAGTTTTCTACTGATATCTCCGAAACTAGACATCGTGCACACATATCGATACCCGCAATCGAAAGACGAAAAAAAATTAAAGAGATAATGGGTATTATCATAGACCGGGTCACTTTTGTGGCCAAGTTATAGGCACAGCAACCTTTTAAAAAATTTAAAAGTGGCAAAAAAATCAATTTTAGTTTTCTACTGATATCTCCGAAACTGGACTTCGTGCAGACATGGCACTAGCCGCAATCGAAAGAGGACAAAAAATTAAAGAGATAATTTGTGTCATCATAGACCGGGTCACTTTTTTGACCAAGTTATAGGCACAGCAACCTTTTTGAAAATTAAAAAGTGGTAAAAAATTCAATTTTAGTTTTCTACTGATATCTCCGAAACTAGACTTCGTGCACACATGGCGCTACCCGCAATCGAAAGAGGACAAAAAACTATGATGAAACCCATTATCTCTTTAGTTTTTTGTCCTCTTTCGATTGCTTGTAGCGCCATGTGTGCACAAAGTCTAGTTTCGGAGATATCAGTAGAAAACTAAAATTAAATTTTTTACCACTTTATAATTTTCAGAAAGGTTGCTGTGCCTATAACTTGGTCAAAAAAGTGACCCGGTCTATGATGACACCCATTCTCTCTTTAATTTGTTGTCCTCTTTCGATTGCGGCTAGTGCTATGTGTGCACGAAGTCCAGCTTCGGAGATATCAGTAGAAAACTAAAATTGAATTTTTTACCACTTTTAATTTTCAAAAAGGTTGCTGTGCCTATAACTTGGTCACAAAAGTGACCCGGTTAATGATGACACCCATTATCTTTAGTTTTTTTGTCCTCTTTCGATTGCGGGTAGCATCATGTGTGCAGGAAGTCTAGTTTTGGAGATATCAGTAGAAAACTAAAATTGAATTTTTTACCACTTTTTAATTTTTAAAAAGGTTGCTGTGCCTATAACTTGGTCACAAAAGTGAGCCGGTCTATGACAACACCTATTATATATTAAGTTTTTTGTCCTCTTTCGATTGCGGGTAGCGCTATGTGTGCACGAAGTCTAGTTTCGGAGTTATCAGTAGAAAACTGAAATTGAGTTTTTTACCACTTTTTAATTTTTAAAAAGGTTGCTGTGCCTATAACTTGGTTACAAAAGTGACCCGGTCTATGATGACACCCATTATCTCTTTAGTTTTTTGTCGTCTTTCTATTGCGGGTAGCGCCATGTGTGCACGAAGTCTGGTTTCGGAGATATCAGTAGAAAACTAAAATTGAATTTTTTACTTCTTAATTTTCAAAAAGGTTGCTGTGCCTATAACTTGGTCACAAAAGTGACCCGGTCTATCATGACACCCATTATCTCTTTAGTATTTTGTCCTCTTTCGATTGCTGGTAGCGCCATGTGTGCACGAAGTCTAGTTTTGGAGATATCAGTAGAAAACTAAAATTGAATTTTTACCACTTTTTAATTTTCAAAAAGGTTGATGTTCCTATAACTTCGTCACAAAAGTGACCCGGTCTATGGTAACACCCATTATTTCTTTAGTTTTTTGTCCCCTTTCGATTGCGGCTAGTGCCATGTGTGCACGAAGTCTAGTTTCGGAGATATCAGTAGAAAACTAAAATTTATTTTTTTTGCCACTTTTTAATTTTTAAAAAGGTTGATGTGCCTATAACTTGGTCAGAAAAGTGACCCGGTCTATGGTGACACCCATTGTCTCTTTAGTTTTTTGTCTTCTTTCGATTGCGGGTAGCGCCATGTGTGCACGAGGTCTAGTTTTTGAGTTATTAATAGAAAACTTTTTTTAGCGCCTTTTCATTTTTATAAAAAAGTTTGCTGCGCCTATAACTTTGTTAAAAAAGTTACCCGAGTTATGACATCTATTTTTGCTGTAGTTTTTTGTCCCCTTTCAATTGCGGGTAGCCCCGTGTTCGTACGAAGTCTAGTTCCTGAGTTATTAAGGAAAACCCATAATTATTGGCTAGTATGGCCTTTGCAAAATATCGCTGTAATATTTTAGTGACATTCATATAATTAGGTTCTAGGGCTTTTGTTGTTACACATAACGATTTATTTATTTAAAATTTAATTAAAAACCATGTTGTAATTAACGTTTTAATTTGACCAATATTTGTTTATTCTTTGTTTACACTTTTTCTGTTTCCTGGAAAAAAAGTTGCTAAAAAGATATTGTGAAGAAAAACCCTTTTTTTTCGTACACATACAAAAAAAGGTTGCCGGTGATGCCAGGTTGTTTTCTTCACTTACGTAAAAAGTACTATAATACCTACTTTTGCATCCAACTATTACATCATTATCAGGGCTGTCATATATGGCGATTTCTCTCCAAACTTGTCGATTTTTCAACTTGCTTGGCCAAGGCATATTCATTACAGGTACCACCATAACTAAAACAAATACAGCATCAAAAAACACATGTATTTTGTTGGTAAAAATACCCCAGAAATATGTCAAATCCATTATCTGTGAGTCGCACACCATCATAAGCTCTCTCAAATTTACTAACACATGCCCGTTGCTGGTAGAAAAATCCCAGACATGTGTCAAAATCTATTGTCTGTGTGAAGCACACATTTTCAAATTTACTAACCCAGCTGTTCTTGTAGTGGTACCTGTTCCATCTACCTTGCTTGGCGTATAAAGGTGCCCACACACAAGAGATTTGTGCCAAGGCGAATTCAGTACCAGGTAGCCTTATCATCACAGATGATCATCAGCTGATTACACCCAATCAGTCAAACTCTATATGAGAAAAGAGAAAAACTTTAACCCGAACTGTCAAAGCACAAATAAAAATAGTCGTACACCTACTTTGTATATGTGGTGTTTTAATGATAAGGCCACTTGATATTAATTCGCTTTGATTTGTGCGTGTGATTTGTTCGTGATCGACGTCTTGTTAATGGGGCTTTGCGCGCACAAATCACAAGTAATTGAATATTTTAAATTTCTTGTGATTTACGCGATGTGTTAGTGGGCTTGTGCGCGAACATTTGAATGTTTTTTTTTCTATTTTTGTATACTACGAAAGCAATTTTTCATGGAATTTAGAAGAGAAAATGTAATTTCACAAAGTAAATGCTAGTACGTTTATACGCACGAGCTATTTGCAAATAAAAACGTAGTGCTACCAAGTATGTATTTTTATTGTAAATTACTAACTCACGATATCTTGGGTTAGGCTGTAAAACAATGTGGTTATGTTGGTTTTTCTTATATTAATTAATGGGTTTTGAAAAATTTACAAGAACTAATTTTTGGGGATTTTATTTCTATTTGTGGCGATTTTTTGCTAAATGTTTATACGATCATTTTATAAAAATTTATTTAAAAAAAAGTATTCTATAAAAACAAATTTATTATCACATATTTATAAAGAAAAACTATATAAAATTGTTTTTGGCGACTTTTGGCGAATTTTAAAACCAATTTGGCGAAATAGGTCGGCAAAAATCTGACAGCCCTGACCATGATTGTAACTAAAGCGTAGTATGCACTTCTTACTGAAATTCAGGTTTGGAGTTTTGCATTTATTTCTACACGGAAAAATAATCGTGTAGAATTCTATACGGAATTTTATTTGCATACACACAAATTTATATATTTTTTAATTTACAACACTCAAAAACACTAAAAATTAATTACAATGTACAAAAAATTAGAAATGTCAAAAATTCCTTGACCAAACAATTGTCTGAACATTAATTTTTGTTTTAGTTGACGGAAAAAATTCTCCACTTATTGTTATAACATGCCTGTAATAGACAATAAATGCCAAAATTCCGTGTACTTTTATTTTGGAACTGCGTGCTAGTAAACGGAAATTTCTTTAAGAAGTTTATCAACCTGAATTTCAGTTTGTTTTCTTTTACCTGGCATTTACACATGCAAGTGCAAGTTCGAAAAACTCAATACACTCAAACTTTTTTACTAACACCTTTTGGTTCAGCTATGAGAGAGACAGAGAAACAAATACAAATTGCTTTCGTTGATAATACGTACACAGAACTTGCATGCAAGTACGTACATGTCTAAACGCAGGGTTAAACATACTTCATATGGCAGCCTGAATTTCAGGCAGAGCTGCATACCAGAGTAACAAGCCGATCGGCTCAAAATCGGCGGCTATCCGCCGCCGGTCCTTTTTCTCCAAGCCGCGCCGCCGCCGATTGACTTTTGCTATACAAAACAACTATTTTTCATTAAATATTACAATTATTTAGCTAGAAATTTTTTTTTCACAATTTTTTTATTTTAAAAAATGTTTTCAGTATATTTTCGCTCAAGCCGACATATAAGCCGCCGCCGGTTCATTGTTGTAAACGCCGCCGCCGCCGACCAATATTGTCCGCGCCGCCGCCGCCGATGAAAAGCCCTCGGCTTGAAACTCTGCTGCATACTACGCTTCAAGGTGAATTAATTTTATCAGGTGGTGTTGATTCTAAAACAACTACAACATTACAATACCAGTTGACATCTCATCGTATACAAATTTTGACATACGAGCATCTAATTTGAGCAAAAAAGTAGAACAGCTGTGCTTATAATATCACTTGTATAAATCCACCTTGACTACGCTTAAAGAGAAAATAATAAGAATGCAAAAAAGAAAGAAAAAACTTGTCGGATGATAAACTTGCCGAAACGAGAGATATATTTACTGATAGTAGTTGGTAAAAAAACCAAGTAAAATGATAATTACCAAAAAATAAAATGGTGTAATTTTCCATAAGCTCCATATGTTAAGAACTCTACATTCATATAAGCTTGTGATGACCTTCATGATATGACCCTACGCACGTAACTGCAATAAATGGTTTTTAATCAGTGACAAAAACGAACTGTGACGCTATCAGTAATTCATTGAGTGCATAGCATAAAGCAGTTATTATTGTATTAGTTTCTTTAGCCATACGTGGGATTATTAAAATGGAACTTGAGGGTAACGTTAAAAATTACGATTGGGGTAAATTGGGCGAAACTTCGGAGGTAGCCAAATTGGTTAAGGCTAATAATCAAGATTTTGATGTCGCGAACAACATTCCCTATGCTGAGCTATGGATGGGTGACCACAGTAGCGGTCCGTCCATAGTTAAATCATCCGGCCAAGAATTTGGACAAGTTTATAAGCAACATTTGCCTTATCTATTTAAGGTATTAAGTATACGCAAAGCGTTAAGCATTCAAGTACATCCAAATAAGGTAAGAATGAAATGTAAACATTTCTTTGTAAGATTACATTTTTAGGATTCCTTTTTTAATAACTTATAAATTTAAAAGTATAAAACGTAAACACTGCTTATTAAAAAAAAAATTAATAAGTAACAACCTCTTGGCGACGGGAATTTTAGTATTTCTCAGTTATAGCCTATTAAAATTAAAGTTTCTTCAAAGTTATATAAATCCAAATCTAACTGCCTCCAACTCAATATGGGCAGCCAAAGTTGACCAATTTGTATTTTCAATGTGATTTGCTAAACGCAAAAAGTATTTACGCTCCGCCATTAAAAAATATATATTTAGTATTTATATTTTCAGACACCATAGGAATATTTATCTGTTCTAGTTAGTTACAAGTACTTCGTGGTAATGCATATAATGTGAATTTATTTCAGGAAGAGGCTGAACTTTTACACAAAGAAAGACCGGATTTATATAAAGACCCCAACCACAAACCAGAATTAGCAATTGCATTAACACCGTTTAAAGCACTTTGTGGCTTCCGGCCTTATACGGAAATATATCAGTTTTGCCAAGAGCTACCCCCATTAAAAGGGCTCTTAGGCGGGGATGCTGTGGTGAATGGTTTATCCAATGGTTCTACAAATGATTTTAAAAAGTGTTATCAAACACTTATGACTGCTGATCCTGCGGCCATATCAAGTGTGATTGATGCAATATTTAAGGACTATAAACCTGGTTTGTAAACACTTTATTACAATTTAAAATTAAAGATATACCACTCCTTTATTGCAACGTAGTTATTATATCTCAAAATGTCAAAAAAAACTCAATTTATTGAAGACAATGTACAATTCAGAAACTTGTCTTGATGTAAACCGAAGTATACAAACTAAAAAATAACTGCCGTACACGTACGTGCTACCAGTTTTAAAACTTTAAACGGCTTTTGCAGGTTTATTTTTTATTAGATATTACAACTTTGCAATGAAGGAGCGATATGTCTGTATATGTATGCATATTAACTTTGAAGTATTTTTACAGTTCTCGCCAAGTACAGCCTGCAAGACACATTCTCATCCATAAGCAACGATTTTCCTGGTGATATTGGCGTGCTTTCGTTATTTTTTTTAAACTTACTTTACCTTCAGCCCGGTGAATCTATTTATTTAGGTGCCAATGAAATTCATGCCTACCTTTCAGGCGATTGCATTGAATGTATGGCATGTTCAGATAATGTTATACGTGCAGGCTTAACACCAAAATTCAAAGACGTCAAACAATTACTGGCATCATTAAATTACACTGGCTCTCCAGCATCGTCAAAACTTTTCCAACCCAAAGAATTAGATGCAAATACCAAATTGTTTGCACCGCCAGTACCAGACTTTGCAGTTGTACAGATTTCATCTGCGTCATCACAAAGATTAAGTTTACCAAAATCTCCTGGCATTCTATTAGTTTTAACTGGTTCTCGCCGTTTACGTTTGAGCGGACATTCGGATTTGGTATTAAAACGTGGCTCAGTTGTGTTTATAGCACCAGAAAATATGACCAATATCGAGTTCTTAAGTTTAGATAAAACCACAACAGATTTCACTGCATATTTAGCTACGGAAAATTCGTTCAATAATTAAAAGTTTTGAAATCTTTCCAATCTGCCTGCTCACAGGATCCGATACGGAATTGGAGTGGAAACGGAATTCCAATCCGATTCCAATTGTGAATGCGTTCATGAAAACGAACGAAATTTCTTTGTTCAAAAAGTATTTATTTTCGTTGAAAATTCAAAATATCGTTTACTAAGTTGCTTATTTAGTAATTACAGGCTAGGAAAAAATTTTTCTACCTGCTAAATGTATAAATTAAAGGGCTCCTGAACTCCAATTCATGAACAAGTAATTCCGTTTCTCAACGGAAATTTCGCAAATCCAAGTATAAACGGATTTAATGGACGCAATCAACCGGTTTTTAGAGAAATCGATACAGAACCAATCTGTATTGGATTCTGTGAACAGGCTGAGTAATAATTTAACATTGCATTGCATTATTATAGGGTATTTTCTGTATTTCATGTGGAACTTAAATGTGCGGAATTATCAAAGCATTGTTGTTGCAAATATTAATATGCAACAACAATGCTTTGATAATTCCACACATTTTAATTCCACATCAAATATAGAACATACCCGTATGTTTTCATACAAAATTTGTTTTATAAACCTTTGATAAATTATCATGAATAAGGTAATTAAAAAATAATTTACATGTTTGCACATTTTTGTTTATTTTTTTTTGCTATTTTCGTTCAGCTTTAATAAAATGTTGTAATATTTATGTAAATAAATGTAAATATGCAATGTAAATATGCTTAATTTTCTTAGGATTTTTCGCAGTTTACTTCGACAATGCCCGTTTGTTAAATCACCTGTGTTCAAAATCGCAAATTTTATGATCGCATGTGCTGAGGCTCGCGCGTTTTATTTGTTTTTCGAAATTATGTAGACTAGAAAGCATTGGCACATACAGTCTAGTTCGTTCCTTCGTTTTAATAATGTTTGATAGCAAAATATGTATTGCACCCACATTCACTGATGAATGTGGAATTTGTGATATTCCTCAGGAAACTCGTGATACCTCTGAAAACATTAACGCAAGCAATTAATTTTTCATTTCTGACATTTTATATCAAAATAATTCTGGCAAAAAAAACCGACTTCAATACAAAGTGCCAAATCTTGTACGCCATTTAATATAAAAAATTTTCAAAATTGGTCCATAAATGGCAGAGTTATGCGATATTCAATATTTCCCCCGACTTTCGGAAAAAAGTTATCGGACCAATCTGCAAGCAAGCCCTTTCAAACAAAAAAAAGAATTTTGAAAATCGGTTAAAAAATGACCGTTATGCGTGTACAATAGGGATGGGCAAGTGAAAAAAATATATCGATATATTTTTAAATTTCGATAAAAAATCAATAAAAAATTATTTAATTGTAAAAATTAAATTGAACGAACTTAAGCCTGAATAATAAATTTCTTTGGATTAAACCCATATAGTTCGACTAAATACACACAACTTCAATTTTTCGAATAGACAAAATATAAATAAAAGAAAAGATTTTGCTAGCAATATTCTATTTGACGGAGCCTGTGCCGAAATGTTTTTAAAAATGGCACGAAAAACAAAACCAATGCTAAAAAATATCGAATTTGATACTGTCGATATATTTGGAAAAAATATCGATGTATCGATATTTTGCACTTCCCTAATGTACAAACATAAAAAAAACTTTAAAAAACATACATACGAATTGATAACCTCCTTCTTTTTTTAAGTCGGTTAAAAATAGAAATATTTCAATCCAAATTGATTATTAGGCTATCTTCGTAACGTTATATTCAGAAAGAATTGGGCATGATTAATATTCCAAGGAACAAGGGGAAAATTAACATCAACTTAATTTTTCAACGTACACAGCAGAACAGAGTAGCGCCACTCGGAAGCCTCTACACTTCCATCGTCAGCGCTCACGTGTATTTTGCTTATCACCACTTGTTAGGTGGCTCTGTTGAACGTGATTTTAGTTCTTATATATACAACTTTTTCGTGAAAATTGAATACGAGAATTAAATCACTCTCGAGCTGATATTAGCTGCACTTTCCCAGCGTTGCCATCGGTTTATTTATTTATTTATTCTTTCTGAATATAACGCTACGAACATTCGCCTAATAATCAATTTGGATTCGCAAAGCAAATACGTTCGAAATAATCATATTAATAAGAAATATTTTAATTTTTAAGCATTGTAATGAATATACTCGTATATATGTACATATAACCTCGTATATATACTAGGGATGGGCAAAAACTATATCGATATTTTCTTTAAAAAATGTATCGATATATATCGTTGATATTTTTAATTTCGATGTATCGATATTTCTGTTCAATAACTGAAAGTTGTTACTAATTGTTACTAGTTGTTACTGGAAAGTGTTCACGTATTAAAAAAAACTAGCAACGAGAGAGAGAAAAAAGAGCACAAAAAGTTGAGAGAAAAAAATTTGTTGCAAGTTTTTGCTAGTAAAATTTTTAATAGCAGGAATTAGCCAAACAGCTGTTCAGATCTTTTGTTTAAAAAATAAATGTTTGAAAAATTCATGAAAAAGTAAACTTTTTCTAATTTTAATGAACTATTAAGAAATTAATACTTTTTAAGAAGTCAAAAATATTAAATACGGTAAGATTGGATATTTTTCTTTAATTTGGCTGCAGTAGTGGCCGTTAAAAGAGTTTAAAACGCTTGAATTGGGTGGCAGAAAATTTTCCACCTTAAGGCTATATCATAAAGGTTACACTCGAAATATTATGTGAGTCAAATATAAGAAAAAGAAACCTGGCAAGTTCCTGCAAAGAACAAATTCAACTGAATTAATAAAAAAAATTCCACAATTACGTTGAAAATAACTTTATTTCTACTGTTTACAGATATTTTAACTAAAAAATCCTTATGTATAAGCAGTTGTATTTTTATTTCTCCTATTTAAATACTTTACACACAAAGCTTTATTTACGGACAGTTAAAATGTAACACTTTTTATCCTAAGTTGTGTTCATGTACCTTCAAATGATAAAATTTTCATATATTTTTTACGATATGTCTTAACTTTTCATACAAAGTACTAACAGCTAATTTAAAGTTTTTTGGGTGTACAAACTGTTTATTGTGTTACTTGCAAATTTTTGCTAGTAAAGCGTTCATTTACTTTTTCATATCTGGGAGAGTAATCTTACAAATTTTTGCTTTACTCTCTCGTTGCTAGTTTCTGCTAGGAAAGTAAATGAACAGACCTATTATTGGTAGAACAGTAACCGCCAGTTTTTGACATAGTAATTAAGTATTTATTTTGTTAATTTTCATATAAATTTGTATTGTAATTAAATACAACTTGTGTTTTTCAGTCGTATTTAGTTATTCTTATTTAATTGTGACAAAAATATGGTAGCACCATAAAATACCACAAATTTCCAATATATTTCCGTAAAAAACAGCTGTTCAACATTAGCAAAGAAAAATTCCAAAAAATATATTTTTCTCCATTCAGGAAATAAGAATAATGAAAGGCTGCTGCAATGTTTTAAAAGAATGAAAACAACTTACAAAATAATAGAAAGAGAAATATAAACATAGAACGGCCAAATTTCACGCGAACAAAAGTTGATTTGTCAGCGGCCACAAATTTTTTGTTTGCACAAGAAGAACAAGCAGTCATAATCATATGGTAATATATACAACTTAAGTCGAATTTAAAAATGTCCAAGATTGGTGAATTAATTTTGATTTAAGTGTTTAATGCAAAACAGAAATTTGAATTTAAAACGAATTTAAACATAAATGACTTTGAAAATTCAATTTAAAAATTGGCCGTAAGGATCTTGGAAATTAACTCTTTCCAGCTTAATTATTTGTAAGAAAGGTGATTTTTTGTTTAATTAAAAAAAATTGGGACTACGTATAAATTATCATTGTTGAAAAATATCGATATGTCGATATTTTTATTCGATATATCAATATCGATATATTTTTTCTCTTGTCCATCCCTAATATATACTCGTATATACAGCGCCGGACAAAGGGTGGTGCGGTCGCTCTAGGCGCCAAAAAGGCATACGCAAAAAGCAATTTCTAGCGCATTGGCATAATTTTATTTAAAAAAATTTTAAATATGAAAGGTGAGCGTAGTTTTAGTAAACTCCAACTAATAAAAACCTGCTTAAGATCGACCCTAGCTCAGGAAAAATGTCAGACCTGACAATTTTATCAATTGAAAATGATAACGCTCAATCCATAAATAAAGATAATTTAATTGTAAAATTTGCCAAGAAAGTAACCTTAATTAGATTAATTTAAATCTCTAACGACATACCGAACGTGATATCTTTAATTAGTTATTCCATAACTATTTGTCGACGTCACGTCAATACAATACCAAAAAATTGGTTCATTTCTCTTCGTCATCGGCAACAATTTAGTGTTACTGACAGCCACTTACTATTCTCTAATGGTATGTTCACACGGGTACGCAAATTCATGCTTCGCTCTCTCATTCGCGCTTGGCACCCCAATCATGATAAAAACAACGTGCTTCGTCATACAAAATTTTGAGAGCGAAGCACGTTTTAAGATGCTTCATTTTGAGTCTACTTGCGAAGCACGAAAAGTTAATATCTTCTCTAAGTTTTATCGCAGTTCATCGCTAGTTTACCTGAACTAGTTCTCAACACTACGGTTGCCAGATGTTACGATTTATCGTCATTTTGGGTGTCAAAAATGGTATTTTGACGACTGGAATTATAAGTTGACACAATTTTTTAGAACTTAAAAATTTTTGTGTTTGATCAAGAACGTCGCAGCTTCTACTACAATATGTAATAAAAGTAAGGATTAAAAGGGATAGTTATGTCACACTTAATTATTTGGTATTACAAGTTTTTTACACCTCTTCATCGCAATAATTTTTCAAATATAAAAATTTTAAACACTAGAAAACAATGCTCAAATATTTACAAAGAAATTAAAGTAGTTCAGTGTTTGATGCAAATAGTCTTGCAAAAGTGCAAATGCAAATTATTGTAGCTTTTTTATAAAATCTTTTGCATATTGCTGTAGTATTTCTACGTATTTTGCATTTGCAAATGCCATTTGCATCAAACACTGAACTCCGCTATTCTAAGCTTTTGATATATTGGTACCTCATATCTCAAAAAAAGTGAAGCTTAGCGAAATGTATTTAAAGTTTTTCTGATGTTAGCATAGATATGGCTGTTATTCGCTTTTAACCGGTTAACATTTGTTTCTGAAAAGTTTTTTACGCATAAAGAATGTATTAATGAACACTTTTACTAAAGTAACTTTAAATTTTTTAGATATGATTATGTTTCATTAAATGAGCAATACGTATCTATTAGCCGAAAATTCGCGAAAAATTACAAATTTGCAAACAAGCCCTAAAATTGTTTAAAAACATCTAAAATTGGGAGCTAGGACAAGAACTCGGAAAAATCGCGAAAATGACGAAAATTCGCGAAAAATTGTAAAATTGCAAACCAGTTCTAAAGCTATATAGAATGCAAAAAGCTCAGAAAAAACGCATAAACGACCAAAAATTTTCAAACATTTTCGAAAAGCTTATAATCGACTCAATCAATAAAACTATAATATCTTATCAAAAATTTTGTTAATGCAGTATAGGCATTTTGCGGAAATTTAGACGGTTTCTAAAGAATCTGAAGTATTCAATACATGGGATTTATTTTTAGGATATTAAAAAAAGTTGTACAAGATCATTATTATTTTTATTTTAATTGTATACATATATTTTTACCCTAGTTTAGGCATTTTCGTAAACAGAATTCTTTCTCATGTTAGCAACTTTTTGCGATTTTTTCCGCGTTTTTGGCATTCCTCCCAATTTTAGCTTATTGTAGCAATTTCAGGGCTTGTTTACAATTTTTCGCGCATTATCACTATTTTTGCCATAGAAAAGATTTTGTCTGTTATTTGTTGCTTTTTTTGCAGTTTTAACGATTTTTAATCAATAACTTTATGATGTTAGCAAGTTTTTGTCTGTTTTCGTCATTTTCATGATTTCTTTCGAGCTTTTAGCATTCCTTACAATTATAGCGATGTTAAATAAATTTTAGAGTTTGTTTACAATTTTGAATTTTTTAGCGATTTTTTTCGATAGAGCTGATATTTCACAATTTTTGGCTTCTTGTCGACGGTAGTCAGATGCGAAGATATAATGCTACTCTTTTATACAATTATATGTACATATGTGTAGATAGATAAGAAGACCGAAAAAATAAAAATCTTTTATAAAAGTCGCGAATCGAAAATTGAGGATATATGCTTCCACATATATTTTATATATGTTACATATATATTCATATATAATTCTATATATGATGATATATTTACACCTATAGGGAAAAATGTATGAATCATATCTGGATCATATACCCTCAATTTTTGGATTCAAACATATTTAGTTCATAAATAGCTTTTTTAGCTGGGTAACTGTTAATTACAGACCTAAAAAATAAAAATCATTTATAAAAGCTCAAGAAAACTTAAAAAATAAAAACCGTTTATATCTGTTATTTAAAGACCAAAAAATAAAAAGGTTTTATAAAGTTCTCAAGAAGGCTTAAAAAATAAAAATCTTTCATAACAAAAAAAGTTAAATTAAAACTAGTAAATACTAAAATAGGCTACATAAGAAATGGAACAATAACAGAGAAAGCACAAAAATGCAATAAAAATACAGTATAACTGGTGAAAACTTCCATTTTTAAGGTACAAAGTAGTTTTCATGGTCTATTTATGGTGCCTAGATACATACATACGTTCAGATTGCATTGATATGTTCACAGTTTTACCGTAGCTCAGCTCAGCTTTACCGTAGCTCACCGCTTGAGCCTTTGTGGGGAACTAAGAGCACTCCGATCGGAATATCTGTGTGCGATAAAATCATTAAAACTCAAAAATATTTTTAAAGAAGATGTTTTTCAAACTAGACTACAGAATGCTTTAAAAATTTCACTACCAGAATGCTTTAAAAACGCAATCAATAAATTTTAAGAAATTGGTAGGTTTTAAACGGTGTCGGTAGAATTTTGTGGAAAATTTTGTAGGAAAAATTTTTTCCAGTGGCAGCGCTGAACCATTGAGATGAAGCGAGAATACGTTGTGAGAACAGTGTGATTCGCAATCGTACCTTTTCCAATGGAATCGCTTTCGTCAATGCAGAAGATGTGCTGAACATTTTGACGCTCGTTTGTAATTCCGAAAATTGCTGTTTTGCGACCTGATTTAAAGTATGCAGTTCCTATTTGCTGTGGACCCGACGGAAAGCTAACATTTTGAGCATAATCCATAGATATTACTAGATACCCTCCTCTGGAATACCTAGATACATGGCATTGGATCAGGCTTGACTAATATTCTCAAGTCGTTATAGTACTATCGCTGCTTCTTTTTCAACTTCAGTAACGTTTACTGTATTAGCAGCAATTTTTGCAAGATTTCGACACAATTCGCACAAATCGTATGCCGGCTTCATAGTGACGATGTAGGGACAATATTTCTTCCACAGCGTTTGAAAAGTGCGAAGTTTTACGATTTTACTAGTGTAAACAGAAGTCTTACTTTCAGTAGTTGGAAGTTTCAATAAACGATAATCACGATTATTTGGTTGACGTCCAGGTAAAGTGATAGCAAAAGTTTCAGCAAAACGGCAGATAAATGAAACAATTTCTTTTTTTTTCTAAAGTAGTTAAAGCATCTGTACGATTAATTTTATTCGTCATGCCATGTTCGCGTGTATAAACACCATTTTTGTCGTAATGTTCGATTAGATTTTTGTAGCGTTTAATTCCCATTGTATACAGGTAGAAGTACATATCACGGCATATCGGCAAACTTCGAAAATAATATATCTGATTGTACCGTTTCTTCATAGCTCGCGATCGATCACCAACTTTTGACCTGAGCATTGCATCGTGACGGTGAGCTGCCAGATGTGCGAGAATAATTAAATCTTGGGATTCCTTATCTAAATTCATGAAAGACGTACGAACTCCCCAGCCATCTTCTTAGGGATCATTTCATTGCATTGATTTGAACAACACGGAGGTATTTTTGAAACATACAGCCGAGCAACTACCTTTTCTTCGCGTAAATCAAGATCAGATTTATCAAGGTACATATTATCGGTATCATCTTCAGAGTCACTATCCGATAATTCTGAGAAGTGATCGTCATCAGGGAAGCGATAAAGTAAATCTACTTCTTCGAATTCGTCCACCATTTTATCCTAAAACAGTCAGTAAGAATGTTATTAGTTTTAAATTATTTTCGCGAATAACATAATAAGGTTATGTGAAAAAATTTTCGTACTAACAGAGTGATATTCACGATTTAAAAGAATTATAAATAAGTATTTATTATAATTCACAATTAATAATTTCAGAAAATAAACCTGGATTCGAAAAAACGCGAGCAAAATTGATATCAAACTCATGGAAACAGCGCGCTAGGTAGAAAACAGTAAAAACCAACTACACAAAACAAGAAGTAGGGACGACCTACTTCTACAATACGTTCCTCACGTCATGAGATGTGTCGCTCAGTGATGGTACACCAAAGATACACGTATTTAAATTTTAAAATGGCTCTCCTGAACAAACCCGGTTTTTACCCTTAAGTCCCTTTCAATTTTGCGCGTCACATATATAGATTAGTTTGCCCATATAGTATATGGGATGCACCATATTCGTAAATAATGAGCTAGAGTAAGTAAGCTTTTCATTCATTCGCTTTTTAAAGCTTAACGTATAACAAAGACTTGAACTGAACACATTGTTTTATTCAAAAAATTAGAATGTGGGATGCACCAGAATACCTGTGTAGAAAAATAACATAGGTTGAAGACGTACAACCATATGAGCTGCAGAATTCCGATAACTTTCGGATCCAACGTGTAACATCAACAGCGATGCAAAGATCATTATTCTACAAAGGACTCCGGTTATATAATACAATGCGAAGTAATTTAAAGACGGAAAGGATTTTCAACATATTTAAAAGAGAAACTGTAAAATTTGTAAGAAATAATATATAATCCGCTTCGAAAATTAAATATTGCCGCATAACTAATACAAATGTACATTTGGGGTACGAAATGTCAAACAAAGGTTTTTTTATTTTAAGAACATTTAACTTTAATATAAATAACAAACATTTTTTACATTAAGAGATATTAGGAAAAGTTGTAAATTGTAGTTTTTTAAGTATCGATTTACATTTTGTTACTTTTTGTGTAAATATTGGTTCCAAAAATGTTTCAAGAAATGCACAAGTACAAGAGTACATATAATTCACAATTATTTCTTCGCATACATATTTATAGATTTATACATATTTGTTTGTATGTAGTATATAAAATTTCAGTTATTTTTTAAAGTATTTGTTATTTTATTATTATTTTATATAAATTTAACAGCATAACAAAAGAATTTAATATTTTGAATATTCTTTATCTTTTTTATATCCAAAATTGCTGTAGTTTTTTTTTTCAATATAATAAAAAGTTTTCCAAATTGATTATTAGGCTAAGGTTCGTAACGTTATATTCAGAAAGAATTAGGCACGATTAATATTCCAAGGAACAAGGGAAAAATATTTTTCCCTTGTTTCCCTTGAATTGGGCATGTTTAATATTCCAAGAAACAAGGGAAAAGTTAAAATCAACTGAATTTTTGATCTAATATTAGATCAAAAATTAGGTTGATGTTAATTTTTCCCTTGTTCCTTGGAATATTAATCATGCCCAATTCTTTCTGAATATAACGTTACGAACCTTAGCCTGATAATCAATTTGGATTCACAAAGCAAATACGTTCGAAATAATCATATTAATATAAAAAGTATTCTTTAGAAATTAACGAAAAAATTATCACATGTAAATCAAGAAAATAAATTGTTTCTCGCAAATAAAATATATAGTTGTAAATTTAACATTTGTTATTGTTAATAAATTAATAAATAAAAATAGATAATATGGGATGAAACAGAGCAAGACTGTAACGATGACCGAAAATAAGCCAGAGAGCAACAAAGCCCATAATAAAAACGACAACAGAAACGACAAATTTCTCATTAATTTTATTAAAATTTTTCGTTTTAGTTTTATTTATATTTTTCTTCACTCAAATCAAATGTTTTGTTTAAAAAAATAATGAAAATTTATGAAAATATGGTAACGAGAGTGCGACTTTTAAAACAGAAGCAACCCTACAGGAACAGTGACAGTCATTTTATTGGTCATATGAGTGGCATTGTTGATAGAAATATCCATCATTGCGTAGAACAAAGTTTCTATCACATTATGAAGGGTAATATGATGGAAACTTTTGTGCACGTGCGATTTTGTATCCTTCTCTAACTTATACATTTTTTCGTCCATAGAACATATAACCGAACTGCTCACTCTAATGTTGTTTGCTAGTCAGCGTTGATGGATATACCAGTCACAGTTTACTAATCAAACTTGATGTATAAACCAGTCACTAATCAAACTTGATGGATATTTCGGATTTTCCAGCATGCAGTCACGGAATTCAGCCGTGCCAAAAGATATCCAATTTAAATTTATATATTTTAAAACACACAAATCACAGAATATAAAACACAAATATTGAAATTCAAATAAATTTTTTACGTCAGAATATTTCAAAATTGAAATTCTGCAACGATGATGGATATCTCCAACAACAATGACAGTCAAATACAAAATTTATTCAAATGTATTAGTAAAAAATTTTAGGTATTAGTTTCGGTCATACATTTATTGTAGGTAAATTAAAATACGTTCTCAAAATAAAATAAATTCTATTTCGAAATTGCTACAGTCTACGTATTTAAAATGTCATTTTGTATGAAAAAACACGACGTTCCGTAGTTCTGTTTCATCATTATAGTTGTAATAATAGTTAACACATATTTTTAGCATATAATAGATAGTATTTTTAGTAGTAGGTATATAGATTTTTTTAATTTTGTATATAAATAGTATTATTGATATAGATTTGTTGCTTTCACAATTTTATAAAAGAAAATATCGGTAGGTTTGTTATTTTTTGTAAGTTTTACAGACAATTTCAAGACAGCTTACATAATTGGTTTTTTGTTGTGGGTGGTTCATTTTAATATTTGTTATTGGACTATCGATATATACTTGTTTGTTATTTGTGTTAAATGCCTTTTGCTGTTTTTGTTTCAGTTTTGATTACTTTTTTAAACACGATTATTATTGCGTTGGTGTGGTTTTGTGTTATTTGACTGTGCCTTTCATTTAAAAGCTGGAGTCGTTATCGTTCTGTTTGAGCTGTATACAAAAAAATTAATAATTATTTGGTATATAATAGTACTACTATTATAGTAGTACAAACATATACATATGTATAAGTATTTTTTCTTTACGCGATAAACCTATACCAAGTAAAGATGAGAGATATTTATGTACCTGTGATTTAATCACTGAATCAAGAATTACACTTGTGAGAAATTTTTTCAAGTAACTGCTACTTGCAAAGCCGTTCTTTTCTATTTGTTACATACGCAAAATTATTATATTTCACTGTTTGTGTGGCTAAAACAGCGTTGCCAATTGAGTAGTTTTAACTGCAGTTTGCAGTTCTTCTAAGCATTGAGCAGTTTTGCAGTTTCTGCTTAATAAATTATAGTTTAAAAAACTAAAAAACACACTTTAATAGCAAACGGAACTAAAAATTAGTAAACAATTTTTAGATATGAAGAGTTTGAGTTACAACAATCCCAACAATGAATTATGACCAATTAATTTAGAATAAGATTGAAATAAAATTTAAGTTATGTATTAATAAAATAATAGTAAAAAATCGTGTGGTGCTTGATATTAAATGTTACAAAATCGCACCCCACGCTTTTTTACTATAAGTGAATTTTTTTGTTAATACATAACTTAAACTTTATTTCAATCTTATTCTAAATCAATTAGTCATAATTGATTGTTGGGATGGTTTTTTAGTTTTTTAAACTATAATTTATTTTCTGAATTTTTAGTCTCATATTTTATGTTTAAACTACAATTTATTTAAATACAAGCTGCTGTCAAGATTGGTTTACCTACGTGTTAAATAGAAGACTCTATTTTTCAGAAGTCACTTTTTTGTGTGGTTTTTACAGAGAGAGACGTTTCACCAAAGCCTATACAATAAAATGATTTCGTGTTGCATTCAGTCAACACAAATACGTTTATTATCTGTTACAAGGTAACTACATTTATCCGTTGATAATATAGCATTATTCAATTGCATTATACGACACAATCTTCATCAAATAAAATATCACTAAAACTAAACGTGATGAAATATTTCATGAAATTTGTGACATGAAACTTTCGCTATTTTCTAATAGAATGGACTGGGAAGCAAGTTGGGTTGCAATAGTGATAGGAAATAAAATTGCAGATGGTTTTCGTCATTAAAAAAAGTTTAATGAAGAAAATTTCATGAAATATTTCATTGTGTTTAAAAATATCTTTTGTTTTATTTATAACATTTTGTGTATTCAAAAAATTATAGTTCTTGAGTATAATTTTGTTGATGTACGTTCGATGAAATATTGGTGATTCAATAAGGATATTGGAAATTAAGGCTGACTTCCAAAACGTCAGTTGCTTTGTATTCGAACAATGTATAGTGTTTAATATCGTCGCAGTACAAAACATTGACAATGCATACCTTTTCAAAACGTCGTCGACAAGTATCAGAAACGCCGTAAATGAGTAATCATGGTATCCGTTTCAAAGTTGATGCAATGTTTGGCAATTTCGCATACATACACGATCTAAATACCGCAGCAGAACTGTATACAAACTTGGTATTGATACGTTTTGGAAGTCAGCCTAACTCTTTTCAGCTTAGTTATTTATAAGAGAAGTACTTTCCGTGTTTTCTTTGTAAAGTTTTGGGATTATGTATCAAAAATCAAGCTTGAAAATATATCTAAATATATCGATATTTTTATTCGATATATCGATGCCGATCGATATTTAAAAATATATCGATATATTTTTTCACTTGCTCATCCTCACTTGATTGAACAAATTTAAAATTATTAATGTTGCTGATAGCTTTTAAAATACAGGATATAAAAATTTATCGTAGGCAGGTTACCCACTGGGTGGGTAACCAACAAAAACCCATTCTTTTATGGTGTTTTGTTTTAAAAAACCCAAGTGGTTTTTTACGTTATATTCATTTCAACAAAGATGGTAGAATTTTGAAGTTATATTTACAGAAAAATAAATATATAGATAGATTGCAACACCATATAATTTTTAATGTTGTAAGAATATAAATTTTATGTCTAAAATTGTTAATTATTTAAATCCCGCAAAAGGTTTAGAAAAAACTTAGTTTCTTTGATTGCCGTCTACCTCGCTCATTTACAGCTGAGTGAAAGAGAGCCCTACTCCTCCTCCCCAACCGGGTGTACCCACTATAAATTATATTGTTACGGGCTAGTGGGTATGTATAAAATTTAAACAAGTGCATTAAAAAATCTTTTCCAATTAGTATCCCAGCAAAAACTTGGTAATGAGTTGACATTACCGAACAACATACTTTTCAACCACAAACTACATACCGCTTGAATTACTTTGCAGTAGTTAAACAATTACTTACTAGTAATTAAAGAAGCCATCTATTCTTTTATTGGCAGAGTACTAGTGTATCTGCTTATCATACAGACGATAAATAGTTATGAATTTTTACTCGAACTGTATGATTTTTATCCAAAGTTATTTAATTAGTTTGGCTAAAGTTCCTTTTTAATTTAATCTTTCGATCAAATTATTTTTTATTTAAGAAAGAAATTCTAAAGCATATGAATTTTTTAAATTGTGTCCGTGTTTGTGAAAACAATTTTTAAGCCCGTAACAAAATAGTTGTGCAGTAGCCTAGTGAGTAGAACATTCGGCATAAAGTAACACAATAACTGAAAACGGCATGAGTTCAATGCTTAGCAGAGACATTTAATTTTTTATTGTGTTTTGTGTATTCAATGCCTTCTAAATATTGAAATTTATAACTTGTTATTTGTACAGCATTCCCTCGATTTACGTCGCGATTGTTTCCGGAAAATGGCGACGTAATTCGAAACGACGTAAATCGAATTCGATATTTCACATAATAAAAATTGCCAAATTTTCATGTATTTTTCTTTTTATAATTGAGGCGACTTAAATCAAAATGACGACGCAAATCGAAATGACAGTGAACAAAAATTTCGCCGACGGAAATATTACCTTTATTATATTTGAATCCATTGCATTTGACAATCAAAATAAATAGCTTGCGTGTGTAAATGGAAATATCTAGCTACCAGGGATGGGCAAAAAATATCGATATTTTCTTAAAAATATATCGATATACATATATCGTCGATGTTTTTAATTTCGATGTATCGATATTTTTTCCAAATATATCGACAGTATCAAATTTTATATTTTTTAGCTTTGGTTTTGTTTTTCGTGCAATTTTTAAAAACATTTCGGCACAGTCTTCATCAAATAGAATATTACTAACAAAATCTTTTGTTTTATTTATAATGCTGCATGTTCTGTAAATCGAGTCGATTTAAAAACGCTCGATTTAGAGAAATTAAATTCACTAATAGCAAAATTTTTTCAGACTTTTTTGAAGTTTCATATTTTTTAGAGCTTAAAATATCATATCTGAATCGAATTTGCTATATACGAATTAAAATACATCAATGGGGGCATTATTTTTTTTAGAATACGAGAAATTTACTCGGATTCGGTTTACAGAACAGGGCCGAATATTTTGTCTATTCGAAAAATTATCATTCTTTGAGTGTAATTTTGTTGATGTAAGTTTCATGAAATATTGGTGGAACAGTAAGGATCTTGGAAATTAACTCTTTCCAGCTTAATTATTTATAAGAGAGGTACTCTTTTTGTTTTATTTAAAAAAAATTAGGGACTACGTATGAATTATCATTGTTGAAAATATATCGATATTTCGATATATCGATATTTTTATTCGATGTATATCGATGCCGATCGATATTCAAAAATAAATCGATATCGATATATTTTTTTTCAGTTGCCCATCCCTACTAGCTACCACCGCACAAACACTCCGAAAAAACAAAGATTTTAACTAAACTCTGGTTTCCCCGGGTTTTGCTAATATTTTGTAAGCAACTGAGGCGACGTAAATCGAATGGCGACGCAAATCTAATTTCAAAAGCACAAAAAATTAACCGACGCAAATCGAATGGAGACGCAAATCAAATTTGAAAGGTATACAAAGTTTGTCGACGTAAACCGAAACAACGTAAATCGAGGTGACGTAAATCAAGGGATTACTGTAATCAAATGTGGTAAGTACATGCCTCCAATGACATCGCCATATTAAAGTACTTGGTTAAAATGCCAAAGTAGAAGTAGTGAAGGGTATGTTTTTTTTAGCATTTTAACTCATTACTTTGCCACCAAAATTTTTCGTGGGATCATTTCCGCAAATACATTTTAAAAGTACCTTTTCAAAAAAGGAACATATCTTCAAATCACACATACATATTTTCAAAAGAGTACATTTAAAAAAGCAACTTTTCTAAAAAGGTGCATTTTCCAAAAGTACATATTCAAAAGCGCATATTAAAAAAAACGTTTTCTAAAAGTACATTGACAAAAACTAACTTTTTCAAAACGTAGTTTTCCCGAAAATTACCTTTCCAAATGGAACAACTTTTCCAAAAGTAAATTTTCAAAAATGTACATTTAAAAAAGGTACCCTTCCTAAAAGGACTTTATCCAAAAAGTACCATTTCCTAAAAAATAAATTTGTTTTCTTAAAGTAACTTTTACAAAATATACCGATTTAAAAAAATACACTTTAAAAAAGTAAAATTTTTTCCAAATGTACATTTTCAATAAAGTAACTATTCTGAATAGTACCAATCCCCAATAGTACATTAAAAAACCCCTTTAAAAGTGCCATTTCTTAAAAATACATTTTCAAATAAGTAAATCTTCAAAAAACTATCTTTTTCAAAAAGTATTTTTTTCCAAAATGTACGATTTCGCAAAAGTATATTTTCAAACATATGTACATTTTCAAAAAAAATTCTTTCCTAAAAAATATATTTTCCAAGAAGTACCATTTGTTAAAAGTACATTTTCAAAAAGTATATTTTCGAAAAAGAACCTTTTCTAAAAAACACATTTACCAAAAAGTTCTTAAAAAGTACATTTTCCAAAAATTATCTATACAAAAATTACTAAATAAATCCTCAATGTTCCCCTTTAATGCCCATGTTCAAAAATGCATTACATCACTTAAGATTTGTGTGACGAAAGGAACCCATGTTGCAAGTTTTTTAAAAAATTGGCACAATAGGTTTGATTGAATTAAATGCATTTTACTTGGATTAACCTTTTTGGTCAATTTTGTATCCCCTTGTAGAGAAATTTTGCTTCTAAAATCAGCTTTTGTTTAGTGGAAATATCGATTAACCATATCAATACACATTAAAAATATACTCATAGAAAAAGTTCAAAAATGATGTACGCTTTTTATCTCTTATACATATGTATGTTCGAATTTCAAAATGTACCGAAATGTGTTTGAGAGAATAATGCATTTCAAATTAAATTTCTATCTTCATTAATTTAAGTACCAAAATTATATTTTTACCCTTTTCGGCTTCCAAATGTACCAATTTTAAAATATTACCAAACACCTGTCCACTCATTTTTCTATCTTATTATGATGCTTTTCGAATTTTATGTCTACCCTACTTAAATTCGGAGATATAAATAAGGTTAACGACCTTTTCATCCCCTTAGAATTCGAATTTCCAAAAATCCTTTCTTAGTGGATCTACACATCGGGATCTACATACAAATTTTCAATTCAGTTAGTTAGTTTCACCATAACTTTATGGTACATATATAGATTAGTTTGCCCATATAGTATATGGGATGCACCATATTCGCAAATAATGAGCTGGTGTAAGTAAGATTTCCATTCGCTTTTTAACGCTTAACGTATAACAAAGACTTGAACTGAACACATTATGTTTTATTCAAACAATTAGAATGGGGGATGCACCAGAATACCTGTGTAGAAAAATAACATAGGTTGAACACGTACAACCATATGAGCCGCGAAATTCCGATAATTTTCGGACCCAACGTGTAACATCAACAGCGATGAAAAGATCATTATTCTACAAAGGACTCAGGTTATATAATACAATGCGAATTAATTTAAAGACGGAAAGGATTTTCAACATATTTAAAAGAGAAACTGTAAAATTTTTAAGAAATAATATATAATCCGCTTCGAAAATTAAATATTGCTAAATCTATACCGAGAAGGGCTAATTTGACAACATTGATCAGATAAATTATTAGATCATTTGAAAAAACCAATAAAGCCCTAGAAAGCAAAATAAAACCCAAGAAAAACCCGCCGGGCTGGGTTTTATTAAAAAACCTGGGGTTTTTCCAACCCTGGTCGTAGGCTACAGTTTATGTTTAAAAGTGCATGTAAGCTTGAATTAATATTTGTATCAAAAATAGTAGGTACGCTGTAATCGTCAAATATATATGATCATAATTTAAGATCGTTATTTTCCATATTTTTGATTTAAAGAAATAATTTTGCAAATTCAAATTTATTTCACAGTTACGCTTAATTTTTTCTATCATTACAATTTGTTATTGTTTACAGTTTTGTGATTATTTGGTTATTTTAACTACAAACAAGACCTGAGGATAACTTAAATTCACTGTAAAGAAACGAAATTGAAACAACTAGAACCAATTTTATGTAATGGTTAAACCACATTCTTACAATTTATAGAACTAAACAGTCTTTTATCGGAAATACAAAAATTATGACACACGTTTTTTTAAAGAACATTTAACTTTAATATAAATAACAAACATTTTTTACATTAAGAGATATTAGGAAAAGTTGTAAATTGTAGTTTTTTTAAGTATTGATTTACATTTTGTTACTTTTTGTGTAAATATTGGTTCCAAAAAAAGTTTCAAGAAATGCACAAGTACAAGAGTACATATAATTCACAATTATTTCTTCGCATACATATTAATAGATTTATACATATTTGTTTGTATGTAGCATATAAAATTTCAGTTATTTTTAAAGTATTTGTTATTTTATTATTATTTTATATAAATTTAACAGCATAACAAAAGAATTTAATATTTTTAATATTATTTATCTTTTTTTATATCTAAAATTGCTGCAGTTTTTTTTTCAATATAATAAAGTTTTCTTTAGAAATGAACGAAAAAATTATCACATATAAATCAAGAAAATAAATTGTTTCTCGCAAATAAAATATATAGTTCTAAATTTAACATTTGTTATTGTTAATAAATTAATAAATAAAAATAGATAATATGCGATAAAACAGAACAAGACTGTAACGACGACCGAAAATTAGCCAGAGAGCAACAAAGCCCATAATAAAAACGACAACAGAAACGACAAATTTCTCATTAATTTTATTAAAATTTTTCGTTTTAGTTTTATTTTTATTTTTCTTCACTCAAATCAAATGTTTTGTTTAAAAATATAATGAAAATTTATGAAAATATGGTAACTTTTTTGCGAGAGTGCGACTTTTAAAACAGAAGCAAATTAAAATACGTTCTCAAAATAAAATAAATTCTTTTTCAAAATTGCTACAGTCTACGTATTTAAAATGTAATTTTGTATGAAAAAACACGACGTGCTGGAGTTCTGTTTCATCATTATAGTTGTAATAATAGTTAACACATATTTTTAGCATATAATAGATAGTATTTTTAGTAGTAGGTATATAGTTTTTTTTTAATTTTGTATATAAATAGTATTATTGATATAAATTTGTTGCTTTCACAATTTTATAAAAGAAAATGTCGGTAGGTTTGTTATTTTTTGTAAGTTTTTCAGACAATTTCAAGACAGCTTACAGATACATAATTGGTTTTTTGTTGTGGGTGGTTCATTTTAATATTTGTTATTGGACATCGATATATACTTGTTTGTTATTTGTGTTAAATGCCTTTTGCAGTTTTTGTTTCAGTTTTGATTACTTTTTTAAACACGGTTATTATTGCGTTGGTGTGGTTTTGTGCTATTTGACTGTGCCTTTCATTGAGCATTCATTTAGAAGCTGGAGTCGTTATCGTTCTGTTTGAGCTGTATAAAAAAAAACTAATTAATAATTATTTGGTATATAATAATACTACTATTATAGTAGTACGAACATATATGTATATGTATGTATTATTATAAAGAAGAAATAGTTTGAATAAATAAATATGTAGCTTAATTCACGAAGAACGTATTTTTTCTTTACGCGATAATTCTATACCAAGTAAAGATGAGCGATATTTCTGTACCTGTGATTTAATCACTGAATCAAGAATTACACTTGTGAGAAAATTTTTTAAGTAACTGCTACTTGCAAAGCCGTTCTTTTCTATTTGTTACATACGCACAATTATGATATTTCACTGTTTGTGTGGGTAAAACAGCGTTGCCATATGAGTAGTTTTAACTGCAGTTTGCAGTTCTTCTAAGCATTGAGCAGTTTTGCAGTTTCTGCTTAATAAATTATAGTTTAAAAAACTAAAAAACACGCTTTAATAGCAAACGGAACTAAAAATTAGAAAACAATTTTTAGGTATGAAGAGTTTGAGTTACAACAATCCCAACAATGAATTATGACCAATTAATTTAGAATAAGATTGAAATAAAATTTAAGTTATGTATTAATAAAATAATTAACTTATAGTAAAAAATCGTGGGGTGCTTGATATTAAATGTTACAAAATCGCACCCCACGCTTTTCTACTATAAGTGAATTTTTTTTTGTTAATACATAACTTAAATTTTATTTCAATCTTATTCTAAATCACAAACTCCTCATACCTAAAAACTATTTTCTAATTTTTAGTTCCGATTGCTATTAAAGTGTTTTTTTAGTTTTTTAAACTATAATTTATTTTCTGAATTTTTAGTCTCAATACGATATCAAAGCCTCGACTTTTAGCATATTTTATGTTTAAACTACAATTTATTTAAATAAAAGCTGCTGCCAAGATTGGTTTACCTACGTGTTAAATAGAAGACTCTATTTTTCAGAAGTCACTTTTTTGTGTGGTTTTTACAGAGAAATACGTTTCACCAAAGCCTATACAATAAAATGATTTCGTGTTGCATTCAGTCAACAAAAATACGTTTATTATCTGTTACAAGGTAACTACATTTATCCGTTGATAATATAGCATTATTCAATTGAATTATACGTAGCTTCACGGCGCAGTAATAAAAATCCAATTTTTTTTATTTTTTGAATGAATTTTGCACAAAAAAATTAATATTTTTCATCTTTGCGGTCTGAATAGTTCCGCAACCGTTGAATATATAATTAATTAAATTGTTTTAGAGATTTGTCAACAAAATTGGGCAAATCGTTCTCCACTAATGATAAAATCGCTAGAGCGACTCTTCAAATGTCTTAAATTAAAAAATCTAAAAAATATTTATCCATAGAATTTTAAATTTCGTCTGTTTCGTTGTAAGACGATCATAACACATCATAAAAATATAGTGGTACTATTTGGTATTTCTCTTGTTGCATATTATAATTATTAATCCGCACAATAAATGTGAAAATAGGGCCAAGTTCCTATCCAAACATTTTGGCCGTAATAAGCACTGAGATCAAAATAAGGACCAAGTTCTTGATAGGTACCATCTCATTTCTAAGCAACCTGTAAGCTTGGCAACATTTTCCCCATAATTCTTTCCCATATTAGAAAGGCAAAAAAAATATTGGCAAGCTAATAGATTTGCCTAGAAATGAGATGGTATTGTATCTATCAAGAACTTGGTCCTTATTTTGATCTCAGTACTTTTTACGGCCAAAATGTTTGGATAGGAACTTGGCCTTATTTACACATTTATGTTTTTGTGCGGATCTCAGCTCTTTTTTCTAAGCTTTTATTTGATAAAATTAGTGCCCCATACAATAAGAACTAGATGAAAAATGCCAGTTTTCCCATTTTTCTTACTACTTTCCCATCAAGACATATTTTCTCATCGGGAACTACCTGTGTACTAAATTTCAGCTTTCTAGCTATACTAGAAGTCGCCCATACAAAGAAGGGGCATCCTAGTCCCCCCAGATAAAAAGTATCCGTTTTTAATTTTTTCGTTAATTGCTCATCAGGATCTACCTGTGTACAAAATTGCGGGTTTCAAGCTAAACTGGAAAAGCCCCATAACAAAGAAGAGGCACCCTAGTCCCCTCAGATGAAAATTGCCCGTTTTCAAGTTCTTTTTCGTTAATTTCTTATCAGGGCCTACCTGTGTACCAAATTTCAGCTTTCTAGCTATACTGGTCCCCCAGATGAAAAGTGCACGTTTTCAAATTTTTTTCGTTCACTGCTCATCAGGACCTTCCTGTGCACGATGGGTCAGGATACCAGAATTTTGGTCATAAATAGAATATTGATTTAGTGGTTTTATAAAATATTGCATTGAGGGTTTTTGGCACTATTGATTTTAAATACGAAATTTAAATTTTAAAATTCAAAGATTTGTTGTATCTTTCTTAGGAAATCTGATTATTCTCAGAAGCAAATCATAGTTTTCTACACATGATGAGTATTAACTACGTAAATTCCTATATAACTGCAAAATTACATTGGAAAATATCAATAGTGAACGATTTTATAGCATTAAAAAAATTTAATATGCACAAAACACCATATAGCACAATTTTTCCTCTTGTTTTGCAAAAGACTTTCATAGAAATTTAAGTTATTGAAATCTAAATACAGCGTTGAAAACTACACATAATTTTGGTAACTTTGATATGCGATATGCTGATCTTTCTTTTTCAAGCGAGTAAAAGTAATGGACTTATAAGCAAAACGTCGTACTGATCTGAGGACCAACGAATGAAAATTAAAATTTGGATGTGTTCACTAAATATGTTGTAACTTTATCATATTTTGTCCGATGTAACCAATTTTACGCTTGCTATATTTTTCTTTAAGATGTGCGTCTAAAAATAATTTTAAACATTTTATTTTGATACCATGGAAAAAATAAAGTTTTTTCAAATCGAAAGACCTGTAACTCAGTGAAGTTTGATCCGATCAACACATTTTGAATATGGAATGAAAGAGGAAAAACATATCTATGCAGCACTGCACAATTTTCGTAATTTAAATAAGCACTTCTCAAGATTTTTGGAAATAGCTTTATAAACTGGAAAAATACGTTTTTCTCCAATATCTCGAAAACGGTTCTTAAGAAAAATAAATTAATATCATATTCGTGTTCAGTGACCCCAAATTAATTTAGAAAACATTTCGTTTTTGCGGTGATCGCAAAAAGTTGAAAATTTGTCATCTAGTGTTACTTATCAAGACAAAAAACATTGAATACAGACTCTCAGTCGTAAAGCAGCTCTGGGTATAATATCAAATATTTTTATAGCAGCAAGCATCAAAATTCATATCATATTACGTGTGACCTTCAATATTAGTGTTATTGCAATAGCATAATCCATATCTATACATATAATAAAACTGTAAAAAGGGCGTGTCTGTACATGAAATATTTTTTTAAAATCTTAATGAAGGCGTAAAAAATAATCGATGTAGAGAACAAAACACCAAATTTTGGAATTTTTGTCTGTCTGTCT